>JASXSY010000115.1:0-58473 GCA_034509805.1 Sipha maydis
GGTAACGTATAGCTATGTATCATCTGTGAAAATTGTCATATTATAATATACCGTTTAGAACACCTATATGTAACTATACGTGGTTCAACACGTCACTTAAAATTATTTTACATGATTCGGCACGGTGTAGTATGAATCTTTATGCATAAATATTTTACTATGCACTATCTGTAATTTATTTTTGTTACCTACGCAACGATCGTAATACTTTATTCTAATTAATATCAAACTATTAAATAATAAAATGTAATAGTTAGATGTTAATTTGAACTAAGTATTATATTATATTATTTTTTAATGACCAAAAGTTAAGAATCATCTATGGTAAGATAACTGAGATTTATTTTTTCAGGAGCCCACGAGCTTGGTTACCCTGACACTGTACACGGGCTTTTTCCCGATCCCGGGGCTGAATTAGCGTTGTATTTTTACTCTTCCAGCAATGATTCGCTGTCCCGGCTTCTCAAGGACGGAACTCTAAAGCTTGCCAAGGAAACGTAATAATATTAATTAATAAAAAAAAAAAAAAACGCGCAATTATTAATCTCGCAGTTCTACCTACTCAGCAAACCCGAGCTAGTGACATTTCTGTCAATCACCATCAAAACCAGATTGTTGATGCTTCAGCCGTATTTGAATCAATGGCCGCAAGCTATGGCGTTGCTTTCCAAACCGTCCAACGCGCCCCGAGCTCTGTCTAACCTCATGACGTTGGTCGACGACATTTGTTACCACGCGGGCGATCGATCGATAGACGTAAGAAATATTCAAATACCTACTTATGTACACATCATAGTGACCACGATGCGTATAGTTTTTAACTCAATACACCTGGGAGTACGTGCGTGAATTGATAAAAAAAATATCACTTTATTTGCAGTAGTGAAGTGTTCAAATTTCAATTGCACTGACACATTAAGAATATAAAACATCTACATACGTGTTTATGTGTGAAAAATGTAAATACAAATTTTATTTTTGTGTCCCACGTGAATAACAAAAACCCATACATTATTTACCTTGTGTGTTCCTTATACATTTATAGTTTCTATATAGAATTTAGATTTTTTAGATTCTGAACGGAGTGATGGAATCTATTGGTTTTACAATGATGTGTGTTTTTTTTTTTATTTTTTTATTTTTTTTTTCATTTTTTTTTTTTTGTGTCTGACGACACCTTTTTTGGCAGTAAAAATGCTTCGATTTGCTTATGTAGCAACTTTTCTGAAAGGAAAGTTAATCTAGTTGGTACTTTGGGAGGTCAAAAGTAAAAAAATTTAAATGCGACGGGAAAAACCCTAAAAAAATAAGGGAAAAACGGGAGTTTTTACGCAAAACCAGTTTTCGACAAAATCAATTTTTTTATTTTGCTATAACTCAAAAACTAATCGATGTAAATACTTGAAATTTTCACAAAATGTTTAGATTAGCGTTCTCTATACACCGTATAGTACTTTTCAAAGTATTTTGACTTTTATTGAGCTATTTATAGACAGTTGAAATTTTCAATTTTTTTAAAATAACGATAAAATTTTTTTGGCCGCCCAGAAAATCTTGAAAATTGAATACAAGGTTAGTAGTACAAGCTTATAAGTTGTTCATGACTGATAACAAAAAATCTAAAATCGTAAGTCACAATTTTTTTTTATAAGTGCTCAAAGTTCCAATTTATACGAAATATGTAAAAATTGCGAAAATTTGCAAGTTATTTTGTAGATAAAAATTCATAAAATTTTTTCTGTTCATACTTAAGGTTCAAAATTTTAACACTAGGTTATCTATAAGCTACACTTCAAAAATCTTTAAAAAAAATTATACCGTACTTAGAGGAAACAATTTTATGACTGTTTGAAATTTAAATATTTACGAAATTGCATAAAATATTTATTCTCAAACAATTTTTAATATTTGTTATAATTCAAAAAGTATAAGTCGCAGATTTTTTAAATTTTTACCAGCGTTAAGATTGGCAATTTCTTTATGTCATATTTTTTTCAAAATATTATATTGATTTTTAAGCCACTTATAGGCATTTAAAATATTCGATTTTTTTTACATTTTTTTTTTTTTTTATAATCGGTGATAATTTTCGGTTGATATTGGCTCGTACAAAATACTTGACAATTTAATAGAAGATTCCACAAAAGTAGTTCTTATTGTCATTCAAAAATTATTAAAATCCATAGGCACAATTTTTTTTTATAAGCGTTTGAACAGCGAATATTGACATAAAATTACATGTGAAATATAATATAATGTATAATATTGTAGACTGACAAACTATGTCGCTGAATGCACCTGTCAACCCATCCTAATTGAAAAATATATTTATCGTTTCAAAATAAAATATACTTTTTACAATATTTATAAATAACAATGTATTATATCCTAGACAAACATAATAACTCCGTTCAGAATCGTTATTCGTGTACAATTATATCTATCATTGCATTCAAATTTAACAAATCCATTGTAATAATGACCTATCCTATAAACGAGGTGCACTCCACCCCCAACTGTACAGCAGAGCGAGGCCCATCCGGTTCTTTTTTTTTTATATTGGAAAATTTACAATCTGTATTAACAAAACATAATAAATAATTATGAAAAAATGTTTGTTCAGTTTTGATAAATAATTGTAGAAAAAAAAATATTAAAAATGTAAAAATAGTTATTGGGAAAATGTATAATCATAAAAAGTATTATAAATAAACTTAATATTAACTTTTTATAAACTGAAACGCAGCGTGTAAGTTGCATAAGTAAATTTTTTTATTTTTTTTAAATAAAATATTATTATTTTAATAGCTGCAGCATATATTTTCAAAAATATTATATTATAAGCAAAGTTAGTCGAGGAGAAAAATGATTTAACTAATTTTATTTTTTAAATTATGTCAAACGCAAAGATATATTTTTTTTTTTTGTTTCCATCAACTTATTTTTTATACCTCAAAACTTTTTTTCAGTTTTTATTCTCGTTCGGAATGTTTGTATTACTTAGTATTGTCTAATCGATTTATGTAATTCATAAAATGCACAAATAATTAAAGGATAATAAAAAACTACGAGCAAAATATTCAGGGGCGGATTTAACAATTTTCCGCCCCTATGCCAAATTAAATTTACCGCCCCTATCTAAAAAAAAACTTACTACCTCTTCAATAAAATATCCTCAAATAAATTAATTTTTTCAATACCTACCTAATATGCAATTTTTGCTTATTATATTTTTACGTGACATTTCTTAAACAATAAGATAAGCTATAATACAATACTATCGTCGTTGTCGTAGACGAGTTTCTGGGAAAATATAAATATTATTTTGCTAAAAATAAACAAATACAAAATCCATAATTTCAAGATTTCGAAGTGATAAATACAATTTAAAAAATTATGTACCTAATTTTACAAATTCAAAATAAATTTTCAACATAATTTTGCCGCCTTTTGCGGCCGCATAGTTCGCAGTGCCTTAAATCCGCCCCTGAAAATATTCCGAAAAAATATATTCTAATATTGAATTTGATAAATTTAAAACATTAGAAAAAATGAGATAATGTCATTTAAATAGAATAACTATATTCTATCTACATAATAATGAGTGAAAAAATTAAATAATACGGTAAAAATAATTCTGCAAATCAATACAGAATTTTTTTATGTTTTTTGTAGACATATATCGCCAATGTCGAAACACAAATATAAGCAATCCCAGTAGTGATGCAATAAATAAATGAATAAATAAATCATTGATAGGAAGAAAAAATAAATTATCAATTTACATTACAAATATATTTAGAATATTTAATTTTTTTCATTATTTTAACCAAGAGTACAATTTTATACATAATTCATAGACTCGATGGTACACCAGAAGAATAGGGTTAGCCACCATTTATAAATCCAGCGAACTTCATTTATTGCAAGACAAATCGCTTGAATTTAATGATACATGGAAGTTTGTAAGAAGAGCAGTCGATGAATGTGTTAAGCTGGATACAATGCTGGAAAGTAACGCACAGCTTGCTAAAGATGTTGTCACTGCTTCGGTATCGACAGTAAGTCTTATACTATTATTCATTGATCAAGCATTTTTAATTATTATTTTACTTACGTTTTATAGGCTAAAAATATTTTGGGATTTTCTTGGAACAGATAATAATGGCTTTTATGTTGAGTACCTTCACCGATTAGTTGTTATATTACTATTTTTATTCTATATCTCTTAAATATTGTAAAAAACTAGATACTCAGATATAATCAAATAAATTGGAAAATTGTTAAACATAACGATATTGTGTTATTTCATCCATTTCTCAAACCTTTTCTGAGTGTGATGAACAATAAAAAAAAAAAAAACCAAGTAAATATAATTGAAAATAGTAATTATTTTTATTAAACGTTTGTAGTAGACAAAATAGAATGCTTATAATTATAATTAATATTAATAGAGCAAATGAAGAATTTTAAAAATTATTTGACCGATTATTAATTAATAGGAATACATGCTACATGGTTTGATTATCATTTAACATTCCAAAATTCGTCTAAAATATTGTATACTATGGTAATAATAATATCTTTTAGATTTAAAATCTTACATTAAGTATACACTTAATGTATAATTATATATGTATTTATGATTAGGAATTACAAAAGTAAAGCGTGATTTATCTAAACAGTCAAGTGAATGAGCAAGAATCTCTAACCTAGATGATTAATAATTAATAATCTTATATGAATTTAACAAACGTTGAGGCACTCCAGTAATATTATATATTAATATCATTGAAAACATTTTGCCTTTCTCGACAAATATAACGGAAAAATGTAACGTTAAAAAATATCACAGATTCGACTAATTAAAAGCGATAGAAAAAGTATAAGGCAATCTGTTCCATAGTCTATAATATAATGAACGTAATAATATAACAATAGCACCTTACACTGTTTGTATTGAATCAAACAGTATAAGGTGTATTTCTTTGTTTTGTATTTATTGCTACAATTTTTTGTTTGGCTATTATCGGTCGACGATTTGGAGATGTCGTCCGACGTTTCGGATCTTCCTATTCCACCTACACGAAAGCATACGGTCCAAATTGAACGGCAGTTTGAATTCATATTATCATTATTATTATTATATATTAACTGTTCCTATACCGCACACGTTTTAATATCGCTCGTACACATCGGACATGTCGTACGCGAGCGCCATCACTACACGAAATGGGGTAACATAATTTTTTTTTTGTCTGTTATGAAACATTTACCGTGACGAATGTCTATGAGTCGAGACAGAAATTATGATACATGGTATTGACGCGTAAAGGGAGACTTAATCGGAAGCGGTAACTATTCTTTGACGTGTCGCTAGAACGATGTATTTATCTTTGCTCCTCTTGATCCTTGCCGCGCCGCCGTTGACCAACATTGATGGTAGCGACGTGAAGTTGGAAACGTCCTCTTCGTTTTCTGATTCATAGTGTCCTTGATCGCTGACCGTCTTGTTTTGAAACCTACGTCACAACGAAAATAAAAATGCGCGATAATGTTGGGAATAAATCCGGTTTAGGCCTAGATTTCTTATCTAGATGCAATATAGAAATCCTCTTTTAGAATGAAGTATTGATAAAACCACACGTTTTGTTCGTTTGGTAGAGTAGTAAATTCGTTTAATTGCGTGTTAGCCTTGTAAGAACATAACTACAGTTGAAATAAGTTTAAATTCGGTTATTTTAAGCGAGTCAATTAAAAAACAAAAAACAAATACATATAATACGTTTTTAAATCAAAAATTAAAAATTACATCAACTACGGAAAATCAACAAGTTCCTTTTTTTTAACGAGTAATTTGGTTTAAATCATAAGTTTCATGTTCCAAATTAAACAAATCAAGTTAAAAATCGCTTATGAATTAAAAAAATCAAGGTTTGAAATTATTGTCGAAGTAACTTTCTAAAATAAATATAATTTTTCAACCAGTTAAATTGTCCTATCTAAAAATATATGCACTGCGACCTAATTGTATTGTGTGCCTTATTATTATTTAAGCACACATTACTGCAAAGCACTTGCGTAACTATAGAGAACCTGGAATGATGGCTTAGCTCCCACAATTCCAGTTTGGACTAAATGGAAGTCAAATCGAAAATCAAATGCTTTCTGGATAAATATACGGATATAATTACTCGTTGTTATCGAGAATGTTTAGAAATTGGTACTTCTAGGTACGGTTGATTAGTTATTAAAATTTGATTACAAATGAAGTAACGTAGGTACTCACTGTTATCGACTAAAATATGGTACCAGAGTAATAATCATCACTTTTTAAGTATTTTAAATCTCTAAATCAAATTCTAAAAATAATTAAGAGTATAAACTTTATTATAACACGAAATTCAATAACGTAATAACGCATGTTCTTATATTGAATTATTAATGGTAATGAATTGAAGCTTGAAATTGTAATTCTCGGAAACGTATTCGCTATGAGGAGGAACCATATAGATGTCAAATTAAACTTGTATATAGTTACAAATTACAAAGTATTATTGTACAACTCAACAATGGAAAAATAACGTTAACCACACTTAGTGGAGCAGTTTTATATTTGCAGTTTAGAAAATATTTAAAAAATATATTTTTAATATATAATTAAGTAGGTAATCTATAAAATAATTTCTATATTATCACATTTGGAGTATTCTTTTTCTGCTACATATCACTGTAGAGCTTAGATTTGATAGATTTAATCTCATTTGTCTTTACTCGCCACACCGAAAGATAATACACTTGATGAATTAAATATTAATTTTTAAATTACTATTATTTTTATCGAAAGATGTACTTTAATACAAAAATAATTTTAAATATTAGATTAATAAATAGTAATTAGTTATGATTAAAAAAATAAATTAATAAATGTATACTTGATCCGAAGGTGATTTATTCCGATATTGACTGGGATTAAAAATTTAACACTACAATAATTAATATTTACTTTGAATTCGTATTTCTCAAAAATCAAAGCTCAATAAAAATAAAAGGAAACAAATTAATTGTAAACATTATATGAATATTCAAAAGGAATACGTTATTCAGGCATACTACTTTATGGTCATGAGTAATGACTCACTCAATACTCCAAGAGCTGAAAACCAACGTTTGGCTGTGAACTATGTTAAAAATGTAAATATTTTCAAAATTGTATACGAAAAAGATAAATAATCAATTTTACATTAAGTCGTGAAATTAATAATCTTATTAATTAAGCAGCATTGTTAAATAAGTTTCGCTATTGTACATACGTATTACCCATTTTCACAACTCGAATAACTCACTTTAATCTTCGGTTTTCGGTACGATTGCACTTTGGTTTTTTCTTGTCGGTTTTTTTTTCCTCACTGCTCTTAGCACGGTCTGACTTATTCTCGGAGGATAAATCACATTTTTTCACTGAATCACTGAATCGTTTGTACTTGTTGCTATAACTGGTCCTGCTAACAACGACAGGCCGACAATTTATTTTTGACGAACGCAATCCGTGTTTCAAAGGGTAAAAATTCAATTTATTTTTGAAGAAAACAATTATAACAGTTCACAAAATTAACTCACAAAAAGCTGTTTTTCGAAATTACACGGTTTCGAATGCCTACGTAAAGATCGAGATAGATAAAGGATTGAAACGGAAATGGATTTCTCCGTTCATTATATTCAATATTGAATAAGACGCCACGGCGCGCCGGTAATAAAAATTCGGAACAACTCAGTTGCGGTTAAATTTATAATCGGTAATATTGAAAAAATTATTGCATATGTGGTCAGTTCAACGAGAGATAAAAAGAAAGAGAAGAGCAGCAGAATAACAATACGTACGCGATAACGGACATTTATCGTAAAACTGTGGTGTGGGTAGGGTAATCGTGGTGCGATATGTGGAGGTTTTGGTTTCTGCGCTGTGTTATAATTTGTTTAAATTTTTTGGTTAAAAATCTCGGTATTGCATTTACACGTGGAAACGTTGACCCACTTACTTCATGTCGTTCAGGCTGTCCGTTGACGACGACGAACTAGGCAAGATCGTCTGCTGTGACCGTGACCGTCTGCGGGTGTTCGGCTTGGTACGGGACTTCTTCTTGTCGTTCCGACCGGGTACGTCCAGCAGCAGAAAATTGGCGGTGCCGTGGCAGCCGGACGTCTCCTCGGACGGCGTGGTGCATGTGGACGCGACCGGACCGCCACCGCCGCCGCCACTGGCCTGCAGGTGTCGTCTCTTACGCTCTCGCTTCTTGCCCGTGCGCTTCTTCATCGCGCAATCTGAACTGGTGAAGTCGTATATACTATCCGAGTCGGTGATACGGCCGTAGAACATTGGTGAGAACCGGAACACCGTTTTGTCGCTAAGCGGGCTCTCGCTTCTCGAGCTTACTGGACTCTTCTCGTGCAACATGTCCACAGTGGACAGGTGTAGCGTGGATGGGTACTGCTGCACCGTGATCGACGGCAACGGTACGTGGCGGCCGCCATACGTCGCGTCCGACGACTCCGGGCCCGAAGGCGAATGTTTGCCGCCTATGCCGGACAGCGATTCCGCGTCAAGCTCCGAGCTTTCGCCCCCCGTGCGCCGGTAGTGTTTGCCCCGGGCTGCCTCAGAGCCGGATACCCGTCCCGCCGCGTCCGTTGTCTCCGTGTCGAAACCCTCGTCGTCGTTCTCCGAGTATGTCGTCTCCGAGTCCATCTCGCGGATCTCGGGCGCGTGGATCAGTGGTGATACACGTCTGCCGCCGCCACCACCGCCGACGGTTGGCTCCTCCGCGCAGTCCAGTGGGCACAGTCGCGTGTTGGAGTTGCACCGGGACGGGCCGGAGCTGTACCCGGACGAGCTGAGGTTCGACTCCGAGGCTATTCTGTCGGCCCGGGAACACATAGAAAACGGACTTAGGTAACACATGCCGCTTCCGTTTTTCGATGAGTCCGTACCATTTTTCGTGGTCACCGATTCCGTGTCCGAATCGCTCATACACGTTACGGTGATAACCGGTGGTGGGGCGGGTAGGTCTAGCGATATCGGCTTCTCCATGTCTCGCAGCATTTTCCGGCTGGGCGGTTTCTCTTTGTGCGGCGGCGGCGACCCTGGGAACTCCATGCTGGGCGAGTTGATGGGCGTCGGCTGTTGTACGACCAGCTTAGGTATGGTCAGTTGCTTCGACTGGCTCGTCGGTACGCTGATCGACGGCGACCCCTACTCAACGCAAATGAGAGATTAATAACATAACGGGATGTATTACGTATTCAACAACTGTTTTTTGAGTGGCGAAAAGAGAGGATTATAGTAATTGAAAACACATTTCGTTGCCGAAACCGATATGAAATACCGGATATCAATAAAGAAATGATAAAATGCATACTATGCATTCATTTTACTATGCATTGCATAGTAAATACAATAAAAATCTACAAATCGATTATAAGAATCAATATTTTAATTTTGTTATTAATTATAATTAATCGAAAAAAATTAAAATTACACGAAATTCTCGGGGCATGCGATAGTTTGTCTACGAACCTGATTTTGATGGTCGTCGTCCGCGTCCTTCAAGCAGCTGAACGCCGATCTCCTCGATATTATCGGCGTGGGCGACGGTGACGGGGCCGGAGTCGGTAACTCGTGAATTGGCGACAAACAGTCCATACGATAGTTGGGCACTTCGAGCAGTATGGACGGTGGATGTTGCAGGCTGTTTAAAGGGTTGTTCGAATTGTTCCGTTGTGAGCTTAACATGTCTACCACCGGTAACTGAAAACATTTAACGACGTCTCACGATGATCGATCAACACATACGCGTCTCGTCGTTCACCCCAGACTATACTCACCTGGATCACGTTCGAGTAACGGTACCGCGTGGGTGACTCTTTGCCGGGTGAATGTGCGGCATTCGACATCAACGACTCGTCTTCGCTGCCCACCACTTCATCTTGCAGACTGGAACAGCTGGGAGTCGTGGACGCCGATAGGTAATTACTCATCTCTGTCATCGCCATCGTCGTATTGAAGTTTCGGAACATTGCCAAAATCGAATCTGCGCTCATAGCTTTCTGTCCTACCTGCTGCTGATACTGGTTCAGCGACAGTTGATTCTGTTTCCGGTTCTCTAATAAACGAAACGTTTTTTTATATAGGTCATTATTTCGGTAAATCAATATCCCTCGCGTATGCACAACAGAAAACTAATTACTATCAGAGCCGTACCTAAAGTATACTCCAGGCTGGAAAAAGAATCGCTGGCTTGATTGATACACGGTCTTTTGAGCACATGTCTAGACTGTGGGTCCACTTCGGAGCTGGTCGAGCTCATTTCCGATTGTAACTTGTTCATCAGTCTGGCAAACGTAACTTTCTTTTCGATTTTATGAACGGCTTCATCTGAATTTTAAACGTATTACATTTAATAGAGTTTCCATTTAGAATGCACACTTCCAAATGTGAAGGCAATCAGATGGGAAATCGGTTACCTATTGAGCAATCATTTGAAAAACTTGTCTCTTGCGAAATGTTCGTCTGTGGCAAAAGAATGTCGTTGGGGCCAATACTGTTGGTCGACAATTTTTCGACAAGATTGATTTCGTCGTTAAAACTCGCTTGTCGCTCAAGCCCGGGTGATATGAGCTGTTGGAGTATTTCCGATTTATCGGCTATCGTGGTCCGAAATTTCGACGGTGAAGCACTTTTCTGCCTTGAACGGTGCTGGTTAAATCCTACAACGAAAAAATCGTATATTCTAAAAGTCGTCCACACCAAATTATACCGAAGGTATTTTATATAATATGTTTAACAAACAACGTGCTGTGTAACGATAGAGGTTAAGATATGAAATACAAGCTGAAGTATAGTGTTCGAAATGTGTACTCTTCAAAAATCTTATATTTACATCATGTATATATTCAAAATAAGTGCACACAAAGTATTAGAAATCAAAAAAAGGTTTTACGACGTATAATAGTTGGTATAATGTAAGTATAATAGTTAGCTCTACGCTTATATGCGTAAAAATTATAAACAATGCTCGAAATGGTAAAATAATTGTTGATGAACGTCGCTTAATAATAACAAAAGAGCGTTTCTAAAAAATCATCAGATTTATATCCAGTAAACAACGGCAATCGGTTTAACTTGCAGGTAATGACGATCACTAGATAATATCTATTGCTTTTAACATGGACCTTTGAATTTTTCCGATTCGAGCACTGAGTATAACATAATAATTATCAAGATAGATAGATAGATAGATAGATAGATAGATAGACACAGTGTTAGAGCAATTCCAGGTGAGGTGCCAAGAGATAAAAGTATAGAAGTAAAGTATATCATGTACACACACACATATATATATATATATATAATGCAATATATGTATATTTAATGTACAGTGTGCATGTGAAAAGTTGGTGTTGGTGGTGACAAGGGTGTTAGAGAGAGGGAATAGTCGACACCTTACTCGGAACTTGTGGCCTGAGCAAATCATCCAGGCTGAACGTACGATTAGTCCGGCCTGTCTGTAACGGACTAGTCAGACTCATTAATGAAGGTTTTCGTATACCCAATCGTCTGAGAAACGTTTTCGGTTGCGGTGGCGGCGAATTTCCGCCTTCCGACGGCGTAGCGCCATTCGTCTTCATCGTGGGTACCAGTAATTCGCCCCGCACACTCGATATCCGTCCGGAAGTGTTCACTGTAACTGCACAAACATGCATTAACAACAATGCAAATACATACAACTATTATAAAGTCGATCGTTGTCGACGATCAGTAAGTGAGATGTATTCTATGGTTTTTTTTTCTTCCGCCTAGAGTTCACATAAATTTAAGCCATATAATTTCTTAAAATTTAGCTGGGTCTTTTCGTAGTGATTATAGAAGATTAATCGGAAAATTATAAAAATGTTGATATAACTTATGAAGTACAAGTTGTAACGCACTAATACGATTCCGTACCGAAACATTAATGACAAGAATGTATGTTTGGCATTATTTTTACATTTTCATAAAACCACATACGTGGTATCATTATTAATATTTCTCTTGTATGCTCCAATAATGAAAAATATTTAAAAATTAATCGCTGGGTTGGACATAGATGTTACTCTTTTTATAGTAGTTTCAACTGCTCGTATCTGCAAGGATGATATTTCCTACCGTCTAATGAAGGTCCTAATGTAATAAAGTTTTATTACTTTTTCTAAGAAATAAAGCTAGTAACTATAAGAAATGCGTCTCATTTTCTAGTCGAGTATCCTAACGGTAGTCATAAAAATATTTTACATTTTATTTAAGTATTCCAACATATAATTTATAGATATCTTCCGAATTTTTCTAAACACTATAAATAAATACATTATTGTAACTCAATAATTTCTTCACCAGATGTTTCATTTTTGGGTTGACACAATAGAAGTGTATATTACATTTCTCTTGTACTATAATTTTGAGTTTCCGAGCGCGCTATAAATATTATGTGAGCAACTACAATTTAAATCATGTTACATGTATACTCATTCAACGAACGTGCTACACGTGTAGCTTTAAATTAAATTATAAACCAATTGTAAATTTGAGTTTTCAGTAAAGTATTATCAATTTTATTCAATCGCGTTACAGTCTTTGTGTATATATATATATATATATATATATATATATATATATATATATATATATATATATAAATATATATAATTTATTCGCACAAAAACGTCCTCATAATTTGCGCGTTTCATTAGCTAACATGAGTTTTGCACTATTGCCAATTCACGTTTTAAACGGCGAGATGGAATTATTTAATGAAAATGTACGCTACAAATCATTTCGAAAGCATATTTTGGTACCAAAAACGCACAAATTGGGAAAAGAGAATAATTAATTGTCCTTTTTGCCGGTCGTTAAAAAATTGAGTTATTTATCCGAGTAATTTCGAGTGAAAACGTATAGTAATATTTATTACTCGTAGAGATATTATATGATATTAAAACATACTATTCTTATAAAATATGTTATACAACTGATAAACGCATAATTTTTAATGAATAATTTATTTTTCGTAACATTCGATTATTTGATTTACGTGTAACAATGACTTCGAATAAAACCTATCGTAATCGTCATACCAACAGTTATAAGTATTACTGCACTAGTCACCGGAGTGAAATTAATATAAAAAGTTACTATCAACATGATGGTTATCTCTTTTTTGATGAATAAGACAAAAAAAATGTAAAACTAAAACCTTTAATACCTTTAACCAAAGTGACCATTGTATTACTTTCATCTACATTTAGTGAATAAATAATAGACGAAAAATATATGACTAATTAAAGTGAGATCAATTGTCTTTTTAAATTTATTTAATATATTATTGTTTTTTTACATATTTCAAAAAATGATTTTTTTAAATTTTTATTCAAATATAATTTACGGCGATTGAAATGTATTTATTTTTCACATTTAAATTATATATTTTTAATTATAGTTTACATTTTTTAAAAACTTTCTCATTTCAAATATTTGTACATTCCTTTGTTTCGTACTAATCACACTAACGATTTACAATATCCGATTTTCACGAAAAGCATCCAACGGACTTACAATATACATATTGTTCTAAGTACTGTTTTATTCAAAACATTACATTATATACCAAAGTAATAAATTATACATATTTTGTTTTAAAAAATTTTAAAAAAAATGTCTTCTAATCTTTTAAACTTGCTGAATTGAAATTAATCGCTAAAAATAATAGTATAACTAACATGATAGAAATATATTGAAATATTTACTCTCTCTAAGCATACTAATTGTTTTGAAAAACTACAAGAGACTAAAAGTTTAGTTGGGCTCTTCTTCTCTCCTTTTCTTTAATTTATAGTTTATTTTTATGCTGTTTTTGTTCCAGAAGACATTATACAATGTTGTAATAAATTAAAAACTTCAGTGCTTTTAGATAAATTTTATTAAGTTAATTTGTGAGTAAAAAATGTATTATAAATTATTGTTTCTTTCAATTCCAGTCAAAACGAATAGGTCATAAATTCTACTTTTAAGTTATAGGTTATATTTAATAGTTTTTTTTGACATCCAATTATTAAATCTATAAAACTGTACTCACTCATTTTTCAAAACCTTAATAAAACATTTTTATTCAATTTTCAAAATAACTTATAGCATGGAGATTCTTGATTATTTGCTATACATATATACTAAATAATAACAATTAATGCAATAATTTTAATTATTAATTAAAAATTTTAATTTTATTATTTGTGATAAGAATGAAATAGAAAACAGTTAATATTTTAATTTTTGACTATTCTAAGTTATTATTTCCAACTTTTCCAAACCAAAAAGTCTCTCTTTAATTTCTTCAAGTAAGTATAATTTTTCTAATACTTAAGTTTTTTTACTCATGACTATTCTCAGATTTTTATCCAAAGCACGGAATTTTTTTCAATGGAAATATAATTTTTTTAAATAAAATAAAATAAATTTAGACAGATTTTGATACAATATGTCATGAACTATATTTTTATTAACTTCTATAATACGATTGTGATCGATCGATCATAGACGTCAGATCCCAAGACCCTAAAATAATGCTTTAACTCAATATTTTTTATACAAACTATACTAATGTATACTAACTATATAGGTCATAATATATATATATACTGCAGTAATACATAAACTACGTAATATGCATAAATACTTACAGTGTCTGCTGCGTTCGGCTTCTTCGGATAATATTTTTTCGATTTTTTCCGGCACGTGACGTTTAGCGCACCATATTATTCCTAGTATGCCCATGACTACAAACACCGTGAGTAGACCCAACCAAAATGGTTCTTGAAGCATTCTTTCCGTTAACGGTTTGTACGTGATGTGTAACATTTTCCTCTCGCATTGATCACCTGCATTACCATATAAATATATATTTACGTAAGACGGAGGTTTGTACATGTACGAAGTAAATTAAACGTTTACACGTTCATATATATTATATAAATTGAATAATTCAAAAATTGTAGCTTTATATGCGAGTTTCCAGTTTTACCATACCGTTGTGAAAAAATAATATTTTCTCTTAAGACCAATATTGCAGTCTCTTGTTTTTAATAAATAATACGAATTTAGACAATACTTTCGCAATAAAAATTACATTTTAAACCGAAAGAAAAATCATACAGTTCCGGAGTGTTTACGGAGATCTATACTAGAGACTATATACATGCACCATTTTCGGTACACTGGGGTATTGGGGTATATTCATAATACGACGTTTTTTATCTAATTTATCTTTTTGCGCGGCTTTAATTTTTTATTTATGCCGATAGAATTATAGTTGTTAATATTATTAAGAACTAGATAGTAGGTATATAAATCGAACTTCAATAAAATATTCTCGTTATTTTCATTGAGCATTTTATAAATTAATTTTAGTTATTCTTGGTATTTTTTTTAACATAACACAGTATACATTATTTGGAATCGGAACGCATTTGAACTATCGTTTATCGTGAATTTGAGTTTTAAAATTTCTCTCACTAACAAAGTCACACAAGAATAAATGTTTTTACACGTGACTAAACTTGGTTAGATTGTAGAGAAATTGTACCTACTCAAACACGTAAAAAGTTTATTTAAAAAACCTAATTGACGCTTCCCTGTTACATTAATGTCATGTGTTCTGAGAGAACGGTACTGTATCGTATTTATATTTTACTAATACGTCTATAAGACTATCGTTTAATAAATTCACTATCATTATTTTATTTTAAAATAGTCAAACTGCTAACTACCGGCTATTATTTACATGTAATAATGACTGTTTTAATAAAAACAAGCATATTTTTACCCCTCTATTCAATTAGCATATCATAGAGTACAAACGGATAGACGACTTTTAAATGAGTTAGATTACGTGAATGTCACTCCTATAATACAATAATAGTTTAGATAAGTTATCTCTTAAAGTCATGCCTATGACGTAATCGACATCAATAAGAAGATAGAAAATAGTAATCAGTGTTGGGAATAGATAACTAATAATTTATCTAGATAAAGATAAAGATGACTATACTGATTCTTATCTAGATACAGATAAAGATAGTTTTTCTAAATTTCATCTAGATAAAGATAAAAAATAGTACATTTTTATCTAGATAAATATGAGATAATTTCATGTTTGATTTTGAAAATATTCAGGATACTACAGCCCAGGCGCGGCTCCAAGGGGGGGGGGCACTGGGGCCATGGCCCCCCCAGCTTTTTTCAAAAATTTTAATTTTTCACATATTTGTCCTTGTGAACTGTTAAATCCTGATTTTAATTACCTACCTAGCTAACAATTTTATTTGGTGGCCTAAAAAAACCATATGACATTAATATGAGGTGTGTATCATAGTATAGGAACGTAGACGGACTCTGTATTCATTTGGAGAAACAACTATTATCAGTAATCACTTACAGGTTCCAGGTTAGAATATTCTCTAACTCTAGTCCCCTCTAAAATTTAGCGATGGCTGAAAAAAATGGCCCCCCCCTTTGTAAGTTTCTGAAGCCGCGCCTGCTACAGCTTACAGATATTAGGTAAAAAATTCATAATTAAAAACATTTTAAAATAAATATAATTTTTTAAACTCATTTCAAACATTAATAAACATAAAATATAAAATAATTTTTTTTTGAAATAAACTTCATAAGAAGATTGTCATCTTGTCAGTTATTATCTGTGTCATAGGTATATGATGTACAGAAAAATGTAAAAATGAAAATATAGAAACATTTTACATTTTCAAATTTTATTTTTATTCTATTTAAATAAATCATCTAGATTGGTACTGATAGATAACAAGATTTTCATCTAGATGAAGATAAAGATAACTGAATATAAATTTATCTAGATAAGATAAAATATAAATAATTTTTATCTAGATAACTTATCTAGATACATTTATCTAGATATTTCCCAACACTGATAGTAATACGACCAACGATCCCGTTAAAAATGCATTTTAGGTACACCATAATCACCGCATAACAGGAATTTTTCAGTGGTCAGTTTTATAGTCAAAATTATGGTTAGGTACATATTATCCATATCCATTATCCGGTCGGTTACCGAATATTTTATCGGATTAAGTATCGATTAAAATGGAGATTGCAGGAATATTGTTATTTTATTTTTGTCATTTTTTTGTGGATTGTAATACAAATATACTATATTATAGAAAAATTGTTGTTTCTGTTTTTGAAACCGGTTCTGATCATGTTAAACGTAAACGATTACAGCAATGTCTAGTTGCTGCGTCCACGTAGATGCTACCAATTTTAACTTAATGATGACGTATTTTAAAATCGATTGTTACAGTAACATAGTATTATTGTTGTACTTACCCGTCCAGTATGCGTAACATCTACACTGGTAATCCGAGTCACCTAACGACACGCAATCTCCGCGATCCTTGCACGGGTTCAGCTCGCACGGTTTGATCTTTTCGTCGCAAAAACGACCCGTGTATCCGTACTGACATCTGCACTCAAAACCGTTGCTACTGGTCAATAAACATTCACCAAAAACGCAATAGCCCAAATCGCAATAAGTCAGCGAACAGAACGTCCCTGTGATCAAACGAAAGTGTATGTTATTGTATAATTACAGTTATGTACTTAATTAAACAGTTACATTTGTGGTCTCCGACCGAGTAAGCCGTGCACACATGTAGTTAATATATGTTCGCTTATTTGATATTTTGTAGGGAACCGTTATCATCTATCTTTGGAATAGCTTATTCTATCTACGTATGTCACGCAGTTGAACTTCAAAACCCAACCCAGCTTTATTACTTTTGTTCAACATATATTGATGAACTAAACCGCTGTTCGAGTATTTGAACACTTACATTTTATGTATGTGAGTTGCACCAATTTAAACAGCGGCATATTTATCATAATTTATTAGCAATCAAATTGTTTATTATTATCTAGACAGAATGAATTCTTCAAATAATACAAAAAATGATATCCCAATAAAGAAAACTATTAATACAAATACTTCTTATAAAGTTATTACTTTAGATGATGTTTGGAATTCTTTAAAATGTATTCAACATTCCCATGAGAAGAGCTTAAAGAATATCGATGAAAAACTAGAAAAATTAGAATTATTAGAATCTTTTTCATCAGCGTTAAAGCTTGACGGCGAAACTAACTATTGTTAAAAGTAAACAAGTCACATTAATAGCTAATTTTGATACTCTCAACCAGAGTCGGACTGGCCCGGACCGCTAGTCCGCAATTCGGAGGGGGCCCCAGCTTAATTATGGTAATTGGGGCCCCCTGGTTTTGTACCTACTAATATTTTTATTATTCGTTAATTCGTAGAGTATATAAAAATACAAAATAAATTTTTTTTTTTTCAAATTTGGAAATGTATTTTTGTTAACAATTTTGAGATGTTAATTAATTATTAAAATAATAGCATTATCATTCTACGAATTTAATAGCCGTCTATATGACTAAATACATACAAACAAGTATTATTGGTTATAAATAGTGTACAATTATTGAGACTATAAAAAATATTATATTATATTTATACGGGAGTATGACTTGGTAATCATTGATTGTAACTGAATTATTCTATTTTGCAGCCCGCAGGGTTATAAATAGTTTGTAAAGCCAATAATATGTTTTATAAACAAGCCGTTCTAAATTCAGAATTCTAATCTATGATAAATAATTATTATATTCTAATCAAACAATCAATGATACAAATTAAAAAAATAATTTATTGTTCAACAACGTTCATTGTTCATTTATTTTGTTTTGAATATGTTTATTTGTGCTCATGGGCTCATGGCATTTAAACTAAATTAAAAGTTTTTAATGCTACATTGTCTATTGAGATTATTACTTCTTCGTGACGTCTTGTAAAGTTGTAACTGTTAACTATTATTATTTTAACTGTAATTCGTGATGTATAAAAGAAAATACATAGCTGGTCCAGAAAAAAGAAAGGAAAAAGAAAAGCAGAAATTGCGGTTTACACTTATCAAAAACTTATCAAAGTAGCCACGTCCGTAACCACGGATCAGTGTAACTTTGATTCGAGTATTGACGACATTGTTTACACTGTCAAATTTTGTCTGTCCAAGTAAAATATAAAATAAATAAATTTATCAGTCATTATATATCAGACTATTTGTCTAGCATGTTTGTTTTTATATTCAAATATCTTTGTATTCCACAGAACTTCATGACTTTCGTACAAATGAATAAATTTCATTATTTTGTCCTCAGACCATTTTTTTCTGCCATTATAATATTATGTACGAGTAAAAAATTAAATTGAAAAAAAAAATTATTACAAAAAAAATTATTGTATTAAACTTAATAAATTTAATATTTCAAAGAACAAAACATTTTATATTAGCTATTATATTATATTAACTATTTGCTCAATTCACTGAAAACAAAACATATTAAAAATAAAATGTTCTCCCCACGTACGAGAATTTTGATACATGTCCGTGCCGGCACGGATCGGACAACACGACTTGTACGAATTTGTCACACGTACGTGTGGTGTGTTTATATTATCAAAGTAGAATCCGTGCCACTAATTCGTGGTTCACAGACGTGGCTACTTTGATAAGTGTAAACCGGCCTTAAATATGCCTATGACGAAAGTAAAAAAAAAAAAAAAACCTAGTTTTTCCTCAAGTGTGAAAGGTAAAAATATTTTATTTTATTTTCTAATATAGCTAGGTAGTTAAAAATATAAGACAATAACGTATATTATATTCTTAAAGTCACTACTCACTATGCATAAATATTATGTATTATGTAATTAATATAATTAGTCACTATCCATAATATCACTATAAAAGAAATATAAATTTTAAAGTTTCTTTTTTGAATCTATAAAGTATTATATAAATATTAAACCTATATATATGTGCTTACAATTTTAAGATACAATTGAAAGTACGGTTTCTACTGAATCACTGTCCATTGATAAGCCTCAATTACACTGAGCGATTTTACACGCTGCGTGTCGACGATTAAAGTCGCGCGCGTGTGAGAGTGTAGCGACTTGTCCGATTACATTGAGCGATTAAACTCGCTCGCTCTTCTTTTCCAACTCCTGTCGCAATAAACGAGAAATCACAACAACGGCCGCGCGAACTACAGCCTCCGAAATTTCGACCAGTCACTATTCGCTGGCACACTGGCGATTTTGCCAACTGGGCCGATTACATTGAGTGATTTCACTCGCTGGAGTGTAAAAAGGCCAGCGACTAGTGATTAAAGTAGCCCGGCCGTCAACTTTAATCGCGGGCGAGCAGCGAGTATTCAACACGCGGCGAGTAAGCGACTAGACCGATTACAATGAGCGACTTCAGTTGCAGCGAGTTAATTCGCCAGCGATCAGCGTGCAAAATCGCTGAGTGTAATCAAGGCTATATGAACCCAATTTCAAAATTACCTACTTCTACTATTACCACAAGTTATTTATATTTAAAATTTAATTTTTGAATCAATAAAATATTCTAAGAATATTAAATGTATCTAAGTGTGTTTTCAATTATTATGTGAAACTGAATGTATTTCTGATATGGAACCAAATTCAATATCAGCTGAGTTTACATTAACTTCTAGTAGCTTAGCATTTTTTATTAGACTCGCTAGTAATGAATTAGTAAAAATCAAATTAGCTTTTTTAAAAAGTCATCCCATTCAACCTCTTATTTTAAGTAATGATAAATAACTTCTAGTGAATCAAAATTTGATGCAAAAACTTAATACACAGCTCATACTCTATTACAAAATTGGTCAACATTTGAAATTACTTTAACTGCAGCTATTTACCTTGATATTTTTATTATAAGTTCTCCTGTATCAAAGTTCTTACAATCACGCTCATTAAATTATCTAATAGCTTTTAATATGACAACAAATTTACTAAATCAAATTAAAGAAAAAAGAAATAATGGCGATGAAATATTTAATAAACTTATTTCTTATGTTCAAAATTTTATAACAAAAATTAATAAGTAATTAGAATTAAATGATATAGATTTTAGAATAAAAAAAGAGTTTAATAAGAATTCTGTAAGTAGAGTGCCAAAAATAAATAAAATGCCTGGTGAATTAGCATCTGATGAAAGACCTAACGTTTCCACAGAAAAAAGGTTTAAAGTTGAAACATATAATTATATCCTTGATATTATGATTAATAGTGTGGAAAAAAGATTTGTTAGCAATTCAGAATTACTTAAAGATTGTATTTGCTTAGACCCTAAACATTTTAAAAATATTAAAAGTGGTTTACCTGAAAACTCACTATTAAAATTTTTTGAATTTACAAAAATAAGTGTACATGTTTTAACATCTGAACTTCAACAATTTGCAATTTAATATGATACAATAACTAAACATTTTAATGATACATTTTCAAAAAATGATCTATCTTTTGACAATGACTCCAACTCTGAATCAGAACTAAATATTGACCACAGTTTGGAATGCAATACGTGTAACAATTGTTTAAGATGCGCTTTTAATATTTTGTACGAAATTGTTCAACAATCGGGTTCTTTTAATAATATATACTTGGCATATAAATTTGTTTTGGTGTTACCGTGTACACAAGCTACATGTGAACGTATATTTTCCAAAGTTAAAAACATTAAAATTAAAATCATTAATTTCTCAAGATATTATGGAAGCTCTATTAATGATAAATATTAAAAGAGATTATGTTGTTCATAAGGACATTTTTGTAAATACTATTGCTAAAAGTTCAACTGAACTATCAAGGTTATTGATTTTAGATTTTATTCATATGTATTGTCTAATTTGCTTTAACTTTTATATCTTTAATATTAATTTAAAAAAATGTATTATTATAAAAATTATTAACATATGTAAGTTGTAATTAAAATAAATATGAAACTATGACACAATTTAAATCGGTGTTTTTTTTTTATAATGTTTAATGTCACAGGTGGTGTAACTTTTTTTCCGGGCTAATCAAAACATTTGCCATTTGCCTATTAGGGCCTTAGGGGCTCTTTTTTCCAAATCGCGGACTGGGCCTTTTCGAGCCAGTCCGACACTTCTCTCAATATACTCTTGAGTCACATGAAGAATGCTTTAATACACCGGTGACTACTAATTTTAAAGTAATTAATGAAGTTCAGAATAGACTATCTAGGGCTAATAAATTACTAGAATTCAACGTTGTAGACACATCTATCAATACAAATGATGAGCCCTTGGGATTTGTAAATGCTATTCTCAAAGATCTGTCATTAAAGTCGGTTGTCTATAACGCTAGAAGGATTGGTAAACCAGTTGTAGAAATACATCCCATTTTGGTAAAGTTCAAGAAATCTTCAGTTGTAAAAGATATTCTTAAATCAAAATCGAAATTAATAAATGACGTACGCTGGCGTTCAGTTTAGGCTTTTTGTTAAGCGAAAATATTAAATAAACAGTATTGCATTGTTGTGTGTATTATGCACAATCGTACAATCGTACAAACAAGGCATATGGATTCGATTCGTGTTTAGTATTATATTATACAGTGAAAACTGTCTAAAGCGGAATCGCATGGGACCAACAAAAAATTCTGCTTTAAGCAGTTTTCCGCTTCATTCAATAAAACGGAAAAATTCCGGATTATTCAATTCAAATAAATACCAAAGAATATTTTTCAAATTATTGTTTTAAATAATAGAATTAATTAAAATCAAACTAAAATATAGGTTTTATAATTCATTAAATTTAAACTAAAATATAGGTTTTTTATTACATATTACATATTAAATTACTAAGGCAATTATACAAATAAACATTTAGAATTTCCAAAAATGATGTAGAGTTTAAAGATGTAAATTACCTTTTAACCATTCTTCTTTAATTCTATTTTGATTTTTAAGAGTATTGTAAACCTGAGTTTTTCCACAATTAAATATATTTTGTAATTGTTTTACTGAATGTTCTTTTGTACTCATATCGATCAGTTAATATTTTTCATTTTATGAAAGACACTTATATTTTAGCATTTTAATATTTAATTCGATGAACGGGAGATAAAATAAAATTAAAAGTGTACGTACGACTGTTGGTGTAAGACTGTTTCACAGTTACAAAGAAGAAATTTCGTATCGTTTAAGATGCGATAATACATAATAATAATGCGATAATGCGATAATGCATTGTATGTACGATGTACATATAGATTTGATACGCGCGTGTCATTTTTCCGGTTTATGCAAGGTTTTTATTTGCATGGGACTTACAAAACCGTTCCGTTTCCGCGTTATGAAGGTTCCGTTTTATTGAGGTTGAGCGTCTATATAAAACTATAGGAACGTGCCGGAACCGTGGAAAAATTCCGTATTGGATAGTTTTCCGTATTATTCAGGGTCCGCTTTAGACAGTTTTCACTGTATTACTAAAACGATGATGACCTATGAAGTGATTTTTTCTGTACCGACACATGCGTGTTTTTATAAATATTTATGTTAATTTTATTAATAACTAATTTTCAAACTCAACGTCTTGACAAAAAATTATGTTTTTATCATAATAGTTATATAAATTTTTTTAAATTTGTTTGGATTAAGTTTCCATTATGGCACAATATCTATCTGCAGACGTTGATATAGACAACTCTATTATTCCAGAAGTAGTATATTATTCATAACTTCATAAGTACTTAAATTGTGTATAAGCGACAAGGAGTGATAAAATGTCAATGCACCAAAATACTTATACATATATAAATTATATATATGTTACGCTTAAACTTAAACTCAGAATCCGTCAAAAATAGTTTCCACTAATCTATTTAGTCAATTCTGATTTTGACTAGTTAAAATTATTATTAACCGCTGTTTGATGAAGTCAGTAAAAATTAGTTCTAACTACCTAAAAATTGTTACCTGTCTAACTACCTAAAACACACGTTACCACAAACATTTTATAAAATTTAAATTTAATATTACTCGATTAATTTGAACGGCCGGCTCTCAAATCATTTAAGATAACTTCAATCATTTGTCTATCAAATCACTTAGATACGAGAACTTTGACAGAATATACTAGTAATTAATTAATTATTTTATTTTCTATTAAATCAAGTGTGAGATCAGATATATGTAATTAATAGATTAGTAGAATAAAATAATACTTTATTATAAGGTATTATTGCTTATTGAATTTCGGATAACTCGTATTTTATTAAAAATATTTTCATTCCATTATTTTTAAGTAACTATTATTTTATTAATTATTATTATTTTAGTAGTTATCCTTAACATTCGATTATTTTTTCTAATAACCGAATTATTCAAATATTTTTACTCGATTGTTCCCATTGTTACAATATACTTAATAATTAAGGGCCCCTTCACACGTTCAGCGCTGCTGATGGAAAAATATGAACGTATATATATACATATATGAACAGAAAAAATTTTATGAATTTTTATCTACAAAATAACTTGCAAATTATCGTGATTTTTACACATTTTATACAAATGTGAGCATTAACGGCTTATAAAAAAAATTTGAGTAAACCGATCACCGATATTTTTTAGTTACGATAAGTTTAACTTATTATAAATCTTGTATTAAATTTTCAAGAGTTTTCGGTCTGCCAATTAAATTTTATAGATGTTTAAAAACAAAAACTTTATAAAAATCGAAAATTTAAATGCTCTATAAATAAGTCAAAATATGTCAAAATACTTTGAAAACTTAACCATGTATAGAAAACGTAAGTATAAAGATTTGGTGAAAATTTCAAGTTGTTGCGATTTTTGGTTTTTGAGTTAGAGTAAAACTCTCTCTTTAAATTTAAGTATAGCACTTATAATGTCATCAGGACGGATCTTGGGTTTTCGGCTTCTCATTTTAAATTTTTAACAAATAAAAAAATGGAATAAAATATTAAAACAAGAATAAATACTAAATAATTGTATTAAAAATCACTACTTGGAGCTTAACATAAAATTATTCAGATATTACACACTCGTAGTCAAGACAGTCACGACTAAAATGAAAATGATTATCAATATAAAATTATTACTTTTGCGTTCTTTTAACACCAAAAATAGTAAACGTGTTACAATTAGTATCAAAAAAAATATATATATATACTATGATATGAAACTGTCTATTGTTAAAATAAGTTATTTTGTGAAAATAATATAATATTTAATGCTTGTATAGAATTTAACAATAGTAATAACAATGATAATAATAATGCCCAAAATTAATTAATCGCTTTGGAAAATATTAAACACAATCATAATATAAATAACGTATCATTAATAATAATTTAATAATCTAATATAATGTTTACCATACATTCATATATAAAGTATAACTTATATTTTGTATGTACTTATAAATATCACAATGTAGAGAAAATAAACTCATCTCTACACAAAAGTAGGTAATAATTAATAGCATATCCAATGGAAACTGTTATGTTCAATGGAAGATTTTACATATATTGTACCATTAATGATTATGAAATATTGCACAGATACGACAGATAAACTCACTTTAATAAAAATATATATGGTTATTTCAAATTTAAACGCGATTCATAAAAATACAGCCACGAAAAATCAAAAACGCTGAAATTTCCCTTATGTTGGGGCAGGGGTCATGGCGTTTTCAAACTTAATGAAATCACCGCCGAAGTATTATCGCACAAATTCTGAAAATGGTCGTACAAATTCATACAAATTACGTACTAAAATATGGCATTGAAAAAAAATCGAAAACGCTAAAATTTCCCTTTAGGTTGGGCTGGGGTGACGTTACTCCAGCCCGACCTATGGTTTTTGTTAGATAACGAGAAAACTAAAATAGTACAAATTCTGAAAACGGTCGTACAAATTCATACAAATTTCATACTAAATCTTGGTGAAGTAAATTTTCAAAAATTCCAATATGGTTGGGCTGGGGTGATGTACGTTAATTTTTCCTAATTATAACTAGTTTAACCTATAAATACAAACATTATAGTTTTTCAATGGATAATTATAGTTTTCACCAATAAATTTCCGACACAACTAGTTATATAGTTCTAAATAAACAAGAATAAGTTGAAAATAGTTTTAATAAGGGTCTTAAGGTCGATTCACACTATACGGAACGTCACCGTCACGTCACAGACCGGCAACGTCGCGTCAAATATATCAAGTCATTCACACCTAAACGTCAAAAACGCAGAAACGCCACGGGGAATATTACCGACGCGATGTGATAAACTTGCTCACTGCTCTGCAGTGGCGGACTGGACGACCGGGATACCGGGAAGTTTCCCGGTGGGCCGGATGCTCGTATAAAATATAATATTTATTAATATCATTATTGTGAAATTATAAATTGAAATATTATAAAAATAAATAATAAGTAGGTATCTAATATTATTAAACATAAAAAACCAGATTTCTGTTTATTTTAAAATGTTGGACCGGCTTATGTTCGGTTGGCTCCGGCTTGTTGACAAATTATTGTCACAAGTTGTAAAAATAGAATCGAAGATAGTTAATAACCATGTAATACATGGGCCGTTATAGCATCTATGGATAGGCGTCAGGCGATATTTTTGACAGCATTTATATTTTTAAATATATTCAAAATTCATGGTCCATTATCTAAATACTTTCAAACCAAGGGTATGAATTTGATAAAAACCCAAAAGTTAGGTAATTATGCATTAACACAGTTAAAACAAATTCAAAGACATTTTGGAGATGTAAAATTAGAATCCGATAATTTTATAAATTATATAAATGAACAATTTGATGAAAAACATGATATGGATATATTAATTAAGAAAGATTTTCCAAAAATAAGATGTTGTCTTCGCAAAAAATTATTTGATGAAAACAATTAAGATGAGCCAATATTATATGCCCTGAAAAAAGATGTTGAAGTTTATAATATAATTTTAGATCAAACAATATCTAGTATAGAAAATCAATTTTCAACTAATAAGTCTTTGTATGAAGATCTAAAGTCACTTTAAATAAATTGTATGAAGTCTTATGTAAATTTGATTCTGATATAAGTTATGATAAACTAAGAGCGGCATTTCATAGTTTTATTAAAAACTAGAATGGAATATAAAAATCATTACCAGAATCATTTGAAATGCAATTAAATGAAAGTGAAAGTGAAAATAAAGAAAATAATGAGAAAAATAACACTGTTAAATTATAATGTAAATCCTGCAAGAATTGTGAGAAATTTAATGAATGAAGAAAAATTGGACGCATTTATGATGATGGCAGTAGAAAAAATGTTTTATTTAGTATTGACAATGATGATGTTATTAATATGTTAAAAACTAAGAGTGATTTATTAAATAATAAACTTTCTTATTCAAGTAAAATTGATTTAAATTGTATACATAACAATTACTAAAGTATATACAAATTGACAATAGTTATTTTATTTTGTTTTATATCAATTAATTAAAATATTTAAAAATTTAAACCTGAATATATTACATTATTATATTATTATATTTATATTATTATCGTATTTTTAGCAGAAACAGAACACGACCTCCAGAGAGCCCTGGCAGAAATGCAAATAATTATAAATAAGTATCAAACACGTATAAATTCAGGAAAAACAAAAATTTTAGTTTGTGCAAGTGGACGAACAATTAACGCAAATATTTATTTAGAAAACCAACCTATCACACAAGTTTCTAGTTTTAAATACTTGGGAAGTTTAATAACATCATACGGAAGAAGCTCGCAGGATATTAAACAAAGAATCGGGCAAACAAAGACAGCTTTTATCAAGAAAAAGAAAATTTTGGTTTCGAAAAAAATTAGCAGAGCAACAAAAAAGACATTTTTAAAAACATTTGTATGGAGTGTCGCATTATGCGGCTGCGAGACATGGGTTATTAATGAAAAAGAAAAAAGATCCCTTGAAGCATTCGAAATGTGGTGCTGGAGACATATGGAAAAAATAAACTGGACAGAAAGAGTAACAAATGAAGATGTAATGACCCAAGTTGAAGAAACAAGATCTTTACTTAAAGTCGTAAAGCGACGACGATGGGACATGATGGGACACATTTTACGCTATGACGAAGAATTGCATCTTACTTTAATAGAAGGTGCAATTGAAGGACGGAAACCACGAGGAAGACCAAGAAACTCGTACATATCTCAACTGAAAAATGACGCAGGGATTGATACTTACGCCGAATTAAAAAGACTCGCTGAAGATCGTGATAAGTGGAGAGCGAAATTAAACACATTGTAATCCAACCCAATATAGGTTGATAAAAAAAAATTATTATTATATAATATTTTTTATATATAAGACCGTTAGTAAACTGAAGGCCTCTATAATTATGATTTTCCCGGGCTGTTTTTTTCTCCCAGTCCGCCAATGCTGCTCTGTGTTTTTTGTGTATCTTGTTATTTTTAATGAAAATTTAATTTATTATATTATTACTTCATTTGCTAAAATTTAGCAACAAAAAATTGGCAATAATTGCAATCATTTTAGACAAGGAAGAAGAAAACATTCATCCTTCATAATTAGATATTATGAATTAAAATTAATTATGATTAAAATATATAATAATTATAATATAATAATATATTATAAATTAATATAATAGGTATTGTATGTGACGTGCTCAAACAACGCTAAATAAATAAATATAAATATAAATAATAAATATTTGACGTGGATGGAACGTTCATGCATTCACACCATTCTACCGGACAAGAACGAACCGGTACCGGCACGTCAAACTATTTTTTCTTCGTCGTCCAAAATTAAGGCAATCATTGCTAATTGTTTTTTAGTGAACTTCGGCATGATACAAATACGAATATTTAATAAAAAAAAAAAAAATGAATTTAAAACACAGAATGTACTAGACCTAGTTTAACCTAACAGAATTCTGGACTGGATGGACTGATGGCTTTTCCGTGACGTTACCGATAATGCGAATGTATTCTATTTTTGACGTGACGTTGCCGATCGGTGACGTGACGTTGACGTTCCGTATAGTGCGAATCGACCTTAAAGTTTTCGATAAACGATGACGTTCCGTGCCGTTGACGGAACGTGACGGTGCCAGTGTATGTGAACATTGTGATATAAATACATGGTAAGATATTTTGACGTGACGTTGCCGGTCTGTGACGTGACGATGACGTTCCGTATAGTATGAATCGACCTTTAGGCCTCTTTCAAACAGTCCATTTCTTTAACGGCAACGGAAACTGATCGGATAAAAAAAGAAAACGAAGTAGATAAGACACATAGTTATATACAATCCGTTTTTACCAACGGACAACAATTTTTTATGTATACGGACATTTTTATCCGATCCGTTTCCGTTGCCGTTAAAGAAACGAACTGTGTGAAAGAGGCCTTAGTTTATTCTAGTTTCAATAAGTCAAAACTAGAATTAACTATAGGGATTTGCGAAAACTAATTTTGACTAGTTAAAAATAGTTTTGACGGATTTTGGGTTTTAATTGTAACATAAATACTTTAAACTTTTATGAATAATTAAAAATAATCAATGTTTAATTTTTATAATATTATTATAATATTAATCAATATTAATTATATTCTATAATTGTATAATATTCTACTCAATAATATGTAATTAAAAAATATACATTAGCACTTATAAAATAAAAATTAAAAATAATTAATTACAAAAAATTTATAAAATATATTTATTTTTAAAATATTAAGTTCACACTTAATACCCGTGTACAATAATTGTTTTGAAGAACATAAATTAACAGTAAAATTGAGCGCCCCATATTAACTTTATGTAAGTTAGATAGTAATTAATGAGTTTTTAAATATTCATAGGTAATTATTAATCTTCTTCTTCTTCTTCTTCTACTTCGCCTTCCTCCCAACTATTTGGGGTCGGCCATCCTTGTCCTACACCTCCATTTTACTCGGTCAATCACATCTCCTCTGCACACACCGACAGCCCTCATGTCATTCTCCAAAGTCTCCAACCATCTCTTTTTTGGTCTTCCTCTTCCTCTTTTCCCTTCAACGTCCATCTTCATAACCACTCTTACTGCATTCGTTTCCTCTCGCCTCATCACATGCCCAAACCATCTCAGCCTATTTTCTCTCATCTTGTCCACATTTGGGCTACACCAACACTACCTCTCACGTATTCATTCCTTATTCTATCTTCTCTTGTCACTCCACTCAACCATCTAAGCATTCTCATTTCCGCGACACTCATACTTTGTTCTATTCTCCTGTTAACCGCCCAACACTCTGAACCATACAGCATAGTTGGTCTCACTACACTTTTATAAAATTTACCTTTCAGCCTAATTGGAATTCTCTTATCGCATAACACGCCCGATGCTTCTCTCCATTTCATCCACCCGCACTTAATCCTATGTTTTACATCAATGTCAAAGCCCCCGTCCTTTTGAACAAAAGATCCTAAGTATTTAAAGCTCTCAACTTCACCTATCACATCACCATCTATTGTCAGTTGTCTCCTCATTCCTTCAACTTCTTGGTCTCTTTGTCCAAAATCATACTCAATATACTCAGTTTTATTTCTACTAATTCTCAATCCCTTTTCTTCGAGGGCTAACTTCCACTCATTTAACCTATTATTGACAACTTCTAGGTTTTCTCCTATCAGAACTATATCATCCGCAAACATCATACACCATGGTATCTCACCCTGTATCTCCTTTGAAACCTCATCCATTACCACTGAGAACAGGTAGGGGCTTAGAGCTGACCCCTGGTGCACACCTACTCCTATACTGAAACCTTCTGATACTCCACACCGACTCTTGACACTAGTACTCGACCCTTCATACATATCCTGGATCAAATTAACATACATTTTTGGGACATTTTTCCTCATTAATGTCCACCTTAAAACTTCCCTTGGCATAGGGAATTATAGGTAATCATAGGTAATTATTAATAATCCATGAATATTTAATACATTTATTTATTTTAGATTTTGAACGGAGTGATGGAATCTATTGATTTTACAATGATGTCTGTTTTCTTTTTTAGATTCTGAACGGAGTGAAGAATGTATTGATTTTACAATGATGTGTGTTTTTTTTTTTTAGATTCTGAACGGAATGAAGAATGTATTGATTTTACAATGATGTGTGTTTTCTTTTTTTTTGTTTTTGTGTCTGTCGACACGATTTGGGGCAGTAAAAATGCTTCGATTGCCTTATGTAGCAACTTTTCTGAAAGGAAAGTGAATCTATTTGGTACTTTGGGGGGTCAAAAGTAAAAAATTTCCAATATTTTTTAAATGCGACGGGAAAAACCATAAAAAAATTTGGGAAAAATGGGAGTTTTTACGCAAAACCAGTTTTCGACGTAATCAAATTTTTTATTTTACTATAACTCAAAAACTAATCGATGTAAATACTTGAAATTTTTACCAAATGTTTAGATTAGCGTTCTCTATACACCATTAAATTTTCAAAGTATTTTGACTTTTATTGAGCTATTTATAGACAATTGAAATTTTAAATTTTTTTAAGTATTTTTTTTTTAAATAACGATAAAATTTTTTTGGCTGCCCAGAAAATCTTGAAAATTTAATACAAGGTTTCTTATAAGTTGTTCCTTAACTGATAAAAAAAAATCTAAAATCGTAAGTCACAATTTTTTTTTTATAAGTGCTCAAAGTTCCAATTTATACGAAATATGTAAAAATCACGATAATTTGCAAGTTATTTTGTAGATAAAAATTCATAAAATTTTTTCTGTTCATACTTAAGGTTCAAAATTTTAACACTAGGTTATCTATAAGCTACTCTTCAAAAATCTTTAAAAAAATTTTTACCGGAATTTGAGGAAAAAATTTTATGACTGTTTGAAATTTAAATATTTACGAAATTACATAAAATAACGATTTATTCTCAAACGATTTTAAATATTTGTTATAATTCAAAAAGTAGAAGTCACAGATTTTTTAAATTTTTACCAGCTGTTTATTTGGCATTTCCTTTATGTCATATTTTTTTCAAAATATTATATTGATTTTTAAGCCACTTAAAGGCATTTAAAATATTCGATTTTTTTACATTTTTTTTTTTATAATCGGTGATAAAAAAAATTTGGCTCGTACAATATACTTGAAAATTTAATAGAAGATTCCACAGAAGTAGTTCTTATTGTCATTTAAAAATTATTAAAAGCCATTGGCAAAATTTTTTATAAGCGTTTGAACAGCGAATATTGACATAAAATTACATGTAAAATATAATATAATGTATATTCTAGACTGACAAACTATGTCGCTGTATGCAACTGCCAACCCATCCTAATTGAAAAATATATTTATCGTTTCAAAATAAAATATACTTTTTACAATATTTATAAATAACAATGTATTATATCCTAGACAAACATTATAACTCCGTTCAGAATCGTTATTCGTATACAATGATATCTATCATTGCATTCAAATTGAACAAATCCATTGTAATAATGACCTATCCTATAAACGAGGTGCACTCCACCCCCAACTGTACAGCAGAGCGAGGCCTATCCGGTTCTTTTTTCTTAATGAATGTTCACTATCTTTTAATAAAATCGACAATCTTTGAGTATAAATTGATAACCCAAAGAAACAGATTGTGTACCTCTGACTTAAAATATTATGCATTATATGCGTATTATATTGTATAGGAATTTAGTGTCTAGAAAGTTTGGAAACGTAAAACAATCCACCTTAAGTTTCCGTGGCCGACAAAAGTTTTTTGGCGTTATACACTCACGTTGTTTACTTTGTTTCAGCTAATGAAGGCTAAGGAGCACTTAACCAATTTATGTTGTGAGGACGAAAATATTAGTAAGCATTACAAAATCAACAAAGTCGTCATGACTGATCAATATTATCCAAACAAAAAGAAAAGTCTAAGGTTGTAGAAAAAAATTGCAGCATAGTTATTTATCAATTGATTAAGTATAAAAATTAAACCTGTATAAAACTTTGGAACAATAAATAAAAAAATTTAAAAACAATCCTTGACATTTACAGCACATCGATTACTTTTATAAATCGTGGAACATTAAAGGCGAATAATAAACTATAGTTATATTTTTAACTTTGTTTAAATTTTGTTTTCACGGTTAATGAGAAAATGAACTTTTGAAAACAATATTTTTTGTGTAATCGAAATTAATACTAGACAGTAATTTGTTTTTTTTTTCACTTACTGGCTCAATATTTAAATTTTTCGTATGGAATTTTTTTAAAAATATGTTTCAGAGTATGTTATTAAATAATAATATAAAATTTAACCTATTAAAAAAGGGGGAAAAATAATAGTGATTACATGTAATTTTTTTACAACATGTTTGTCGAACGCGATTAATTCAGATGCGATAAGGTATAAAGTTGATAAAATCCCAAGTACGTTCTGGGAATGTTCTTGTTTTTTATGTTCCTTAAAAATTACCTAAGAGGAAAAACGCAAGATTATTCATTCTATGTTAATTAACTTTTCCCTTTTTCCGTATTCAGGGTTGGATTTCAGATTCATGCCATTCTCATATAATTACATTCATTGAGTTAATATTATATTAACATAAGTTAAACATCTAGTCTCGTAATCATGATCATTACCTGTATAATTGCCGTTGCATTTGCAATAATAGGTCTGTGAAGATTCCTGAAGAGCACACGTTCCGCCGTTCACACATGGGTTAGGATTGCATGACTCGATGTAAGTCTTGTTGGACACAGGGAGTTTTGCTAGCGTGATGAGTTTCTTTTTGAATTCGGCATCTATAAATAAAACAAACACATTTTTGGGGTAATGAGTGAATAAACGGTAATTTCATTGGTTTTTCGACGTTATTATTTGTGACAGTAAGTCTTTAATTGTCATGCGTTACGCAATAGTAACTGCGTATGTTACATGATCGTCGTAACGATAAAGTCGGGAGTCCAGATTTGTTACCCCTAGGCTGAACGCTAGGTACGAGTGTAATTTATAATGCGTGCTACGGTGTCGAGTAAGTTCTGAATAAGTTGAAATGAATGAATAAAACAATATGGACAACCAAATAATTTGGTTTTAATTATTAATCGAATAATTTGTCTGTTCACTGCACTACGTTTGAACTAAACACGGCACTTGCTCTCCACCCATCCTGGCCTACTGCATTACTAAACAAATCTCGAAACAACAAACTTTAAAGTAGATGGACGTATTAATTTACCTGGAAAACAGAATGTTCTCATCATTTTTATTTTGCTTATGATGGTGAGAGAAAACGTTTTTTTTTTTTTTTTTAATGGAAGGAAGATAAATTATTTGTATTTTAAAATAAAAGAATTTAACAACGACCCGTTGCATCTCGTGCGTTTCTAATGAATAAAATAAAAAGGCTGTGATAAGAGTAATTGAAAAATAATCGAAAAGCTTTGTTTTTTCTATTCTCCTCCTTTTTCTCTCGTTAGTGACTGTTTTCGTCACACCGCTGCCATTGCGATACTGTAAAAACTACCGTTACATTTATAAATACGAACCAGGTTTCACGTTCACAGAAATATTCGCAGACGCTATATCGATCACCGGTTTCTGGCCGTATATGACTACTACAGACATCGAGTTTAGGAATGAAGTGATTGAGATTGGCACGGATTTCATTTGATCCACGTTTTCGCACAGCAGCCACCACGTGCCGTTCTGCGCGGCGTAATGGTCATGGATCTCGATGACTGTCGTAGATTGTTGACCCGGGCATACAGTACGACTCAACGACGTGTCCACTATAACAATACAACCTAATTATGCCCATTTATATATTATCAATACATTGTGCAGCATTCAAGTTTCAAAGAAAAGTGACCCTGATATGTTAAGTAGGTGACATCGTACCTATTTAATAATCTTTCTTAAAAAGTATAGTTTATCTTGTTATAATATTATTTCTTAAACAACTACTAGATATACTAATGTTATAACAGGTATGAAGACTTTTGTTTAGTCATGGACTTAACTCCAAATGGCGAACCTAACCTTACAATGCTTCTATTTATACCCAATGGAGATCGATTGAGGATTAAAATTTTAATGAAATAGCATATGTAATTAAGCATAAGCTATATATGCTGGTAAATTCTATAATATTATGACTTGAATAAAAAGTATAGAACAATATATGTTTAAATTTAAAATCAAATACATTTTTAAATTTTATTTAGAGATCAAGGTTAACGTAATTACTAATTATTCTAATACGTAGAACAAAAATAATCATCACTTTAAAATCAGTAGTTAAAATGTAATTGTAATCACTATTTTAGTAATTTGAATAAAAGCCAAACGTTTTAAAGCAGGCTTTTTTGCACGAGTTGAAAAAGATTGAATTGATATATAACAAAAATATGTACTAAATCAAATTTTGAGTTAAAATTCTTTGGTTACAATGAAAATATTTTGCATTCCATTATATAATATTTATGTACTTTATTGTACACTTCCTGAATTATCGGCAGTAATAACTGTGAAATGAAAAAAATCACTTGCTTTGGGCCGGCACCACGTGATTGAACTGTAACTGGATGTTGTTTCCGATCGAAGCCAATAATCTTTGTTTATACCGCAGTTTAGGGAAGTGCATTGGCAACGGGTAGTTTAGTCTATACATAAATCCGAATGCGTCGTTTTGCAACATGATGGCGCGTTCCTCCTCAAATTCTATGACTAAAACGAAAGAATTTTATTTTTATTTTCAAACCACTTATCATCGACCAAATTTTTCGTTATAAATTGTTACGTATTTGTCATACCAGTTTTATACGAGATTTTGAAGCCCCTTCCCCTAGGTAAACGGTTCGTGGAGTATTCAATTTTCACACTTTCGCCTTCCGACAAGAACGCCCCGTCGTTAATTGAGTTTCTGTATTTAAACGGAGTTATATTATCCGCAGTATTTGTCAAGTATAATTTGACCGTTTGCATTCCATCTAGGTTGTAGTCGACGAAATCTATCCATATACGGTGACCAACTGTAGTATAATCGAAAATAACAACCATCAAGTAAGAATCAAGTCAGCACTTGTAGTAAAATAATCACGGTAGTGAGTAGATCAAGGATATATTCACATCCGGCACAAACTGAAATCTTTGATTTTTAATTTAAACTTCTGTTGTACACAAAATAATTGTGTTCAACTATTAAGTATTGAGCTTTATCAATAGTTAAATGTGTTTATTTGTTTTAATATGTATGGTTAAATGGAAAAATACTGCGGTCTTGATTAATTGCAATTTTTGAGTTATAGATGTTTATTTTATAAGAAATATTTCAGAATAAAATAAATAACTATATTTATAAAACCATAATTAGTACATAGTATTATATTTCTGTTCCTATATTTATCTTATAAACTGTATTATCTAAGAGCTATATTTATGTGCCTTTTTATACCTGGGATTTGGTTTCTGGGAAAGTTTTGCAGAGGAGCGTACTATGTTTGTTACAAATGATTGCCTGAAATGAAGTGTTTGCAATACACTTCGGAGTCATAAATATGATTCTGATAAAACTCATTATTTTTACTTATATTTTTGGTGTCTTACATAGTAAAATACCTCAGACGATACCCTTCCCTAAATCTGGTATTTGATCAATGGAAAATAAGTAAATTAATTTTATTCTTACCTGGTGCTAATATCATTGTAATGCAGTTGAGATTTGGCAGTATAAAATTTGGATAATTCGGGCTGACAACTTTTCCCTCGGACGCGGTCAGCGTTTGTGATGGACATCCTGACATGTCTACTACGTTCCATTTTAGATGAAACCCCGAACTAGATACCGAGTAGTCTGAATGGAAGTGCACGAACGCTTCGTTTGAATCGGTCACAAATATGTAACTGCAATAGCACTTGCACTTCATATCAACCATTTAAATCAAGTATTTTTTAATCAACATAAATTAATAAAAAACCTCTGTTACTGAAAAAATCGTGGGAAATTAAAAACATCTGTGATAAAATATTATTGAATAACTGAAATGTGTTTGCCAACAAGTCAAGTTATGGTTGAATTACAATTAAATTGGCGTTTATATGATACATTAAAACATAAGGTTCGGTATATTTCACCAAAACTTTTTTTACCACAAAAAATTATATTCTTATGTTATTATTGGTATGCAAAAAATATTGTTAACATTGTATGTGCTTTAACAAAGTAATATTATCAAATGCATACTTATGAGCTTATACTCATATGTGTATATATATATATATATATATATATATATATATATATATATACTAAATAGGCTATAAAGTCCATTCAAATCTTATAGTCTGTTAAATTATCATGAATTATTTTTATAATATTTATTTATTTTTCGAAAAAATAAAATAAAAATATTTGGATATGCATTAAAAAGAACTTTCTGTCCACAAACTTACTCTTCTAAATTATTCCCGCGATATCCACAGACTGTCAGTGTCCGGTTCTCGTGCTCCTTCTTTTCTACAACGCTGACAAAATCATATAGGCAGTCGGCTTGTGGTTCGATATTTATTGAATTAAACTGGAACACGATGCGCGCCCGGTTCGGCCCGATGACATGTATCCAATAGTCCAAGTTGTGATAGTAATTCGCCGGGTAATTTAATGACGTTATCGTACCCTCCACGCCCGTCATGGTCGTATTCAAATTGTAATAATCTGCAAATTCTGTGTCCACGTACATGCGAGAATATTACATACGGAAATATGTAACGATCAAAAACTACGTAAAATTACGATCGGGATTACAATATGTAATATGCTTAGATTATAATAAATCGGATACAATTATAGCTTATTTATACGCGCAATCGCTGCCTTGACACGAGAGTGTGACAGTTTCATCATTTTTCAACGATAAATTCTCATACACTTTGGTAACACCAGTGCTTAAATTGGAACAAAAATTGATAACGGACGGTGGTTTTAGTACAGAAAATACCGTTCTATGACAGATAAATTATATGGTAAAACGTAGGGGGACTTTGTATATTATATTACTTTGTATAGCTGCTACAGCAATAACAAATAACACAGTGTTTCTCGGATTTTCGGAAGTATCTCATCATTCCGCTGTTGGTCTATCAACAATAATTAAGCAGTTATTAGATAATAATAACATTGATCTATCACAGTGTCGTGGACAAGGGTATGATGGGGTAAGATTAATGTGGCGCATATGGTGGAGTTCAAGCCCTTATCAGACAAGTACAATCCAACGCACTTTATGTTTTTAGTGCAGCACACAATTTAAATTTGATAATTAATGGCGCTGTAAAATGCTTAATTGAAGTTGAATCATTTTTTACTACTTTAGAGGATATTTACACAGTTTTTGGGAGTATCATTAACAATGGGATTTACTATCAAAATTTACTAGATAATGTAAGATCACTCTGAAAAGATTAAACCCTATTCGTTGGGCAGGTCGATATATGTTACTGTTAACTATTAAACTGAGATATCTTGATATAATAAAAGCATTAACTGAAATGCATTTTAATACTAATAAGCCTAATGAGCGGAATAAAGCGATTCGTATAATTAAAACTATGCGTACCTTTGAATTTATTTTTATATGTATAATTTTAACAGAAATACTGTCTCAAAACTCCTGCAGTCAAAAAACATGAATCTTTTAAAGGCTACAGGCAATTTAAAAACGCTAAAAATAATTTAAAAAATTTAGAATACTCTAAACATTGCTAATAAATGGAATGTCAATCCAGAATTTTTTAATAAAAGAAGAAAAATAACAAAAACCCATTTTGATGAACTTGCTCAAGATTTTAGGTTTGAAAATAATAAAAATTCATTCAAAGTTTACGTGTTCTATAAAGTTTTGGATGTCGTTTTATCTCAACTTCATAACCGTTTTGTAGGAATGAATAAAGTGTGTAATTTATTTAATTTTTTGAGCCCTAATGTATTAATTTCTTTCCCAGAAAAATATATAATGGAATATTCACAAAAGATTCAATTAAAATAAAGTAACGATTTATCAGCTGAACTATTACTACAATTAGTTATGCTAGTTTCAATTACTACAATAATAGAAGAGTTAACCAAGTTAAACTCAATAAAATAATTTTAAAGTTCTTAATAAAACAAGCATAACTAACTTCAAGTGCTGTAGAAGTAGCAACCGCTTTAATATTATTTTAAGCATTACCAGAAGTATTAGCCAATGCCGAATGATCATTTTCAAAGTTAATATTAATAAAAAATTAATTAAGAAGCATCCAAGAACAAGAAGCCTAAGTGATTTGGCAATCTTAATCAGAAAAGCCAACGAATCAGAACGAATTCACACTAAAGAACTGATAAAAACATTTTCTGAGATGAACGGTTAGAAAAAGAGTTAAAATAATGTTAAATAAATATAGGTTAAAATAAGAATGTACACTGTTCAGGAGCAAAAAACTTTAGACTGGAAACAGGAAAGTCTGTTCGATAAGACGTGTGCTAGTTGTATACTGGTATCGGTTATTTTAATTACTTTTGAAATTTATTTTTTTCATTATCTTTATTTGGGGAAGACATGGCTATTATAATATTATATACCATAGGTTATATATTATATATTTATATGGAATATAATATTCCCTATTACACAATTATTGAATAATGCGTGAATACAACAATGTTATTAAATATTTATCACAACAACAATAATCATTATTTCGCGGCAGTTACACTCAGGAACACCATTATCGTCGACCGTCGTCCAATTCTAAAAATAAAAATGCTTCCGTACTTACATACTTTTTACGAAAAATACACAGATAACTAACACAACCAACTAATAACCACTGTCAACATCTTTACTTTGTTTTATATATTTTACAGTATCTGATTCATCGTATTTAAGCTCAAAATAAACGAAAACAAAATTCAAATATACCGTTCAAAAATAGGTATGAGGGAGCGACGCTTTTTTAGCGTTCCTTGTTTAATTGAATGGAGGGGAACGCTTTAATTTATAAAAAAATGAAAGCGGACTTCATCCATTTGCGTTCCCCCTAATTCGAGCACTGGGTATAACTGTTACCTAATTACATTCCATAGCTTTCTATCGAATCTTTATCATAAAATATACTACATATAAAACGCGTTGATTAAACTTGTATAAAATCGAACTTACTTATCTGACTTTTTTTGCATATATACCCGCCGACCGTACTGCAAACATTGGCCGTCCAATAGAGACCTCGTGGAAGGTTGATCGGTGGTGAAGACAGCCAACTGATTGCAAGACAAATGTCTTTGTATGGTATCACTTTTACAGTGTCTGTCGCTAGCCATGCTATACGGATATACAATTAGACAAATAAGCAGACTTTTTTATCGTATAAATAACAGTTGACGTGATGTTAAAAAAAAAAAAAATGAGATACAAACCCGAAAACGTCACTGTCGAATTGTCGACCCAGTACCAGGATTTGTCATTCCATGTTCCACCTAGCCAGTAAATCGCGGACCTAGTGTCTGTAGACTCTCGGATAAATGACTCGATAAACTGTTCTTCTTCAGCGTTATGAATGCTAGCTAGTTCCGCCTTGACACGATGAATTAAATATATTTTAAAAATCGAGTTTTTTAAAGAAAAATAATCACTAATTTCAATTAGAATGGATATACGGAATATAAATAAAAATTCAATGGGTTTTTAAAAAATATACCTTTATTCCGTTACAAATACTCCTTGCCGTGTGCCAAGACACTTCCGGGTAACTGGCGAACAAATAACATGATCCATTGAACATTTGCTGTCGCGCGTCGTCGCACTCGTTATTCACTGCAACGTGCGCATACAATGTGATTAATTTTATTACCGTACAACGTCGGCCAACGTTTTCATAGTCGAATATTTACCGTATTCAGCGGATACGCGAGCTTTGAAGCCGCTGAACGAATGCGAATAGTCGGAAACGAAGTGTATTCTCAGCTTGGGTCTTTTAGTGACGTACCTAGTCAGTTTGAGCACATCACTTTTATCGCCGCAATATTTGGGGCCTTCGTCATCATCTTCTGAAATGAACTCGACGTAATCGTAACTGCAACTGTAAAAAATCTTAATTTACCCACTGTATTTTTGTCGTGGTACAATAACAAAAACACGATCGCGAACCGAGATAAACCGAAAATTAACCAACGCTTTTTTAAGTGAATTATTCGTATTATTAAATCTGATCAATAGTATAATATAATACGTTATAGATGAAGATTAAAAACTTTTTGAGCAAATTGACGTTGTTTCAATCATAAATATGTAAAAATTAAACGTTTTTGCAATTTTCGAAAAAGTCTTATGAAAAAAGTTGTAAAACCTAAAAAGTTTTCCCACCCCTCACTATCATGCTGCAATCTCATATGTCAATAATACACTTACGTTGATTCATTCTCCAGCATAAGTTCTTCGAATTCAACTTCAATCTGATAACCACGAGGTGCTTCAATATTATAAGTGCAGTCTTGATTGTCAGGATATGGTTGTGGAAATCCTGGACTCGAAACAGAAGCGAATTTCATCTCGGTGGTCAATTTTACTGTGACATTACAATTCGACTCGTCTGGATCTGAAACGACAACAATACCAATGATTATAAAAATCAAAATTATTTTTTCCACATTTGAAAACATTGAGTATTAGAGTTTGAGTATTGCAGCATAAAATTTACGGGATAAAACGAAGAAATGGTTTTTTTTCGGGAAAACGTTACGAACATTAAATACCAATGAACATATAATAATAATAACGTTGTGAAATTTACAGACATCAATTAATACATGTATATATCATAGTTACCGTAATCGTTTGGAAAATTGTGTTGTTGGGTCTGACACAAAAATCGATTTTTTACAGTGCAATCGCGGTCGTTCCAAGTGTACGATGAATTGCGGTTAAAATACTTGACCAACCGGTGTTGGGGTCTGTAAACTTGTCTTAGTTCCACGCAGTCCTGTTTGCTTAAGCCGTCATCGTTGGGCTGTTTCGAGTTGGGACTGCTGTACGATTGATGAATATGTCCTTGATACCAGTCTGCAAAAATAATGCATTTGTTTATGTATACATATTATGTAAAAAACTTAATATCTTTAAGTTATATTCATCTAAACGACAGTTGAGAGAAGGTGTTAATTAAACAGAGAGGGTTAATTTAACTTACTAGAATAGGTAAACGGCGAAGAATCTGTCCATCTGAAAAACCCTTCATTATTCATGTCTGTAGCTCCAATCCAGTATGCAACACTGTCACTGTAACTCGGGCTTTTTAAACAAAAATAAATTTAATGTATGATTAATAAATTGAAATAAAACTATATAGAGCGAATCACCAAATTTTTCCATTCATTCACAAGATACCAAAAAAAAAAAAAAACTAAAAACGTTGCTTCACTTGATGAATAAATAATTTAGTTTTAATATATATCAATTTTAACCGTGGTTCGTGTAGAACTTTTTGTTTATAGAATTTATCTAAGGTCAACAATTTTTAAAGAAGACCGTATGCTATATTTAGTGCTTACCAGAAATCTGTTGTGATCTATGTCTTTTTTTCTTTAATATTTATATAACTTGTTATAATTTCGATATTTTTCTAAATACCTGATATCGATGTTTAAAACGTTAAAAATGAACATATTAACAATATTATTTACCATAATGTAACATCTGTAGAACAAAAGTACTATGAAAGCAGTGGCGTATTTGAGGGGGGGGAGATGGGGGCAATCCCGCCCCCGAGAATTTTTAGACCAGGAATATGTTATATGACTAATGGGTATAGGGTATTTGAATATTTCATTAAAAAACAAAAATTCCGAAAAATTGTGTTGATGATAACAAATTATTGGTAAAAATCACGGTTATCTAGATAACCGTGGTAAAAATGTACATACATTTTTCTTTGTGGTACATATGTCGTATATATGTATTTATATATTTACATTGCTTAAAATTAAGGACTTGTTCTTTTTCTTAAATTACATTAAAAACAAACTTATAATTCTTCTCTTTGCTTACTTTTGTTGCTTTTTTTGTTAGATTGAAAACATGGTTAAGATCCAAAATGGGGCAAGAACGCTTGACTGGTTTGGCTTTGCTAAACATACATCATACTATAACTATATCAATAGATGATGTTATAAATAGATTTGCTAATAAAAAAAAAATAGAAATATAGATTTTGTTTTATAAATATGTTGCTTTTTTATCATATTTGTTTAACTCATTACTTTATAGGTTATACAGGTGCAATATAAAATTCATTATGTCTTGGTAAGTTTGTGTGAGTAGTTGGGTAAACTTTTTTTAAATTCGCCCCCCTCCCCCACGACATGAACTCTCAAATACGCCACTGTATGAAAGTGTTGAATGGATTATCTGTAAAAATAAAAAATGATGGAATAGATTGTAGTCTATTCACTTCTAGTGCTTCTACTCTATGGTACAATCTAATGAAACGAGAGCATTTCTTTTATAAAGGCCCCTTATTCAACATAATCTCCAAACACGTAGTCAAAATTAGATTTATAGAAGCAGTAATCCTGCAGTCTCTTTATACTGATAATAATAATTGAAGGAACAATTCATGACTTTAAATATAATATGTAGTTTCGTTGTTTTCAGCACTTGCTATGAAAAAAAAAAGTTACTCTCTTTTTTATCATGAGGATCATTTCCGACACCTCTTACCTTTACCCTTTTGTTCTTTATTTAGTACACGGTTCTTTGGTTTTAGGTATATTATAACTTAAGGATAGTGTTGAAATTATAAAAACATTTATTACAATTATCATGAAACAGTTAAGTTGTGATAGTTTTCCTTATAAAACAAAAATTAAAATTATTAATTTACAGTTTATGTATATGTCGTAGTTTTTTTTTATATTTTCATACCAGTCCACATAATTATATTGATACTATCCTTTAAAATACATCACTTATCTTTTATACCAAAAAAAATGTGCATTACTCGGTGTTTGTATTGAAATTAAGAAAAAAAAAGAAAAGAATTAGGAGGAGATAATTAACTACAAAATTAAAGATTTGAAGCGAATTAAAAAATATATATATTTATGAATGATAATCTAGTAAAATAATTTAATTGAAAGTATCTAAATTTAGTTAAAGGAGACCGAGGGAAAGCTTTTATTTTCGCAGACTTACTATGCTCTCAATAAATATTAAATTATCATTCACGATTTAAATTATATAAATTGTGCCATGCATTACAAGATCTAAGAAATAATTATAAACACAATATAATTTATAATTTATTTATTTCATCCGAAGAATTAAGAATATCGAAGTCTATTAGGATAAAAATACATAAACTCATATTGCTTGGATGCCATCAGAGATATTTTGCTAGGTACGACTAACATATTTATTGATTTGGCACTTTGAGTATACTGTGAAAAATAGAATAAAAATATAATTTTCAAACATTTAAACTAGAATCCAGTTTTGGTTTCTGCCGCCGTAACGTTTAAAGGTACGGTTTCCAAGCTGCGACCAGTGTTGGGAATAGATAACTAATAATTTATCTAGATAAAGATAAAGATGACTATACTAATTCTTATCTAGATACAGATAAAGATAGTTATTCTAAATTTCATCTAGATAAAGATAAAAATAAGTACATTTTTATCTAGATAAATATGAGATAATTTCATGTTTAATTTTGAAAATATTCAGGATACTACAGCCTACAGATATTAGGTAAAAAATTCATAATTAAAAACATTTTAAAATAAATATCATTTTTTCAACTCATTTCAAATATTAATAAACATAATAAATAAAATAATTTTTTTTTTAAATAAACTTCATAAGAAGATGCCAAATCATTCTCTAACTTAATAATAAAAAAATCTTAGATTTGAAAAATAAAATAACAATACATTTCTGTCTTTTTTTAACAAATTTCAAACATTTTGAAAATAAACATATAATATAAAGAGTTATTTTTTTTTAAAATAAACTTCATAAGAAGATTGTCATCTTGCCAGTTATTATCTGTGTAATAGGTATATAGATGTACAGAAAAATGTAAAAATGAAAATATAAAAACATTTTAAATTTTCAAATTTTATTTTTATTCTATTTAAATAAATTATCTAGATTGGTACTCATAGATAACAAAATTTTTATCTAGATGAAGATAAAGATAACTGAGTATAAATTTATCTAGATAAGATAAAATATAAATAATTTTTATCTAGATAACTTATCTAGATACATTTATCTAGATATTTCCCAACACTGGCTGCGACTGGTCGTTGCGACCGGCCGCAACGTCTGCGTTAATGACTACCATTGATTATAAATACTAGTATTTATAATCAATGATGACTACTCTATAGATAAATGCCTTATCGTGGTTTCCAATGTGCGATCGACGTGCGCGTGTCAACAATAGCCGTTGCGTTCGACGATCGTAGTGCTCCGGAAGCAGTGTATTGCATGCGACGCACTGCGATTTTATCTGAACGAATTTATTCAATCTTAAAATATCGAAAATTCTATTCACTACAACTGACGATGAGCTATTAGTTGAAGAAGTGGGTAAAAATCGAAAATTGTATGACAGTCCGCACAAGAAACATTAAGATATCAATTTTAAAGATGTAATTTGGAATAATTTATATTTATTTTCTCTTAAATGGCTATTTATTAAAACTTTAAAGAAACCTTCTTTTTCTCTTGTTTTAAATAAATTGCTCATTGGTTTCCTGTATGTATTTGAAGTATATTCTTCTTCTTCCTCCTCTTCTAATAAATGTATAATTATATTATTAAAATTTATAATAACTTGTTCCATTTTTTATGATTTGATACGATAAGTTAAAAAAATACGTGTGTGCACATTGAAATATCGAGCTAAACTAAACTGAAAATAAATGCCAGCCGCAGCATTCAGTCGTACTGTAGGAAACCAATAAACACGCAACGATCAATCGTTGCGTCTGGTCGTTGCGATCGGTCGCAACCATAGATATATAATAACACTAGATAGCCGTCTTCTCGTTATCAGTGAAACACGCCGCCATTTGCAAAGAATACTCTCGGTAAACAAACGTTATCAGATACGTCATAATCACTTATTTATCACCTATTAGACAACGACAATATGAAATTGTTCAAAATTTGAAATCCTAAATCCTAAATATAAAATATAATACTCCAAATATAATTGTAATTTAAACTTGAAAATGCCTACTTGTTGCGTTGTTCCTAATTGTAAGTCTCGAGGAAGTACTGGTAGTGATATTCATTTTTTTACGTATGTACAATTAAACATTTTTTTGTTTTCAAAAAAGAGTAGGACCATTCTATTTTTAAAAATTTAGGTTGTGAAAATGTTGAAATTTTAGAAAGACCTTAGTATTTTTGACCATGTTACCTTATTTAATAATTCATAAAACATTACGATTTAGTTATATACTTATATCCATGGTTATATCCCAAATGTATGCACATATATTGACGTAAATACTACATAGGTAGTATTAATTAATGGTTCAGTGTAATAATATAAAACATATTACTTAATTATAAAACAAAGAACTGAGAAATAACAAAATTTAGGTAAGTTCTCATTTATAAATAATAAATCTATAATATTTATATAAATGATAATAGTCTAATATTGATAACGTTTATTTATCGAGTTGTCTTCTTTGCATATGGCATCGTGTTTCAGATTATTTTGTGGTGGTGTATTCGAAGACGGCTATCTAGTGTTATTATATATCGTAACGACCAGTCGCATCTAGGAAATCGTACGTAGCGTATCGTTTCGTTATCTGTGCGCTCATTATAACATTGCGTAGGTATTCTCCGAATAGTATTAGTAATTTAACTTCTAATATCGGAAATTGGGCATTGTATGGCTTCCACCTCGGGTGGAGCGGGCGGTAAGCCCAACAACTCTACATCGAAAATTAAAGTGAATCTCCAAAAAACCAAACAGCTCTCGGAATGACAAGTCGTAACAAGAAAAGGCAAGTCGTCAAATAACAATGCAAATACACCACAACCGATTTCACCTACTCTACAACTTATCATGGATAACAATCCCCAACTATTACCAGCAGGTACACAGTTCATTTCAATGATTCTAATACGGGACCTAATAATAATAGTACTGATAATTTTACATCGAATGCGCCCGATGACCTTCACTCCGTCGTTATGGTTTAAATAATCGACCTGCTACCTCGTCCGATAATATCGTTAATTGTCATGCGATCAAGGGCTGATCCAGGGGGAGGCACTGGGGGCAAGTTCCACCTCCGTTGGAAAAATATAATATTACAAGTTTTAGTATCGAAATCTACTTATTGTCAGTAATGTATAAAAATAAAATATTTTGTAAACACTACGAATGCGACCTTGCGACTATGCGATCATTGTTCATTATCTTTATATATATATATAGGGAAGCTATCCAATGATAGTAAAGTTCATTATCTTATCGCGCGAACTATTCCGATAATTCAACGTTAAAATATCGTAATACGATTTATATTATGATGTTACGGTTTTATTTTCTGATGACGAGTCAACGACGACGGATGACGCCAACAACGATTTCATTTCATCTTTGAATATTTAGTAAATTTTACTAATTTAATAACTAAAATATAACCAATTATTGGTAAAAAAACTATATATTTTACAAATTTAAAATGGAGAAAAAAAATAACGCAAGCAGTTATGATCTTCTGAATTTTTTCAAAAAAAATAGAACTATGGACACTTTTAGTGATACAGTGTCTAATTTATCTGAACCAACTGAATCTGATACAGTGTATAATTTATTTGAATCTACTGAATCGAAGAAAAATAAAACATAAAAGTTTCTATTCTCAGCTTTTTGTAACCTAACGGAATTCATGTTAAAAAATCGGTTAGATTGGTATCTAGAAGCCAATCGAATCATTCCCGATAATTTATTTGGTTTTCGACGTGGGCTTGGCACTATGAAATTCCTTTCTAAACTCATTAGACCTATTTATAATACCTTTTGTAACCGTGAGTTTCTTACGGATGCTTATGTTGACGTTCAAGGTGCTTATGATGCTATACATATTCCAACTCTGATATCTCGTCTTCTGGAGTTGAAGGTTCCCTCTGTTTTTGTAATTATATATACTCCCTATTTCATGTACGTTATTTACATTTCACCTCTCCATCGTGTTCTGAATACATTCGCTCATCATATAGGGGACTCCCCCAAGGAAGTTGCCTTAGTCCAATTTTATTTAATGTTTATATGACCCCTATAAGTGTAGACCTATACTCTCATGATTATTCATGCCTGTTTTATGCCGACATGTCATGTTTTCTCGGCAAACAAATCGTTAAATAATGCAATTCTCCACATAAATTTCGCACTAGATTCATTAAATAACAAACTTTCTTCGACATTCTTCCAAGTTGCACCGGACAAAAGTCAAACAATGATATTTACCAGAAAACGTTACGTTGATTTCTCTCCCATTTATATTAATAACAGGCCGATTGTGCCGTCAAATTCAGTCAAATACCTCGGACTCATACTAGACCCTAAGTTCCGATGGGTCCCTCCTCGGGTACCTCATTTTATCTATCTTAAACTTATGATCTCTAAATGGTCTAATCCAGTAGTTCTTATTATTTTGTAGAACCCGGACCCCCGATGAAAGATTTTTAGAAGTCGCGGACCCCCTACCAATTTTTTGTCGAATACCTTTTTTTTTTTTTACAAAACATCTCATTTTATCATAACCAAAATTAAAATAACTATTTTATTATAAATATTATATATATATACTACTTTTTGTTTTTAGGGCATATTTTACACTTTTATACGCTATTTAATACTATTTGAGACGTATTTAACTTAAATCGATTTTTTCCAAAGTGACATTTTTATTTCAAACAATACAGTCAAAATGTTTCATACAAATTTATTTATTTTTAATTTTTGCTGTATAAATGGTTTTTGGTTTTTTGGTCTACAAGCACATATTTTTCCTAGATGCGATAATGATCTAACGTCGTTTCTTTACAAAATATTAAGAAAATTAAGTAAAATGTCTTTTGTTTATTGTTTATTTTGGCTATGGTGTATAATATATTTAAATTATGTAATTGTTTTGACTTGTTTTAAACACTATTTTATAAATTCCTTTAAATAAAGAGGCTGAGAAAATTTTTAAGTGTATATTATGAGGTTTTAAGTGCATAAGTGCTTGCATATTTAGAGCCTTTTTAGAACTACTAAGTCCTCTGCCCTAATAATAACTAAAGCAGGGGGCCTTGAACCCGAGTGGCTTGTGGCCCTCCCTGTCATAATGTGCGGCCCGCGATCCCATTTAAAATTTAGCATATATATTTTATATTTTGATAAGATATTAACGGCTAAGACATCATAATCGGAAATATGCGATAAGATAAATTTAATTACCTGCCTAGATATAAATGTTGGCTGTCGCCTGTTAGATATTACATTGCACTTGAAGAAGTTAAATTTACGCTTGCAACACCAAAACCAATCAATTCATAATTTATTCGATCATATTAAATAATTTATAAGATAATATATTTATTTACTTATATTATTAATATAAGATATTAAATCTTTCGGAAATAAACTTCTGCTATGGGAAATTCAGCTAAAAAAAATAACACTCCTCACTTCCCATGTTTGTCGAAATATAATGTTACTTCAACGGAAAAATACGAAGAAGTAATTTCTGATTTAAAACTCCAATTCAATTCGAGGTTTTTAGATTTTAAAGCTAGTGAAAAATTTTAGATTCTGAACGGAGTGATGGAATCTATTGGTTTTTTATTTTTTTTTTTATTTTTTATTTATTTATTTTTTTTTTTTCATTTGTGTTATACCATTCTAATGTATTGTTAATTGTTATTGTCACAAATTTTCGTCTTTTATTTTTATAACATAAACATATGAAGTGTCGATAATAACAATATTATTGCGATATTATTTATAATCCAGCCCGTTAAGGTAGGCTGGATCCGGGCCTGTTTGGAAGAATTGGATAGTGTGCTCATGGCCGAAATCGATATTTCTTTATAAAATTGGCTATATAAACTACTTAATTCATAAATGGGTTGTTTCAAGTTTATGCGATAAATACCTTTGAATGAATTATATGTTAACACTTATTTATCTTAAGCATTCTATACAAATACTTACTGCCTAATTCACAGTAATTTAGTTCTATTTAATATAATATTAACACAAGGCAATTCACATAACACTTTGGTTCTTACTTTTTTTTTTTTTTTAATCATTAACAATTTATTTGTATTATATTATTAAAATTTAATCATGTGATTTCTATAATAACCTTAACTATTAAGAATTCTGCTTTATTTTATGTACTGATCCCATTTGAGGGCGTTTATTGCCAACAAATAAATATAAAAAAATACTTATAATGTTTATTAAATGTCATTTACTTCAACTACAAAATTACAATTACCTTCAGATGCAATCGTTTTTGCAATCGTATTATAGAATAGATCATCGCAAATTATTTGAAGTATGATCGTCTTACACGTGGCGTGCACATTACTATATTATATGGTTATTAGATTGTTTTTGTGGTTGAAATTGTTTAAAAAATGTTGGCGAATGTTAAATTTTGCAAACTATTAAGGTAAGCCATGGCAGCACCACAAGTCTTGATAAAGCACATTTGTCATAGCTCCACCCTTCTCCTTACCCGCATCCCACGCACCTACCGACAATTCTTACTTATTGATCAATGCGGTGTCGATGAGCGTCTGCGTGCGGTGACTGTCGATGCTGACCAGGTGGCCACCATTTTGAATACAATAGTCTTCCGCTTCGTCCCAACTGAGCGTCTCGTCAACGATGGTCAGGCACTGTAGGCCTGCCTTGAGCGAAATCGAGCCGTACGGGCACTGAACCACGACATCCGGTACGGGTTCAGCCTGATACGTGACCACTAGTGTGGGAACGTTCATTGACATAGATGACGACTCCATCAGCACCACGTTTGTCGTGGACACCATGGACACCTGACGCTTAGAGCTGTCCACTGACGCGCAGTAGAACCATTTCACAACGCCACCATCAGTGAGCCGGAACAACGTGCCCGGACACGTGGTGGTCGACTGTTGGATCGGTAAAGTGTCGATCTGCAACACGTTACTATCGTTATTATCATCATTTTTCTCTCTAGACGTTTTCTAGTAAGAGGGCAGGGGCGGATTAAAGGCACTGTGAACTATGCGGCCGCATAGGGCGGAAAATTTTGGTGGGCGGCAAAATTATGTTGAAAATTCATTTTGATTTTGTAAAATTAGGTACATAATTTTAGATTCTGAACAGAGTGATGGAATCTATTGGTTTTACAATGATGTGTGTTTTTTTTTTTTTTTTGTGTCTGACGACACCTTTTTTGGCAGTAAAAATGCTTCGATTTGCTTAAGCAGCAACTTTTCTGAAAGGAGAGTGAATGTAGATGATACTTTGGCTAGTCTAAAATCCAACTTTTCATTACTTTTTAAAAAAACGATAAAAAAATTACGAAAAAACGGGAAATTTTACGCAAAATCACGTTTTTACAAATTAAATTTTTTTAAAATGCTCCAATTCAAAAACCAAAAATCGCAACAACTTGAAATATTCACCAAATCTTTATATTGACGTTTTCTATACATGGTTAAGTTTTCAAAGTATTTTGACTTATTTATAGACAATTTAAATTTTTGTAAAATTTTTGTTTTTAAACATCTTTAAAATTTAATTGGCAGACCAAAAACTCTTGAAAATTTAATATAAGGTTTATAATAAGTTAAACTTATCGTAACATAAAAATATCGGTGATCGGTTTAATCAAATTTGTATAAAATCTGTAAAAATCACGATAATTTTCAAGTTATTTTGTAGATAAAAATTCATAAAATTTTTTCTGTTCAAACTAAAGATTCAAAATTTTAACACTAGGTTATCTATAAGCTATTTTTCAAAAATCTTTAAAAAAATTTCTACCAGACTTAGAGAAAAAAATTTTATGACTGTTTGAAATTCAAATATTTACGAAATTGCATAAAATAGCGATTTATTCTGAAACGATTTTAAATATTTGTTTTAATTCAAAAAGTATAAGGTCGCAGATTTTTGAAATTTTTACCAGCTGTTAAGATTGGCATTTCCTTTGTCATATTTTTTTTAAAATATTATAATGATTTTTAAGCCACTTATAGGCATTTAAAATATTCGATTTTTTATATTTTTTTTTTTTATAATCGGTGATAAAAAAAATTTGACTCGTACAAAATACTTGAAAATTTAATAAAAGATTCCACAGAAGTAGTTCTTATTGTTCTAATTGTCATTCAAAAATTATTAAAATCCATAGACAATTTTTTTTTATAAGAGTTTGAACAGCGAATATTGACATAAAATTACATGTAAAATATAATATAATGTATAATATTCTAGACTGACAAACTATGTTGCTGTATGCAACTGCCAACCCATCCTAATTGAAAAATATATTTATCGTTTCAAAATAAAATATACTTTTTACAATTTTTATAAATAACAATGTATTATATCTTAGACAAACATATTAACTCCGTTCAGAATCGTTATTCGTATACAATGATATCTATCATTGCATTGAAATTTAACAAATCCATTGTAATAATGACCTATCCTATAAACGAGGTGCACTCCACCTCCAACTGTACAGCATAGCGAGGCCCATCCGGTTCTTTTTAAATTTGTATTTATTACTTCAAAATCTTGAAATTGTGGATTTTGTATTTGTTTATTTTTAGCAAAATAATATTTATATTTTCCCAGGAACTCGTCTACGACAACGACGATAGTAGTATTGTATTATAGCTTATCTTATTGTTTAAGAAATGTCTCGTAATACTATAATAAGCAAAAATTGCATATTAGGTAGGTATTGAAATAATTTATTTATTTGTGGATATTTTGTTAGGAAGAGGTAGTAAGTTTTTTTTTAGTTAGGGACGGCAAATTTAATTTGGCTTAGGGGCGGAAAATTGTTAAATCCGCCCCTGTAAGAGGGAGAAACGAAAAAGAGAGAAACAGAGAAAAAAAAAGTGAGAGAGTAAGAAAAAGAGAAAGACAGAAAGAGAGAGGAAAGAAAAGGAGAAAAAAACTATCTGTTAAAACTGACATTTTGTTGATTTAGTTATAATCAAATAAAAAACCAGTTAAATTATTTTTATTGAGTGCAATATTGATAATGATTATTATATCCCGAAACTAAGGATTTACTAATTATTCTTATCGTTTTAATAATATTCTGCACTAAGGTTTTTTTCTTACATCGATGAGTTTTAAATTTTTACAGTAGCGATATCTCTCAATAATTCTCTCTCGATTCCGTATTTTTATTTGGTAACATTATACTTATAATTAATTAAATTAGTTTTAATTTAACAATCATACTATTGAAAAACATTAATTTTTTTTCCTGATGAATAATCTGATACTAGTCAAATTGCTATATTGTTTTATAGAATCTTTGACTGTTGAAATGAAGAACTATGTTTAGATATTTTTTAATTAATTCAATGACAATTTTTTATTTTAACAGCTTCAGAGACGATATGATTAAAAATAATGATATGCGCAAACCCTACCAATCAGATTTAAATTAAATCATGTTGATTTGATCGTCAAATAATGATATATTAATAAAACGTAATCGAAATAAAATTACAATATTTCAAAGCTACTAAAAAGTTTTTTTAAATTTTGCTATTTCTTTTACGAGAAAATTAATTTATTGGACATCAAATCTATAAATTATTTGCCTTTATTATTAAACTACCGAATCACTGTAAGAACTAATTCAATTTTATACCAGAAAATAGCATGAACTTTTAGATGATTTTTGATAGACTGTTGTTGACTTTTTAGTCAGTGGATATATTGTCCGAAACTGTACTGAATGCCATTTAAAGAAATAGTGTACGCTTTATTTTTGGTTTGTTTGTTTGCAAGTTTCAGAAAATATAAGACTACTTTGATTAGTAACCATGATAATAATATTGTTATTTCCTAACCTCCTGATCAAAGTAAAACAATTGGTAGGATAGTAAGTGACTATATCTACTAGAACGGAAATAGCCACTTTTTCAAATGGATATGGAAAAAAATTGTTTTTGTGTGAAAGTCTTTGAAAGATAGTCCAATTAGTAATTTAGTATTTTGTTTATTATTTTATACAATAGTCATTAAGTACACAGTTGCGTCGTATATGTAGTAATTCCAGTAGTTAATGTATAGTGCAATATTATTTTAGAACCTAATATTTTGAGATGAAATTCGAGTAAAAACGAAACTAAGGTATAAATAACAAAATATTTTTACCAGTAAATCACGGAAAATTAAACTTAAGTAATTTAATAATTCAGATTGATTTTTTTTATCGTTCATAATTTATGAACATAATATAATAGTTTTGTTTTATTAAATGTAGTTTAAAATAATTAATGTAATAAAGTTTTTAAACATAAATTTGTGTTATAAATTTAAAATAACTCATCACTCATTGTGTGATTTTTTTTAGGTCTTCCATGGTATAGGGTGATATCTAAGAACGTTATTTTTTAGTTAGCTCCAGTGGAAAAAAATCACTCATACTTAAATTAGGGATCTAAAACGTTTCGGTGTAGGCAATTCGATGTGTATGAAGTTGGCCCCCCCCCCACTTTGTCCGATCGACTTCAAAATACTACCAAATAATTGCAAATCGAGTTTCCGTAATTGCAAATCATTTTTTATATTTTTTACGAATTTTCAAATTTTTAGCTAGCCCAATAGGTCCAATGTAACCATACAAACGATTTTTATTTTATCAAATGATTGTCATTCTTATTATGCCAATACGTTTTTTTTACAATAGAGTTACTTAGTTAGTACCTAATATGATTAGGTAAATTAACAAATTGCTAAAGATCATCATAAGATTATATGAAACATTTTGAATTTTATTTGTGTGAAATTGTCTTAAATAATACAATATTAAAATTCGAATATTATTTCGATTTAATTGTTATGCAATTGTTTGACGTTGATAGCTTGGCAGTTGGCATTTCAAATTATTTATATTAACTTGCTACATCTATTAATTGTATGTAAAAATTTAATAAATTATAAATAATAAAAAATAATGCATTTTTTGCAATTAATTTACCTAATCATACAAGATAGGTACTAATATTATTATGTCATATAAAAAAAAAAAACTAATGGTAAATTTAAAATAAATTAGTTACTAAATCACTTATTTGATGAAAAAAAAAATCGTTTGTATAGTTACATTGGACCTATGGGGCTGACTAAAAATTTGAAAAATTCGTAAAAAATATAAAAAATTATTTGCAATTAGTGCAACTCAATTTGCAATTATTTGGCGGTATTTTGGTGTCGATCGAACAAAGTGGGAGGGCTGGCTAAAAATTTGAAAAATTCGTAAAAAATATAAAAAATGATTTGCAATTAGGGAAACTCGATTTGCAATTATTTGGTGGTATTTTGGTGTCGATCGGACAAAGTGGGGGGGGCTACATGAAGTTGGCTCCCCTAATTTTGAATTTGAGTTTACTCAAAACTGGATGATTTGCAATTAGTGAAACTCGATTTGCAATTATTTGGTAGTATTTTGAAGTCGATCGGACAAAGTGGGGGGGGGGCCAACTTCATACACATGGCAATTCGGCACCGATAGTTCATCATGGACGTTTTGTTAAATTCTTAAATCCAATTATGTCCGTTTCAGTGAAAATTAATAATAAAAAAAATATATATATTATTATACTATGAGCTTATTATAATCAAGCTTTGGCGTAAATTTATTAAAAAAGTATCATTAATTTGCCAATACTTGATTACGATAACAGAAAAATAAAATGTAGTATACATACCTTTGTCGCGTTCAATAACCCGTTATTCATATTCATTAGCATATTCGTTAACTCACAAAACATAGGTTCTATTGTTAAAATGGCTCGTTGACGCATACTCGTTAAAGCTTAGTCTACTTATATTTTAACCGCTTCAGAACCATGACAATTCTTTTGAACAGACAATGCTAAAACTTTAAAATCATGTATATCGCTATGCATTCGATCAGGACAAGACAAATCTTTACGACAATATCGCCAAACATCTCACATGGACAGTTTGATAGTACGCACGCATTTCTACGTCGCTCCCAGACTATGTCCAGTTCTGAACCTTCTACCGAACGGAAAATTCTATATTCTATACCAAAAGACGAAATACTTAGCTTTCCAGCTACCAACTTGCAAGCTGATCAACCTTCTTTGGAAAATCCTCCCCAAATTATGTAATATCACTTATTATTTTATTTTTTGTTATACTATATAATACTATTCCATTATACTACCTATAACCATAAAATGCTTTTCAGTCATACTCCAAACTTTAATCAGACCATAGGTACCATCACTGCGGTGACCTTTGGACTTAGATAATACTGCGATATGGCTCCTGGGACCATGTCCCCAATTAAAATTGTCAATAACCAAAAAATCAGCAAAAATAATACATATAGATAAAAATAAAAATAAACATAACTTATCTACATCGTCCTCACCACCACAATCACCAACATCTAAAGCTAATATTAAGAAATCTAAATCATTTGTCACACCAAATAGATATAGTGCTCTCTTCAAAGACGACCCTACCGTCGAAAACATTGACAACATAGACATTCAAAACCCGGCGTAACCGAATATCATCTACAATACACCTAAAACAACTCTACCTCCACCTATTTTTATTAAAGGTTCTTGATTACATAGGTTTGCTAAACCATTTTAAACAAATCATCGGTCCAAATACTTTCTTGTGTCATTCAACCTCAACTCATCTAAAAGTTCAAACTGATATCCTAGATAATTACAGAAAAGTCATTAATTTATTGAAAAATATCGATACACAGGATCACTCATACCAGCTTAAATTTGATAAACCTGTAAGGGTGATCATAAGAAACTTGCATACATCTACTCCAGAAACAAAAATCATTAAAGCTTAAGAAGAAATAGGTTACACTGTGAGAAATGTCACAATGTCAAACACCACCAAACCAAAATCACATTGCTCATGTTATTTGTCGACATCGACCCCAATGACAGCGCCAGCGATATTTTCTCCATTAATTATATTTTACTAACTAAAGTAAAAATAGAAGAGCCATATAAAAAACGTCAAATGCCCCGATGCCAAAACTACCAAAGCTATGGACACACTCGATCTTACTGTGCATATCCACCTAGATGTGTCAAATGTAGAGAAAACCACCCTTCTTCTTCTTGCACAAAATCACCAGATCCTCCAGCAAAATGCAGCCTCTGTCAAGGGGCCCACCCGACCAATTATAAAGAATGCACAATATATCAGAAAATGTCCTGGAAACACAACACCTCAAGCAAACAAACTCAACAATTACTGCCACTAAACTCAATCACTAATCCTGAATATCAACATCAACAACTAGCCACCAAAAACACACCTAGTTCACGTACGTATGCAAATGTAACTGAGGGTCACCAGTCCTAACTCCTTACAATCTCATTAGTCTTTTTCTACTTTTTTCAAAAATTCCTGAGAAAATTATATTAAAACTTATCCTTCCGATCGTAGAAGCTAACATACCTAATACCCAATTCAGATTTCGTCACAATCATTCTACTATATACCAAGTCCATTGCTTAGTAGATAAAATATCCTTCATCCTAGAAGAAAAGCTTATATGTACGGCCGCTTTCCTAGATGTTCACTTCAGATTATCCTACCACACCCAATACTACAACTGGATACTCTGCTGATGACAAGATACTTCTTGCCATCCATTCTGATCCTGAAATGCCCTCAAACCTCGTCCAAAATCATCTCAGTCTCTTATTAACTTAGTATAGAGACTGGGGGATGAAAGTCATGATTATATAATCTGGGCAACTCATATACATATCAAAAGACTCACATTAAATAACCGTTCTCGTCTACTATATTATCTTCTCTTATAATAACACATCAGCTTAAAAAACAAACTTATTTTATATAAACTCCTACTCAAACCAATCCGGATGTATGGTATCCAACTCTGGGGTATAGCTAAACCTTCCAACTTAAACAAGATCCAAGTTTTCCAGACCAAATGTCTCCACAAAATAACTAAAGCCCCATACTATATCCTATCTGAACATAACGTTGCTAAAATCTTCTACAAACGCACACATTCCA
>JASXSY010000116.1:0-109960 GCA_034509805.1 Sipha maydis
TGCGTCCATACATAATGAAATGATTTCGTAATAATTTGGTCATACGGTTTTTTCTTTCCTATTTCTTTCTATTTCTATGCACGATTAATTAATATACTTGCGGATAACGTCGTACGAAGCAAAAGAAAAAATCAAAACAACAAAAAACTCGTTTCGGCTAATTTTCATTACATGAACGCCATTACGATCCCTTAACTTCAAATTGCCTTTAAATCGACGAACAAAACGTGAAGCAAGACAAAAACGGTGAGACGCAGTTGAGTTTATATCACGGTAGTAATACAACCATTAAGCGTCACGCACACGGGGTGAAAAGAGGACAATAAGAAGTACGTGAAAGATAAATGCACCGAACTCGTAAATAAATAAATTTCAATGGATATCGCCCGGGGTTATTAAATATAATATCGTTGTACGGAAAATCACGTCACGCCGCTGAAGTCATTCAGAAATATTTATAGTTTATGTGCGGGATGAGTTTGACGCATCCGGACTGCATGGACGCATTAGGGGGGGGTCCTCTCCGGGAGATCTTTCGCATTTTCAAAGTGTTTCGTAAACGTGTACATGCACGCACATAATACAATATCATGAGTCCAAACGGTGTCACGGTGCATTAAATCGTATTGTCGTTATTATTGTTATTATTATTATTATTGGTTATCGCGGTCGATTGAGCGGACGTCGATTTTGTCGTCGCATTGATATTATTAGAAAAGTATTCGTACCCGAAGATTGTCGGTGGTTTTTTCTCCTATACGCACCCTGCAATTATATATACAATGCGTGTAAAACGCACGCGTAATGCATATGTACACACATTTACCCGCGCAACGCAATAGTATATTGTGTATACGCGTCGTATATACCGGTGATCGAAAATCCAAGTGGAACGCATAGATATATAGAACTGCATATGAACGACACACAATGTACATTTTATTCGTTTGAATAGCTTGGGTACCAACTGTGTCTCGGTAAAAAATTTTAAAACGAATCGAGTCTCTGATTCTTTCACATTAAAACAATAGAAAACCATTAATTTTATACCAGGGATGTAATGGTACAAAATGTCTTGGATGTACGCCATTTTCTACAAATAAAAACCTAAAGGGAATTTTTTTCGATTGATGAAGTAAGGTATTTTCATGACATAGGCAAATTCGTGCTATTATTTGTTGGATATATAATGTAATTACTTATTACGTGATTGACTTGAAAATTGATCCTTAAAAACAGTCATTATAAGGATCAATGGAATTTTCAAGTCAATCGTTTAATAGGGAATTACATTTTACGTTTAATAAATAATTTCACGAAATTCCCTATGCCAAGAACATACTTCAATTCACCCGACCTATTACTTTTCAACTTAGTACATACTTAACCATTTTTATCACATATTAACTATTATTTACAAAATATTACTTCACCATTAAAATGTAAAAAAATATAAAATTCTACTATGAAACATAAAACAGACTTTTTTAAACTTTTTAATTAGCATTTTGCAACACATAATTTATTAATATATGGACACGCCTTTATAATTGGGACATAAATAGGTAAGACAAAGGTAGGTAAATAAAAGGATAAAAGCATACATTTATTAACATTATATTTGTATATAATTACATATAATTGGTATAAATAACCATAACAGAATGTATATTCTTTTATTTTTGTTATACCAAGTAAGGTTTAACTTACAAACCATACTACAAATTTATATTCATAATACTTTCCAAATAGTTTGAATTGATTAATCTCTTTTGGCAGTTTTGGTTCTTGTATCGTCTGCACATCTGTAATGTATAAGCCTTGATTTATTGTACGTTTCAGAATTTCAAAGATGCAATGGAGATCCATTTAGTATGATGAACATTAAATGATAAATATTTTCAATGGTAATTCTACTTCGGAGGTTATTACATAATAAGTTTAAAAGACTGAAGCCCCTTTCGCATACAGCAGTAGAACAAGGCAACGTTTACCATCTATTAGAAACTGTCCCACCCGTATACATATAACATGATACTTTACTTTGCGTACACACATTTATTTACAAAATTTACTATGGGTATACAGGTTTACGTGGTACAAGGGTATACGTGTTTATAGGATTTTGACGCGTTTCAAAATGAAAAATATTGTTTTTCACCGGTCAATTTTGATCGTTTGCATAGCATAAAATATACGGAAAATCGTTACTGCGCAGCGTCCATAGTGTCAAAATCCTGATCATGGATGTTGTTTAAACTTTATCGCAAAATTTAATTGCACTTCCACGTTAATTTAAGCACTCGTGAATTAAAAAGAGAAGAGAAAAGTTCGATTAATCGGAAACATTAGTTGGCGTTAACACAGCTCACTCGATGAGATCAAAAACAAAATTCGAGTTATCACGATTCGATTTGAGTTAATTACACTTATACGTAATCATATAATGTACGAAAATTGTATTACTTCGAATATGTGTTGCTAAAGAAATAAAAATAATAATTTTACATCGAGAAATTAAATAAAAGATGATATCGCTGTATGAAAAATAAAATAAAAATATTAAACGAAATCGATAACGTGAAATGTATTGTTTGCAAAATCATTGGGTGAAGTATAAGTACATAAATAATTCAAGACGATTGTTATTGTGGCGTCGATATAAAAATAACACATATTCTATTCAAGCGAATTGGGTGAAAACCAAAAGGGGAAATTAAAAAAAATAAAAAAATAAATTAATAACCGTAATATCACTCTCATGTGTATATATGTACATTGTTATGACTGCAGTGTTTAGTAACGTTTGCGCTGATGATGTGCCGTCTTAGCCTCACGCATCCATGCGGTGTGTTATAAATATAATTATAAAATCAATATAACATATAATCAAATGCGAAATTAAAACGATGAATAAAATAACATACGTCGCTGTGAAAAAATAACAATAATACAGCCTTGCGCTGTGTTGCACGATAATCGGATTTTCTTTTCGACGGCACGCGTAAACGAGAGTATTATTCTACTCGAAACGATTGCGGGGTGAGCGCGTCGTACGTGAGTGTTACGACAACGTGTGTTAAGAAACCGATCGGTATCGCCCATAAAACGGCAGACGTATAATAATAATAGTAATAATGCGTCGGTTTCTACATGGGGAAATGGGCACGAACTATTACCATTGCGCGTCATTTATTATGTCGGTTAATATTCGTGTTTTTATTATTATTATTTTTTAAATGTTTGCTTTACTGTCGAAAACAATGGAAAAATTTGTTTGGCAAGGAGGTACGGGGTGGCCCAGCAAAATTTTCCTATAGAAATAATAATATTTTTTTTTTTTTTTTACACATAACTTTTATAGTAGGTTAATCATTCGTATTATCAAATCCGTATAACAAAAACCAGATCGGAGAAATAACTTTTGGATTTTTCGCTTTTATAAAATTGCTATAAAAGCAATTGTTTTCATATAACTTATAAGTTGTTGTATCATCACTAAAATGTGGATGGTACCTAACATTTAATTTAGTTGGTCAGCAAACTCACACACACATACCACCTTCAGGAAATGCTGACCAGATAGATTGCAATAGAATAAAACGCCGCCGGAAGGACGTGATTGGGGTTCGTTCTACTGCCATCGATGCGGAGGACGGAACGCTGCCCGATTCACGAGTGAAGTGATCGGTCATTCTTTTATTTTTGTACTAATTATATTTTTGTTTTCTTTAATTAAAAGGTTTTGATCATAATTGTAAAAGGTGTTCAAATTTGATAATTTATCTATTTTAAGTATTTTGTGTGAGTATATGAAAAAGTTGGTACACTTACAAAAAGGGTATTAAAACTATATTGTATTTCAAACCTCAATCCAGTGCTAGATCATATTCTTTGTCAGTTTGAGGGGAGAGTAAAATATTGTTTAGGTGAAGATTAACTCACGCTCGAAACATCCAGTGCTAGATCTTATTCTTTGTCAGTTGTTTCGAGTGTAAAATAACTTTAGAGCCGTAAGGGAAAGTAAGCCTTTTAAAGAACCTGTTTTCGACTATCCTATTAAGCAGTGCTAGATCGTCTTCTTTGTCACTTAATAAGGTAGTCGTCCGGGCCAATTATTAGGTTTTTCTTTACGTGCTTGTTTGACGGTTAGAGTGTCCAACAACCGACAAATACTTTGTTTTGGTGTTGTTATACGTCAAGCCTTTGCGTGGCGTATACGACAAAGTTAAGACAACAACTGTCAAGTAATTATGTCAATTACAATAAATTCGTATAAATTATATCATGTTCATCTCTTCCTGGCAAGGCTAGGCAAGTTAATGATTTTTTTTAACTCAGTTAAGTTAAATTAAATATTTTTTGTTTAATTAAATTCAAAGTTAAGTTAATAAACTTTTTATTACTTCAATTAAGTTAAAAGTTAAGTTAATAAATGTTGTTAACTTAATTTAATTTCAATTATTAAGTTAATTAAGAAATATATATATTGGATAGATATTAAAATAAGTGAAAATCACTTGAATATAGTAATACAGCCTATACTTATGATAATCGATGCGTAAAAATATATTATTATGTATATAATTTAAAACCTATTGTAGGACTGTATGGCCTGTATAATTTTATAACTATATTTCACTGTTTAACATTTACAATTCGAAAGTAAATAACATAATTTTTAAAAATAAGTATAGAAAAATTTACTACTTGTATATTTTTAATATATATATATTAGGGTGGCCCTTATTTATGAACTTTCAAATTTTTAATTTCTCACCCTCCCAATTTTTTCATAACCATACAAAAGTTATGTGGGTAAAATTTGGTGATGATTAATAATCCCCTACAGATGCCACATGAGGGTTGAATATTCACCAAATAGGGTAGTTTTAGGGTTATTCTGATTTAATTTATTATATATTGCATTTAGTATAAAATTGCATAGGACCTAAATTGTAGATTCAGGTACTCTCTATAAAAAACGTTCAGACAAAATTTCTCGTTAATCTATTATTTTCTGTAAAAATTAGCATAAAATAAAAATTATTACCTTTTTCTGAAAAAAAAAAATCGAAATTTTCCATTTATTCTTTATATGATTGCTTTTACGAGTACAAGCTTTATGTTGTGATACGACGAAATAGGGTAGTTTTTATAAGAAAAATTATAAAAACAAAATATTATATTTATTTTGGAAAATTTATTTTATTGGAATTGAATAATTAAAATAATCAATGTATAAGTGCATAATTAAATAAAATTAATATCTACAACATAATAAATAAGAAAATAGGTACAATATGTAAATTAAGTACTATATTTTTAAATTAATGACAATGTTGATTTTTTACTATCCGGATATTTTTTTCGATACTCATTTACTACATGTAAAAGATACTGTTTTTAAGGAAAAATGCCAGAAGATTGGAGAAAGAGTTTTATTGTACCAATATTTAAAGGAAAAGGAGACATACAAGAATGTGGGAACTATAGAGGAATAAAGCTCATGAGTCATAGTATGAAGATCTGGGAAAAGATTATAGAGAAGAGGATAAGAAGTGAGACCTCGATATCAGGAAACCAGTTTGGTTTTATGCCAGGAAAATCGACAATGGAGCCATTATTTTGTGTTAGGCAATTAGTAGAGAAGTACAGAGAAAAGAATAAAAAACTATGCATGGTGTTTATAGATTTAGAAAAGGCGTATGACAAGGTGCCAAGGGAAGTTTTAAGGTGGGCATAAATGAGGAAAAATGTCCCAAAAATGTATGTTAATTTGATCCAGGATATGTATGAAGGGTCGAGTACTAGTGTCAAGAGTCGGTGTGGAGTATCAGAAGGTTTCAGTATAGGAGTAGGTGTGCACCAGGGGTCAGCTCTAAGCCCCTACCTGTTCTCAGTGGTAATGGATGTGGTTTCAAAGGAGATACAGGGTGAGATACCATGGTGTATGATGTTTGCGGATGATATAGTTCTGATAGGAGAAAACCTAGAAGTTGTCAATAATATGTTAAATGAGTGGAGGTTAGCCCTAGAAGAAAAGGGATTGAGAATTAGTAGAAATAAAACTGAGTATATTGAGTATGATTTTGGACAAAGAGACCAAGAAGTTGAAGGAATGAGGAGACAACTGACAATAGATGGTGATTTGATAGGTGAAGTTGAGAGCTTTAAATATTTAGGATCTTTTGTTCAAAAGGATGGGGGCTTTGACATTGATGTAAAACATAGGATTAAGTGCGGGTGGATGAAATGGAGAGAAGCATCGGGCGTGTTATGAGATAAGAGAATTCCAATTAGGCTGAAAGGTAAATTTTATAAAAGTGTAGTGAGACCAACTATACTGTATGGTTCAGAGTGTTGGGCGGTTAACAGGAGAATAGAACAAAGTATGAGTGTCGCGGAAATGAGAATGCTTAGATGGTTGAGTGGAGTGACAAGAGAAGATAGAATAAGGAATGAATACGTGAGAGGTAGTGTTGGTGTAGCGCCAATTGTGGACAAGATGAGAGAAAATAGGCTGAGATGGTTTGGGCATGTGATGAGGCGAGAGGAAACGAATGCAGTAAGAGTGGTTATGAAGATGGACGTTGAAGGGAAAAGAGGAAGAGGAAGACCAAAAAAGAGATGGTTGGAGACTTTGGAGAATGACATGAGGGCTGTTGGTGTGTGCAGAGGAGATGTGATTGACCGAGTAAAGTGGAGGTGTAGGACAAGGGTGGCCGACCCCAAATAGTTGGGAGGAAGGCGAAGTAGAAGAAGAAGAAGAAGAAAAGATACTGTTTTTGGTCTTCATCCTTCGTTAATATTTTATTATACTCTTCAATTAATTTTACATTTCGTTCAGCTACATCGTTTACTACCATTAGGTTCTTTGCAATTTTAAGTCCTTTTCGATAATCTTCTCTCGTTTCCCATGTATCAGGATCAACATTAAAAAATTCCGTAGAAATAGAAAACCTTGAAAAAAAATTCAGGGTTTCTGGTGATACTAAATCATCAAAATCCGTCTTAACAAACTCTTTAACTTCACTTGAACGAATATTAATTTTTTTCGGTTTAATATCTTCAATGTCATTGGTAGAGGTAGTTGCATTTATCATTTTTAATTTGGTATCTTTTGGTATACGAGAATCGAAAAATGCCAAAGCCATAGTTTCAGGAGAAATGTACCATAAATGTCCACACAATTTGTTTATGGTTACTCGAGATATATCAGAATCTGGATATTCAACTAAGCTTTTTAATAAGTTATAATCATTTAAAGGAGCTTCAATGGCAAATGGTGCTCTAAACCACGTTTTTACGTAAATATTTATCAAAAAAATACAAATGTCACGGAAAGCATTCCTTTCCTTTGCCTGACACTGAAACTGATTTTGAAATAAAAATATTTTAAAACTGTAAATCGCTTTTGACATCCACCGTGCGTGATGAAAGGCCCCGGGGTAACGAAATGTTATTCCACGAGGTGGTATTGCTCCAAGAAATATAACTGTTAGCTCTAATAGTTCTCTATAGTCTTCCCTACATTGTCTCTCTTTTAACTCTTTATTACAAAATTCTATTATTCGATCTTTTTTATTTTCTACCAATGATTTTACTACTGTATCATTTAATCCAATATAATATTTTTGTGTATTTAAAGTTGGCCATTGTTGTTGAAACCGTTTAAAAATAGGTACATCAGGACCTGTAGTAGGCAATTTCAATTTTAAATCAAATACACTTTTTAATAGTAGCTCAGAAATATGATGACGACATGGTAGATATAATAGATCACGGTCAATAAACTGTTCCAATAAAACACAAGTTCCATTTATACGGCCAGTATTTGATGCTGTTGTATCGCAACATACAGCTTGCACTTTATCAATAATACTCCATTCTTCCAACGATTCAAAATTAGCTTTTGCTTGGTTTACACCAGTCCCATTTAAAAGCTTCGGTACACCTAGCAATTGTGTAATTCCCTCGAATGATATAACAATTGGTAATCGATCAACTTTCACTTTTTCGCATAAATCGGGAAGTAATTTACCATCCCAATGTAAAACTACGTAATCCAATTTTAGTACATTAAAATTAATTTTAAGTTCCTTTGCTTTTGTTTCACGGAACGTCGCTCTTTTACGTTGTAATGTAGATCTATTTATTTTAAGTTTAGAGATATCTTGACCTATAGCCTCTGCAGTTGAAATTATAATATGTATTGCGTCACGATCACTAATTTTACACTTGTCTAACGCAGAATGTAATTTAGGTGTCATTATTTCAATTGTGCCCCTCTTTTTTTTATATTAGAACCAGTACTTGACTCACCAAACTGAATACTTTCTTCTAAAGTGGGGATATTTTCTTCGCTTGAACAACTTATGCTTAGAGATTCCAATTCATCAAATTGATCTAATAAATAATGCAATAAATTACAATTAAAAAAAATAGATTTTTTATAGATATTAGAAATTATTGAATTACTTTAATATTTTTTTTATTTACCTATACATAATTCATCGGTTTCTGAGTGTTCTCTCTTTTTTTGTTGTTCTATATATTTTAACTTTTGAATAATTTTTTTTTCTTTTACAGCTAATTTATAATCAGTTCCTAACATACAACCTGGTCTCCCTTTTTGTCGCTGCAATAACAAAAACTTTTTATCCTCTTCATTTTGAATCATATTTAGTACATTTGCATGAGATATATCAAAAAGATCGTTCAATTTGTCAATAAAATTGGAAATTTTATTTTTTTGTGTTTCAGATGTTCTTTTAGATAACTTCTGTAAATCTCGCCATTGTTGATATAAAGCTTCTAACTTCGAGATACAATGATGTTGTTCTCGTGTATGTATTCGCGCCTTTTCCCAAAAAATAACTGTTTCTTTTATAACTAATTTTGCACTTTCACGTAAATTCAATTTAACTTCCCGTAAATTATAAAACAATACAGAAATAACTTGTCTGTTAGAAGGTAGCTTACTTCCGATTATTTGATTTTGAACTGACCCAATTAAATATATATTATTATACCCACGAAGTGCAGTTTTAGTTGCCGAAGATGAAGTAGACATTTTGAAATTTAACGTGTTTTAAATTATTTAACTTTATTATTAAATGTTTTAACACGAGCACGTTTTATTCATATACGAGTAAAGTCACATTAAACACTGAACAGTGAAAACTTAGGTAAAAGGTCAAAACAAACTAAGATAAAAATGTGTTATCAATAATCATAAACAATAATTTAGTATTATCAAAAGCAATAACAGCCACATAATAATAATAGTTATAAAAATAATTGGGTAACATAGCGTTAAATAAGATTATAAAATAACCTCATATCTTATACTATTCTTATTTATCTGCAATTCTAACTTTATCAAACATAACATTTATAAGGTATACAATTATATGATTTATGAGTTCCATAATATATTAACTTAAATACCGTTAGTATAACACTATCGAATAAACAATAAACATATTAAAAAACACACATTTTAAAAAATACATATTTAAAAAATTACATATCTACCCTATTCATCACTTTTTCAACCCTCTTGTGGCACGTGAAGGGGGTGAGTAATCTTGTCTAAATTTAATACGAATTACTTTCTTATAGTATAGAACAATATGAGGGGGTGAGAAATCAAAAATATTATTATTTTTTTCTTTATCTATTACTAAGGGCCACCCTAATATATATATATATATATATATATATATATATATATTGTGTATATAAATAAAATTATGATTTGTATTTTATAGCAAAGTTATTCAAAATATTTATTGAATTTTAATAATAGTGCCATCTCACAATTGTGTTCGGCCATTGATCCTCTTCTCTTGTTTAATAACTGTCCTCTAGCACTAAAAAGCCGCTCAACATGAGCAGATGAAGGGACGGCAGTATTATAATTTATGTATAATTCTTTAAGAGGATTTGGTAACTCTGAAGGACATTTAATATTTTTATTTGATATATAATTGTTAACAAGAAGTTTATAATTAGTATATGAAATTATTAAATTATTTTCCTCGACAAACCGTGAATATACTAAAATATTTTATGGATAATACGAAAATTCAAAATAATACAATTTGATTTTAAATAAGCGAATAGGTATCCTTATGAGTTAAGTTATAGTTAAGTTAATTAAAACAGCGAACTAGTAAGTTAAGTTAATAAGTTAAAATTAACTTAACTTTTAAATTATTAACTCGTTAATGCCCAGCCTTGCTTCCTGGTCGCTATAATGGGTATGGCCGCATTACGAATTCGTGAGATTTCAGCTGTATCTTATACTATCACAGTGACGAAACAATGAGGGTAGATCTGATGTTGTTGAAAATATCTGATTCGTAATGATTTATCGCAACAGACATTATAAACGTACTCCGTGCGTTACGTTTTCCTTCTTATCGATATTTACGTTAGCCAACACTGAATTTCCAATCGCGATTCATAAAAATATTGACAATACCCAATTGTGCGATTTTATAGATGTACAGAGTCATATCCAGTAATATTTTTTACACCTGTTAAAGGGATAAAAATAACGTTTTCCATTGCGACACATCAAAATTATGTAGTATAGCGAACAATTGAAAACCAATTCGTATCTTTTGAAATATTTTACTATAACTTACTCGGGTGAGGGGGTGGGGATTGGGCGTTGGAAGTACCGTATTTTACTAACCGATTTTATTCGTCAGACGCCTGTCGGTGTAGAGCAGTGGTGCACAACCTGGGGATCGCGATCCCTAAGGGGGACGTGAAATTTTACTAGGGGTCGCCAGTAATTTTACACCAAATGAAAAATTTGTATATTATATATATTATTTTATAGTTTATATAATTATATTGACGATGACAAATTTTAAATGTTTTCATGTTTGTCAGAATTCCTCAGTGATAATGATGTGGGTATTAATATGATAAAAGAAATTATAACTACACATCTAATAAGTTTACAAACAAACTTTAATTCACGGTTTGAAGATTTCCCAGAAGAAAGTCTAGGTTGGATAAGAAATCCATTTCATTTTAATATCAATGAAATAAAATTAGGAAATTTAAAAATAAGCGAGGAACTTATTGACTTGTCATCAAATGAAAATCTACGTATTAGATTTCAAGAAAATGCATGTGATACATTTTGGATTTCCATCAAATCTGAATATACAGAATTATCAAAACAAGCTATATCAATTTTACTTCCTTTTGCATCAACTTATTTATGCGAAACAGCATTTTCAACACTAACGATAATTAAAAACAAATATCGCTCCAGATTAAATGTTGAAGCTGATTTAAGAGTAGCAGTGTCAAATATCAAACCAAACATAGAATCAATTATGTCTACAATGTAAGCTCAGGTCTCTCATTAAAATAATTAAATAGTAATTTTATAATTTTAAAAATATTAAAATGTTGATTATCATTATAATAATACATTTTTTAATTTTAGATTTTATAAAACTCTAATTTTGTATTTTTTTTCCATGTTTTTGATTAATTAAATTAAAGAAATATTAAAATTGCTTAAAACTAACCATTTAATGTATATGAATAAAATGTGTGTATACATTAAGACTATTAACTAAATTTATATTATACAGTTACATAATGTTGGTAGGAAGGGGGCCGTATTATCAAAATAAATCATTTTGAGGGGTCGTGGATCAAAAAAGGTTGCACACCACTGGTGTAAAGTACTATTACTACAATATCGTTTTTTCAGCTGGACGCGAAACCATGTGGCCATCTTCGGCGATCGACGACGGCGGCGGCGGCAGCCCGTTAGAGGACGACCCGGAAGACCGTCATTATTTCGAACCCTCGCTGTTTGACGATCGTGGTGCCGAGCCGGAGCCGCAACGACCACCCGACGACGTTCACGCGGCCTTCTTGGCCGCCAACCTGTTGCTGCTCTATGCGAATCTGGCCAGGCTTTCGACGATCAACGACGCGCGTCCTCCTCTTCCATCGACGATTGCGACCGTCCGCGACGACCGTGACCACGAAGACGACAACGAGTGAGTCAATTTTTTTTTGTTTTTTCCCTCCTCCTTTCCTATGTAACATTGTGTTTTGTTCGTCTGATAAAGGTGTGTGTGTGTGTGTGTGTGTGTGTATCGTGCACTTTCCGTCCTCCCAGTCGGTGTTATGGTGAATTAATATCGTTTTGTTCACGCGGTCGCTATCACAAGCGGATGTACGAATCGTTAGAGCAATCGACGGAGGGTAAACGGCGACGTATGAGACTCGGATAACCGGAACGTTTGCGATGCGTCAGATTTCCACGAATACTCTGGGACGTACGTACATATTGTTTGGTACACGGAAAAAAAAAAGTCGCAGGATAAAAGTTCCTGTCAATAAAAGAATGTATAACAATGGTATAATATTAATTAAAATATTCAACATTTCTACGTATCTCATTTTTACCAAAGGTTAAATTAGGTTACGTTTGTTTCGTAACAAATATACATATACTACTGGTAAAAAAGTTATGCGACCAATTTACTTGGGTAGATTTGAACGTTGATTTATTCTTGACAAATATAGGGCATAGCATACGGATGAAATCTGATTAAATTTTTAACAATTGTATTTTTTTGTTATAGATCGTAATAATATAAGTATATATTTATTTATTTGTAACTTTTTTCGGGGACTTTTTTTTTCAAACACTTTTTTCTCGGCAATCCGTTGTGTACAGAGTGCGTGTTTGCGTTTGTGTTAGACGTATTTTCACGTGGTTTCGTCGTAAAAGTTACACTCGAGTACTCTGTATAACTTGTATACATATACATAATCGCAATCTGTTACCTGTGCGTATATGCAGGTCGTCGATAATGAGTTATTAGTTGATAATAAAGTTAAAATGCAAATCGCTTTTTTTGCCAAATTACGCATGGCGAATTATTTCTACGTTTCCATACACAGTACATGTATCATATACACTTAAGGAGTAATATATTGCGTTTTAATGATCTAATTTTTATTTTGTACGATTGTTGTCAGGTGCAATCTTTAAAAAATAGTAAACTGCATACAACTAATGGTTGGGTTATTATTTGAGTTCGTGTGTTTTTTTGAGCAGTAACGGACCCAAGAAAGTAGAAAAATAGACTTGAGCTCATTATATTAAATCTCATTAAATTTATATTTGTGTTATGCGAATATAATAGTTAAACATCAAAGGTTTGCATAATGATTAGAATAGGCATGACAATTTAACAATACAATATAAACGAATTAAATTGACCAACTGTTAATTAGGACTGGGTCATGGACGTACGCACTACATTTGAAAGTTTAATTTTCTTCCTTGAAAATGTTAAGACTCTGTTTAAGAAACAAAATGAGGGAAGAGAGTTTTGTTTGATTAGCTCTGTTAAATGTTCACAATGACGAAAATCATGCCTGCCAAGCCATTAAAAATAGTATTTCATATCTTGTATTATTTCTTATTTACACGTTTACTATTGAGTAAATTATAAATAAAAGTTACCTCATCGAATTATTATTTTATTTTAATATTAATTTATTAATTTTTTTTGAAAAAATCTGTAAGACTAGTGTGTTTTTTAAATATAAATATTCTATAGAAATATAAAGAAAAGTACTTACGTATATTTATAATAATCGATGGAAATAGTGATTACGAAAATTATTGTAAGTCATCAGTGGCGTAGGCGAGGAAGGCTTTCGAGGTTCATCCTCCCCTCGTTGACAAAATCCTAATTAGTATAAAAAAAAAATAATATTACTTATATGAATCAATCCCCTATAAATAATCTTTACTTACCCTCTTGGCAGACACTACCCTATTGAATGAGGCTAAATTTGATATGAAATCAATTGCAATAATCCCCCTTGATTAGTTTCTATATCGTTAGTTTTGAGTAACTTTTAATTTGATCAACATTTTTCTTTATCGACTTGAACAATAAACGAGTTGAGAAAATGAGTCAACTTACCTAGCCGTCCACGCATGTATGCACATGATTGTATTAGTTGCGCTGCTGCAGTGGAAAACCTTGATACTCGTCGAATGGGCTGGGGCAAAGGACAAAATTGATTTTTCGACCACTTATTCGTTTTTCCAAACCACTAATGCAATAATGTGGCAATGACTATAAGCGAAAAATACCGAGAATTAGAGACAACAATTCATTAAGCCGTTTACCGCAAACAATACGTTTATTATTATGTAAAACTAATAACATTTGTTTTCTTTATACAAACCAATACAGTCCAGTTTAATTGGTTTTGACACCAACTCTTCGCCCGTCGAGATTTCGAAAATTTTCTTGAAAAACACGAGCACTCACAAATATTACATTCTGACATGATGTCCACCGTTTTATAGTTTCGGTAAACGAAGTTAATCGTCGATAACAACCGCGACGGTTATAATAGGGATTTTCGTCGATTACAATAGATTATTTTAATTAATCGATACTTGATCGAACCGAGACAGAGTGTTTTGTACTACCGTGTTCAGCGGTCCTTAGCGCGAGGCGCGACTTCATCTCTGCGGCATAATAATATGACGCTATGCGATCGAGACAATAATCATCGTTTGCTCCCGCATGAAATATATTCAAACAATCGCACTCGTGCAACCATCGCGTCCTTCGAACGATTCGATGCGGACCGTGTCTAACACACCCGTGTACATCTACGCGCTGCTGTAAAACACCGATCGTATTCCGAATCAGGTTTTGTTCGCCCAGTACCTGGGGTTTGTACCGATCGCTGTATCAGTTGGAGCAGAAAATTGTAATTTTTTTTTTTTGGCTAAAAACGTTCAGATTTTAAAATAATCACTGTGAATTAATATGCATGAACGATACGATTAACTACACTGTTCTAATAAGCGTTCGATTGCGATGTATGATAACACGTTTAAGGTGTATGCGTGTAAATAGGTTTAGGGTTTTATTTCCGAACGGGTATGATCTTTTTAACATTTCTTAGTCCAATTTAATTTAATTTAGTTAAGTTTAGTTAAGTTTATTAAGTTAAATTGACAATAATAATCACTGTACGATCGAATGAATAAAAATTCGATTCGTGAACAGCGAAGATTTTATATACATTTTTTAGTTTCTTAACGAATCGGAAAACGATTTCTTTACAGAGAAAAAATGGTTCTATTCCATATTATTGTTCAATTGATTTGTTCCGCTATATCTTACAAGATTCGCGCAATCCAATGCTGGATTTTTCGGGAAAATTAATGTTTTCAACTGCAGTATAGGATAAGTGGGTGGGAAATCTTTGAATAAAATCTAGCGCGCAAATCATAGAGATCGCGGCTTAACGGTAAAATATGCAATACATTTCATATGGGTATATGATTTATTAATTTGTCGGTCGTTATTAATTAAATACTGTATATATTATGGTCAGCGATCACGAGCGTGTAAATTACTTGGATTTTCCATTCAAGCAACGACTATTGTATTATATTATTATAAATGTATGCCCTGAATGAATTCAACATCTAACTCCTTTCAGACGGCAATAAAGAACGGATTTTTTTCCAATCCGGACCAAACTCGTCCGCACGATTGCTGCAGCAATTGAACGCATATGCCAATATGGTGTTGCATTCGGCAATAGCCTATTATTTACGTGATGAACGTGAGCACTATAAATATACAGTACGAGAATATTTGACGCGTCATTTGAGGCCGACGAGCCTGTAATTACATTTGAAACAATCAACGTCATTTTATATTATACTATTTTCTAGATCGTACCGCTACGAATAATAGTATATGTTATATACGGTGTGTATCGCTCAAATGGTAACACGAAATATTTCCGTCTGGTGACTTTGAATTGAAATAGGGATTTTTCGAGTAGTTAGAGAATATTAAAATACACATTTTGTGATTGATAATTTTGAAATTTATAATACTTTATTTGTGTGCATGCGTAATAAACCTTACATTTTTTAATTGGCAACAACTATTTTCTACATCAGATTTCGATATTTTGTATTACCATTCAAGTTAAAATTATTAAGCAAAATTTTTTTTTTGTTTAAACTTCAGATTGCTGTGAAATGAATTGAGTTTATTACCAAATTTGACTGAAATATGATGTTGAAAATAGGTATTGCCATTTAAAAAAAATGCATGATTTATTGTTCATACGCACAATAAAAATATTAAAAATTTGAAAACGATCGCAAAATGTTTATTTTAATATTTACTAGCTCCTTGAATAAATCTCATTTCAATCCAAAGTCACCGGACCGAAATATTTCGTGTTACCATTTGAATGAAACACACTGCATATTGTAATACCTTCCAATATGGGTCACCTAAATCGAATTCAATGGCATCTATTCTATATTATATACGTACACCTGGGTATGCATTATCTATTTATTGTTATTATTTTGTTTTTCGAGAAAATACGCGCACACATATCATATTATACGAAACGTTTGAAGCCGACTCGATAGATAACAGATTTAATCCTTTGTCATAGGTTAGTGTATACGTAGTAAACGTGTTATTAATCGGATAGTGCGTGGTATGTATGCAGCGTCAGGGCCGTTTCTACACTTTGCGGGACCTAGGAAATTTTTTTTTTTTTGGGGCCTTAGTTAATAATATTCGTAATGCTATAGAAATATTACAATATATGTCATCATCACTGTATTGGAGAATTTATTTTAAAACTTCTTGTGTTGGAGTACTTTTAACAATAATTTTTGATAAAATTATTAACTTATAGTACAGCTATTTTCCACTAATATCATTAGTCTCACCCACTTGTAATAATATCTTAAGATCCATACGGTGTTTCATCAAATTGTTCGTTTCAGAAATACTTCCATTATCAAATAAAAATTCATAATAATCATTTAACTATTTTCAACAATTAAATACTAACTTTTAAAATAATTTTTGATATTTTTTTAATAGTTCTTATACCGGTAAACTTTGTTGATCAGAAACAATATATTATTCAAAAATTATTTTATTTAAAACGCGGGATCCGAGCCGAAGGTTCCTTTCGAGATTAGCGCTATTTATTCACAAATCGAATCAATGTGCTCGTCGATTTTTGATAAAATACACGAGAAACAGTCCTTATGCTACGTTCGATATCGTTTTGACAAATTTTGAAAATACGTCACGTACCCGCAGATGATTCCATTGCGAGCCACGTGCAGATAACACGACGTGTATCATTCTCAGACCGCATCCGAGTGACTTATTGTCTGAACATTTGCGCGGCGGATATGGTACACCAGAAGTCGGCATTCGAGTTAAAGGCGTAGGCGTGAATATGCAGGTCAGCAGTTCGAGCGTTTCAAGCGGTCCGAAAATACAAACATGTTCGCCGGTGGTTGTTCATCCGACGCACGTGCGTATTTCATCGAGACGCGCCCCAAAAGCCTCTACGAATCGAATCTGTATCCGTCAATCTTTATTTCGTATGAAATACACGCGTGACGTTGTGCCACGTTCAGCACCGTTTCAGGTGAATAGACAACCGCGTTGCAAACGGTTCTACCGACACGAGCGTCTAGAAACGGCAAAACGGCAAGTTTCCAACGAATTACCATATCGTAACCGTTTATCCTATATTTCAATTAAAAATCGGACTGGAATTGATTAGACTTATTTTTATTTATTTATTTATTTATTTTTTTATTATTATTAAACACACCTACTACGCTTTTAAGATATCGGTCTCAATCGGGAAGAAAATTTACATGTTTTGTTTTAACATTTATTCGTATAAGAATTTGCACAACACATTACTTGTAGGTGTATTTTTTCGCGGTATCGGAACCTATACCAACACGGGTGTACCCATGGATGATTTTTACCTGCTACGTCTCGTTCAGCAACTTACGTTCGCATGTATACAAGAGCGTCCGACAATGGTGTAACATAGCGCACAGGTAACCGCGCGAGGATAACCTGTGCAAAAGCGTTGCGTTCGTGCACTAAAAATCACCCAGATTACCGATCAAAATTCAGTTTCACGGTCTCACATTGATGCATTTTACTAAAATGTATTTTATACGATGCCTAATGTAATTTATTACCTTTAAATAATACTTTGGTCGGAGTGATATTATTTGTTCGTCGTGGGAACACATTTTTATTAGCCAAAGACACCACGAAAAATATCAAAATTAACAGTCATCAGCTCCGGCAATATATGATTTCGTAATTTGTTAATGGCTTTTATCGATCTTGTGTTATTGGCCGCTTGCATTTGTATGTCTACCTTTCTTGTATCGCGTTTACTCCCAACTGTATATATGCACGGCTATGCTTTGTTATGCGTTGTTTTCCGCGTTTGATACGTAACAAGTAGGCACGTCTCTAATGCATTTCACGTATCTCGTCTAAAAAACGTGTAACCCACAAAGGGCCAGGATATACAGTGTTTTTTTTTTTTTGATTTCCTTAAGTTAACGATAATGCTTGTTCATAACGTGCACACACAATAGTCGTCGAGTAGTATGGCGATAAGACTTAATGTTCCGAGTGGACGCGTCGGCGGCGACGTGGGAGTAGAATTTGACACCCCAATAGCCGATAGCGAACACAATCAATTGATAACGCATACGTCGGAGACATAAATTCCAATTTTTTACAGACATGAAACGTTATCGAACAGAAAACAAAGTGGCATGCTTGTGTATTGTAGTATTATTGTAATACGGTTTTTATACAAAATATTATGCTCGCACAATACGAACGAGTTGATTGGAAATTAGAGAATATTATTTTTATACACACCTATACTTTACGCATATTATTATACGCAGCCTTGAAACGATCGCCGTGTAGAAATCTGTTTGAGAACAAAATGAAAAAAAAAAATGAATGTATCAGCACAAACCAAATTATGCAATGTATATGTAAATCCATCCCTCACTTGAGAAAACAGATCGGCAGCCTGTCGAATTAAGCGTTGTCGATCGCAAGGAATTCAAATGTTGTAATTTGTTTAACTGTACGATTATTCGTGTGATTATTAATTAATCATTGTACAAACAATAATTATCGAAAACGGACTCGATTTGATCTCAGTAGTATACATTAGTTTGATATTGAATTTTAGAGAATTACTAAACTTGGAACATCGAACAAAGAAATTATGGTAAGAAAAAAAGAAGAATCTGGATTTTACTTTATTTGAATCAATGTACTCCTTGCAGTATAATATTATTCGTTATTGTTATATAGAAATAGTCTACGGATAACGCAATCTTGTGCGTATGAGAGGAGTGAAAAGCGTTTGAACTTTGGCTGACCCGTGAAATTTTGAAAGAATAAATTCATTTTACTGGGTATTTCAGTGTTAAATATTTCTAGAATAAGAATCTAACGATGTGTATAAATTAACTAGTAGTTAATGATTTGAGTGGTAAATTATACACATTGGCTTGTAAGCTTACGATGAAAATAATTCCTATACATGCACTATTATACTAGTAAACATAATATCAATTTCAACGCAGTTCAGCTGTGGATAATTGTAAATAAATTGAAGAAGGAGCGGTTTTATACGAGTATATATCGTTAATTTGTATTAATAATTCAATCATTATTAAATTTTATTTTATCTATTATTATCAGGGCTCATAATTTATAGCTCATTATAGCTTATAAAAGTTGTTATTTAGCGCTTAAATATGTACTAAAAATACTAAAATATGCAAAAAAAAAACCTTTGTATACAATATTTTTGTATGCCATTATTTTATTATTATTATTTATTATATTATTTTATTATTTTAGCTTCCATTATTAAAATCCGAATGGGCCTCGCTCTGCTGTACACTTGGGGATGGAGTGCGACTCTTCATAGGATAGGTCATTATAATAGATTTGTTAAATTTGAATTCAATGATAGGTATCATTGTATACGAAAAACGATTCTGAACGGATATGATATGTTAGTCTAGAATATAATACATTGTTATTTATAAATATTGTAATAAGTATATTTTATTTTGAAACGAAAAATTTAGAAAAATTGTCTATAAATAAGTCAAAATATGTCAAAATACTTTGAAAACTTAACCATGTATAGAATACGTCAATATAAAGATTTGGTGAAAATTTCAAGTTGTTGCAGTTTTTCGTTTTTGAGTTAGAGCATTTTTAAAAAAAAAACCGATATCTTTGTCAGTCTAAAATATTATACATTATATTATATTTTACATGTAATTTTATGTCAATATTCGTTGTTCAAACGCTTATAAAAAAAAAAATGTGCCTATGGATTTTAATAATTTTTGAATGACTTAAAGAACTACTACTGTGGAATCTTCTATTAAATTTTCAAGTATTTTGTACGAGCCAAATTTTTTTCATCACCGATTATAAAAATAAAATGTAAAAAAAGAACCGGATGGGCCTCGCTCTGCTGTACAGTTAGGGGTGGAGTGCACCTCGCTTATAGGATAGGTCATTATTATAATGGATTTGTTAAATTTGAATGCAATGATAGATATCATTGTATACGAATAACGATTCTGAACGGAGTTCATATGTTTGTCTAGGATATAATACATTGTTATTTATAAACATTGTAAAAAGTATATTTTATTTTGAAACGATAAATATATTTTTCAATTAGGATGGGTTGGCAGTTGCATACAGCGATATAGTTTGTCAGTCTAGAACACTCTACATTATATTATATTTTACATGTAATTTTATGTCAATATTCGATGCTCAAACGCTTATAAAAAAAAATTGTGCCTATGGATTTTAATAATTTTTGAATGACATTAAGAACTACTTCTGTGGAATCTTCGATTAAATTTTCAAGTATTTTGTAGTAGCCAAATTTTTTTTATCACCGATTATAAAAATAAAATGTAAAAAAATCGAATATTTTAAATGACTATAAGTGGCTTAAAAATCAATATAATATTTTGAAAATATATTGCATAAAAGAAATACCAATCTTAACATCTGGTAGAAATTTCAAAAATCTGCGACTTATACTTTTTAAATTATAAAAAATATTTAAAATCATTTGACAATAAATCGCTATTTTATGCAATTTCGTAAATATTTAAATTTCAAACAGTCATACAATTTTTTCCTCTTAGTCCGGTAGAAATTTTTTTAAAGATTTTTGAAGAGTAGCTCATAGATAACCTAGTGTTAAAATTTTGAACCTTAAGTATGAACAGAAAAAATTTTATGAATTTTTATCTACAAAATAACTTGCAAATTATCGTGATTTTTACACATTTTATACAAATTTGAGCATTAAGGGCTTATAAAAAAAAATTGAGTTAACCGATCACTGATATTTTTTAGTTACGATAAGTTTAACTTATTATAAACCTAGTATAAAATTTTCAAGAGTTTTCGCTCAACCAATTAAATTTTATAGATGTTTAAAGACAAAAATTTAACAAAAATCGAAAATTTAAATTGCCTATAAATAAGTTTAATAAAAGTCAAAATACTTTGAAAATGTAATGGTGTATAGAGAACGCTAATCTTAACATTAGTTATTTACAAGTATTTACATCGATTAGTTTTTGAGTTATAGCAAAATAAAAAATTTGATTATGTCGAAAACTGGTTTTGCGTAAAAACTCCCGTTTTTCCCAAAATTTTTTAGGGTTTTGCCCGTCGCATTTAAAAAATATTGATAATTTTTTACTTTTGACGCCCCAAAGTACCAAATAGATTCACTTTCCTTTCAGAAAAATTGCTACATAAGGCAATCGAAGCATTTTTACTGCCCCAAATCGTGTCGATAGACACAGAAAAAAAAAAAATAATAAAAAAAAACACATCATTGTAAAATCAATACATTCTTCACTCCGTTCAGAATCTAAAAAAAAATTGAATAATAATACATTGGAATTATTGTACTTAATTGTATCATGTGGTTAGGATCATTTATTCTGCGATTGTTCTGTTAAAAAAAAATATACCCGAATACCTAAAAACTATAAAAATAAAATACTACAGTACAAGCTACAATTATATACAATTATAATGGTTTCCTTATCGATGGAATTACGAAGCTTTGGGCGTACACTTTCGCTACGTCGCGCGTCGCCTAAATTCGTATAGATATATATAGTTTCTTCTGATATTATTTTTTTTTTTTTTTTATTAGAAATAAGCCTCGGCAGCGTTGGCCACTGGCTGACATTTGACATATAGTTATTTTACATTAGGAAATGCATTTTTTTTTTTTTTTTTTTTTACATATTATGTTTGTTTACAATAAATTTTCAATTTCAATTTCTTTAATAAATTTAACTGTTTGCTTGATAGTAGACATGTTCTGGCCTAGGGATTCGTAGAGAGATTCAGGAATGTTGTGTTTGGATCTTGCTGCTTCTGTTTGATTGCATTCGATGAGTATGTGTTTGATAGTCAGGCGAACTCCGCATGTTGCGCAACTGGGTTGATCTTCTCTACTCATTAGGAAACCGTGTGTATAGCGAGTATGTCCTATTCTTAGACGTGTTAATAATACTTCTTCTTTTCTGTTAAGATTTGCTATGTTTTTCCAACGCTCTGTTGTTCTCTTTATTTCGCTGAGTTTGGTTTCTTTTTTTCTCCATTTAAGTGACCATTTTTCTTCAATCGCAGTATTAATACATCTTAGAGTGTCTTCATAAGTACAGTATTTATCGTTTATTTCTAAGTTATCATTGTTGGCTGCTTCCTTTGCTAGACAATCTACTTTTTCATTTCCTTCTATGTTACTGTGGCCAGGTATCCAGACAATAGCTATTTCGTTGGGATGGTCATTTATTGTTTCTATTATATTTGATTTTAGATTATTATTGTTTCTATGGTTATTTAAACATTTTATGGAGCTTAGTGAGTCTGTAAATATGACGTAATTATAGGGTAGTTGTGAGTTTTTTATATATTTTATAGCGTAGTATATCGCTAGCATTTCAGCGGAGAATATGCTGTAGTGATTATTTATTTTTTTGTTTTGTTGAATGTTGGGAGCGATGAAAGCTATTCCGGTACCTTTTTCAGTTTTTGAAGCGTCGGTATAGATATGTTTATAGTTGGGGAGTTCTTCAATAATTTGATAAAATAGTTGTTTGTACGTTGTTGATGCTGTGTTATTTTTTTTACAACTGGCTAAGGATGTATTTAGGGATAATTTTTTATTTGACCACGGTGGTATATTTGGTATTTTAAAGTTTATAATGCATTTGAAGTTTATTTGAAAGACTGTTGAGAGCTTATTTATTCTTCTGTACATCGGTTGTATTAGTTTATCGTTGTTATTAAAGGTATTGCTGAGACGAAGGTTGAATATTGAGTGATAGGTAGGCTTTTGAATATACATTGCATTTAAAGCGGCAAATTTGAGTAGTAATTTTTTTCGTCTATATTTTAAAGGCAGTTCGCCTGCAATTATGTATATACTATCTATTGGGCTGCTTTTGAACGCTCCTATACTTAATCTTAGGCCTGCATTGTGTATTGTGTCTAATATTTTAAGTGTTGATTTTTTTGCTGTACTGTAAAAAATTGAGCCGTAATCTATCACTGGTCTGATAAGTGAATTTTGGATTCGAAGTAGTGTTTCTGTGTCTGCTCCCCAGTTTATATTTGCTAGCATTTTTATTATGTTTAGTCTATTTTTTGTGTTTATTTTTATGTTATTTATATGTTTTTTCCATGTGAGTTTTTCATCAAAAGTTAAACCTAATATTTTCATTGTTTTAGTGTAGACTATCTGTTTCTTATTTAGTGTGATATTTGGTTTTATTAAGTTTTTACTATTAGAAAATATGATATATTTTGATTTCTCTGGAGAAAAGGAAAATCCAGAAAATTTTTCCCATGCACTAAGATTATTTGAGCAGAGTTGGATTTTACTTTCTATGTATTTAAGGCTTTTATGTCTGATCCAGATGTAACTGTCATCCGCATAGAGGGACATTTTGACTGGTTTTGGTATTTGTTGGATTATACTGTTAATTGCGACTAGGAAAAGTGTTGTACTGATGGGTGAACCTTGCGGTATTCCATTTTCCAGTTTATATTGATTAGAATAGAGTCCGTTGATGGAAACTTTGAAAAATCTATCATTAAGAAAATTTTTTATGAAGTATATTATATTTCCGGTGAGCCCCCAGTTGTGTAGTTGTTTAATAACACTATATCTCCAAGTTGTATCGAATGCCTTTGTGATGTCCATACTAAGCAATAGCATGTGTTGTTTGCATGCAAAAGCATCGCAAATGTCCGATTCTAATGCAGCATGACAGTCATATGTTGAACGGTGTTTTCGGAATCCGTTTTGTTCTTTAGCTATGAGTTTGTTCTTTTCCAAGTACCACATTAATCTTTGATTTATTATGTCTTCGATTATTTTGCTGAGAGTACATAACAAAGATATTGGGCGATAATTTTGAGCTTCATATTTATTTGAATTTGGTTTCTGAATTGGTAGTATTATTGCTTGTTTCCACTGTTTTGGAAAAATGATCTGGCGCCATAGTTTGTTGTAGAGGTATAAGAGGTATTCCATGCCGTTTATAGGTAATTTTTTTAAAAATATGAATGGTATATTATCAGAGCCACAACTGTTGCTTTTTTTTTTGTTAAGTGTGTATAATAGCTCTTGTAGTGTTATTTCTTCATTTACTTTTTGCGTGTCTTCGTTTAGATTTTCTGTAAATATGATCATATTATTTTCTTCGTTTAGTTTATAATTTTTGAACTCCGGATTTAGATTGTTGCTTACATCATAAAATTGTTTCCCTAATATGTTGCTTATTTCAAAATCATCGGTTATTGTTAGATCGTTTAACTTTAGTGCTTTTATTTGAGATGATTTTTGAGTTCCTTTTATAGAGCGGATTTTGTTCCAAATTACTGTAGGGTTTACAGCACTAGTTATTGTTGAGGTGTATTCTTTCCAAGATTTTTTCTTGTTTTCTTTAATAATATATTTGGTTTTTGCTCTTTCTATTTTTAGGGTGATAAGATCATTTAACTGCTTAGTTTTCCTAAATTTGTTTAGGGCTTTATTTTTGTTTTTTATTGCAATTTTACATTCTTCGTTCCACCACGGAACAGGCCGTTTTTTTCCGGAAAAACTACTTTTTTTAATTGTTAGTAGAGCTACTTGATGTATAATATTTGTGAAAAGTTGTATTTCGTCTTCAATATTATCTGTTTCTTTCTTTTTATTCTGTAATATGTCTATTTCTAGTTCAATGAGTTTTGTAAATAGTTCCCAATTTGCAGCTTTTAGGTTCCATTTCTCTTTTGATGTATATGTACTAGATGTATTTCTATATTCAAATAATATTTGTATCGGCCAGTGATCACTGTTGAATAGCTCTGATTCAACAGACCATTTTAGATTAGTAGATAATGATGTTGACGCTATGGCTAAGTCTATGGATGACAGTGATCCGTTTGCTACGTTGAAATGTGTCGGTCTGTTGTCATTTAATAAGAATATATTGTCTAGATCTAACAGTTTTTCAATTTTTTTCCCTCTAGAGTTTGTGTATTCGCAGCCCCATAATGTATTGTGACTATTGAAATCACCAACAAAGATGAATGGTTGCGGTAATTGATTGATTATATTCGTTAATTGATCTGTATCAAATAGTTGTTGGTTCGGGATATATATATTGCATAGGGTGAGTTTTTCTTTCAGGTGTATTGTTATCGCGGTTACTTCAAAGATAGATGTTATGTTTAATATATCGATTGGGTAAGATTTATCTACATAAATTGTAGATCCACCGCTGGCTCTTTCCCTTAGAATTCGGTTTTTTGTATGTCCTGTATAGTTTTTTAGGGTTGCTGTGTGGTTGATGTCGAAATTTGTTTCTTGTAAACATATAGCGGTAGGCGAGTATTTGTGTATGAGCCTATTTAAATCGTCGATTTTTTTATAATAGCCGTTAATGTTCCACTGTAGTATGATATGTTTGGTATTGATGGTATTTTGTGTAAGATTATACATTTTAATTAGTTTGATTGAGAATTTTGTTGTTTTGTATGTACAATTGAAAGGAGATAGTGTGCGATTTATTAGTTAATTAAGTTTTGATTTTGACTAGCATCATTATCCGACACTTCGCTAATTTGATCGTCCATAGCTTGAAATAGAGCATTACCTAATCGAGTTAATCGGTTTTTCATACTCAATGATGAGATATTTGGTCTTATCATTTCTATTGTAGTTAATAGATTGTGGGCATTAACTTTATACATGTTACATATATCTAATGGATCTGCATTTCCTAGTGTATTAATTATAATATTTTTAAACTGTTCTAGATTAATGTTATTATTTGTTTCATTTTCGAAATAAGTTTTGCATGGTTCTAAATACTCATCTATGTTATCGATAAATTTATTTGTTGCAGTTGTGTTTGTTTTGGATTTTTTAATAACTATGTTTTTTTGTATCTTTGTGGGCGTGTAGTTTTTATTTTCGTTGCCTTCGAATTTTTCATCTTCTGTGGTAGTATTTGCTGAAGTTAAGATTTCGCTTGCTTTGGAAGTAGTACTAAAGTGAGTTTTTGCTATATTTTGTATCTCTGATTCGAATATTGAGTGTAATTCTGTATTTTCAGATAGAGTTGGAGAGAGAAGTGAAGTGGATGAAGGAGCTGGTCTTTTTTTTTTTTTATCATTTCTTTCGTCGTAGAGTAAGTTATCGCGGTGTTGTACTGTAGTTATATTAAACTGGTTTTGGACGTCATTAGATTCTTGATTATTTTCGTATGCTATTTCCATTGAGTTATGTAATGTGTTGTTGAGTAGTTGTACTGGGTGATTCATATTGTACGTTGTATTAGAAATGTGTGTTTGATGAGATTCGTCTTGAGATTCTTTTGAGGTTTCAGTTGGTTTTTTTGGGCAGTTTGCGGATATATGTCCAGACCCTTTACATATGAAACATATTACAGAATCGTCAGAAAAGAAAATTCTATGGTTGGTGTTATCGTAATTTATCAACATTGAGTCAGGCAGTTTACTTAAATTTTCGGCTGCAATATACATTTGACGTCGGAAACTAAGTATGTGGTTGAATCCTTCTACTGGGATACCAGCTCTAAGACAAGTTATTTTACTGGTTGGTGTTATATTTAATTTTCTCAGTTCGTCAATAATTATGTTATGTGGTATTGATGGGCAGACGTTAGAAATAATGACTCGTTTGTCTGGGTTAAAATATTTTCTGATTTTGATTGGTATGTTGTTGCATAATATTGGTTCAGTGTGATTAACAATTTTGTCAACTAATTCTCGCGAAGAAAGAAATATACAGTAGCGATCTTTGGAAATGCGGGAGATAAATATGATGTTTGACGGATCGACAATTTTGGCGATGGCGAATACGTAATCTTTTTGGTTTATTTCATCGGTGATGTCGATAATAATTGCTTGGTCCTTTTTGGGGAAAATACTGTTTTCCACTGTTTTTGCGAAAGATTTTGGAGTGGCGCTTGTTTCTTTTTCGGTTGGTAGTGATGACGTATTGTGTTCTTGAGTTTCGGGCATTGGAATTTTTGTTGTATTGTTTTTAGTAATGATTGGCAGTAAGGAGGGTTGTCTTTGTAATTTTGGAGATTTTTGATTGGTAAGGTGTGTTTTTTTGGTGAGAGGGTTTTGGTTAGGGTTTGAGTACCCCCTGCTAGGGGGACTTCCCTTTGCTTGCATTTCGGTTGCTTAAATTATTGCAAAGTAGTGTACATACCTTTATTGGTCTGGCTTAATTGTGTTGAAGTGTTATCACGGAGCACTAATAAAACTCAATTAACTACGACCAGTTGGGTTGGACGGCACACGCGAAGTGTCTGATATTATTATATAAGTTATATAAGAAGAAAAATTAATAAATACAAATTATTACTAATATGAACTATTAATATGAATATAATTACTTGTTATTTTTAAGAAAAAATGTTTTAGGCTAGGTACTAAAATAAATCATGCAGAAATCCAAAAATAAGCGAAAAAAAGCAAAATAGCACTTATACTCCGAAATTGCAAAAATATGCATCATAAAATTTCATATGTTACTTCTTACTTATCTGAAACAAATTTATAGCTCACATAGGTACCTCTAGGACCTCTCAAAAAAAAAATATGAAAATGCTAGAAGTTATGAGCCCTGATTATTATTATGTTAATTTTGAATAATATTCCATGTTTTCATTTTTCTTGTTTGTCAAGTACTCAGCACATTGTGCTTATTTTTATGGCATATCTCTTTGTTAATGATAATAATATAAAATAAATTTGATGCGTTAATCATTACATATAATTATAATTTTACTTTTGGCACATTAATGAATATTTAGTCGATTACCTTTTTTTTATATACATTTTAATACTGTGATTTAATAAAATGTATTATTTATTTGTAACACTTATTATAGTATTAAATGTACTTTATAGTATCAACGTTTTAAAAAGTGATGAATAATTAAAGTAAGGACTGAACATTATATGCTAGTCGCTTAGTAAACACAATTTTTATTAGTGTCGCTTTTACCGAAGTGTATAAGCTAAATATCTCATAACTAAATGGTCAGAGGAACACTGACGTTCGTGCGAATCAATGCTTTAAATCATTAACTGTCGGTTATCCCGTAATATACACATCATGACGGTTAGCTTATTTTGCTTTTTACCAATCGATTTGTCCCTATATTATATTAGCATACGCTGTTTTCCTCTTAAAAACGATCGATGGAGGGAAGGGATCGAACAAGGGCTATAGGAGTGCGTTTGAAGATGGTTGGTGAGTACAATTTTTCGTTGGAAATCCGTTCGAAATATACACTCATCGCCGTACTGTCCATAATCGATTACAAATATTCGAAAAAACAAATATTGGAATCATTGTTGAAATCAAAATCAAATTGAACTGCTGCTGCGTCCACTCCCTCCATCCGGGGATCTGAAGGCTTTCGGCCGACGCTAATGCAATGACTTTCGACGATGACGCATACAATCACGTATTTGATGGTAAACACTATAAACGGATAACGGCGAGAAAAAAAAATTTTGATACCACATTAACATGCGGGACCGTTCGCGTTAGATTGTCGGGTGGACGATTTTTCACAGCGTAATACTATACGGACGATGATCACACTATAAAACCTACACGCATACTACTATATCACATTTCAGTTTACATTTGAAAATATCTATTCCACAAAAAACTATTGACGAGGTTTATCGGCAGATTGTCGCCTACACCCGCAGTGTTATTTGTCCGAACTGCGATGTATATGAAACGTGCGGTGTGGCGTTATTAATGAAGTAACGACTCAAACAAGTAATCACAGCGCGTTTTTTAAACCAGTTAACTAAGCGACAAAAATGTCACTCAATGAAACATTTTGTCGCCTAGTTGTTGAAAATTTTTTGAAAAAGTAGGCGAAACAAATATTTAATTGTAAAAAGGAAATTGTTTTTTTTTTTTTTTTTTTTAATTACGTAAATATAATAATTAGATAATGTATGATGAATCAATTTGTATATAATACAATGTATTATCATATTATCTATAAATACCTTTTCTACCATCATTAAAATATATATTTAATAGTTATGTGAACCAAACGTGAAATACTAATATCGTCCTATTATACATTGACTATATTGAGAGAAAAAATAGTTTGTCACTCAAAGAAAATTCCTTGAAAATGCAATGAGTAATCATACATAGTGCGCTTACAAGTCAAGTCAAACCGTAGTTCTAGCTATACACACGCGGCTAAGGTACGAAGACGCAGAAGCTGAAAGAAGGGAATGATTGAATTTTCAAATGACATTAAAAAGGAAATATATATTTTGATAGATATATTATTACTTCAAATCTATAAACGTTGGTGTTCAGTGGATAGAATATAAAATTATCAATATGCTCCAGTAAATAAAAATAATCTATGAAACCAAAAAAATCACTTCTGCTAAAATCCAAAAGGTGTGGGGATCCAAACTACGAACGACACTATCGTTTAGTCAGTTTCAAAATTTCATCTCTCCCTCCACACAACCATTTGTCTGTTTGTTCTCAAAACCTGTTATCGTGCAAAGCGATTTAAATACGTACGGACTGTAAAAATCTATTATGAAACGTATTTTGTAGGGAAGGGTGGTTTGAAATTGAAACGTTCACCCTATACCGGTGTAGTGCGATCGATCGTTATAAATTACATCCAAAAAGTCCCGAGATAAGCTTTTAAACTTTTTTGTGGCTTTTGCGTACAATAAAATAACAATATTTAGTGATGCGTCCAAAAACTCCGTACACCGTAGACCGGTGTGGCCACGAAACGTGATGATATCGTCGACTTCTGTTATTGTTGTAACATGGCTCTCAAAATCCCTAGAGCTCTCCAAGATTAATACAGGAGCTCCGTGAATGCGACTGAATAAAATGAAATTCAAACATTATCGTTAGTGAAATCATGACGTGTGTGCGTATACGCACATAAGTGTACATAAGCTGACACGCTTATTAATTTTCTTACAAAACAACATCATTGTTCACATTAAAACTTAAAACATTTCTGTAAACAGTAATTATACATGGTGTTTTATTTTCATTTTTTTTTTTTTTTTTAGTCGAATAAAACAATTCGTGCTTCCACGACATACGAACTACGCAAAAAAAAAAAAAAATAGTAAATCATTGAAACATCATACTTGTTGATATTTACTTACTGTTGAGTTGATATTTACAAGTGCTATTCCTGGATTTTGGGGCTCCGTAGATTTTTCATTTAAAATTAAAAGTACCATGAACAAAAAAGTTTGAAAGTCGTTTTACGTTTGTGTTCAATAGGATTTTTCATATGCCGTTAACGAGTGTGACGAAAAAGTTAATCAGAACAATTGCCGAATATTATCTTTGATTTCACGAAAAAAACTTCGTTTAGCATTCCGTAACGTTACTAAGTTTTTCTAAACTAATATATAAAAAGGATATTATTTTTATCAACAATCCTTGAGTTTAAAGGATTTTTTTCATCTCTTCTGTCCATTATTATACCTTAAATAAAAGAACAGACTACTATACCATGTACCAATTTTCCGACAAAACAATTAAATATTTTTTCGATTTTTATTTTTTAAGGTGAATCATCTTATGCATCTGGTAAGATCGACGTTGGTATGACGATCCCCCTCTTTTTCACACAGGGACCTATTTATGGAGAGAGACGTGGTGATCGCCTCCCTCTTGGGCTTTTAAATCGCTTCAACTGCGATCAAGTCTTCATTATACTTTATGTATCACTCATAAATATTTCTACTCGTCCCTCTTAAACAAACTCTAGAACCGTTTCTGCCCTTATCGCGCTATCAACTTTCATCCTATAGGCTGTGTATTCAGCACAGTGTGGCAAAATGAATAAATACGCGGGGGATAACCATTCCGTTCAATAAATTTCAAGAAAATTCATTTCAACTAAAAATTAGGCGGTCAACATTACTAACCACCGTGCCGGAAATAGTTTGCTCATTTAACACGTTCAACGCCGCCCGTGATTTCGGAAGTTACACCACGACGTCGCGTCGATGGTATTAGAAACAACCAACTCCAATGATTTATTACATTTTGTTATTGGTTTTTACAGTTTTTTTTAGATCTTTGATAGCCTTTATCTATATGAAATTCTTGCACTAATACTACTTACTAGATATTGGTAGGTGCGTAATAAATAATAATTAAATCAAATAACTCGCACAGTTTTTTTTATTATTTACATGATTCAATAAATAAATGAATAAATTATTATTGTTCGTCTCGCAAAATAAAATGAATGAAATAAATCATCCATGCTAGTATAAAATTAGTCATATACACAATATGATATGTTTTATGCAGTTGTAAAATCATACATATTTAAATATTAACGTCACGAACACTAAAAATAACAATTAAATCAAATTAAGAGTTGATTGTCTATGCCCTATATAAAGTTCAGAGTTTATTAAAATAAAAATAACTGAATTACATCAGATTTATACGTCAGAATTGTTTCTGACGCGTAATTTTTAATTTTTTTATTTTTGTATTAATTTTATATATATTTCGCAAATGGAGAATAATTTTTCTGAAAAAAATCTAAATATTTTTATTTTTTTTTATGTCAGGGTTTTTTTTCGCCATAATTATTTTCTTTAATAAATCATCTTGCACGGATGTTTTATATAGGAAATAGTTTCACGTTTACTAGGCATCCGACGACGGTTCATTTTTTTTTCTCATTGAAAACGAATACCGAATATTTTTCCGCGAAAAAGAGTTCGGCTAAAAACCGACGCGAGTGACGGACAAGAATTACAGTTTAATGTTCAAACAACGTACCTACCATCAACGCACTTTATACGGTGTTACCTACTACGGCCGTTTGGCGGAGTAATTATTCTGCCCTGCGATGCATGGATATACTAATACACTAATAATACATAATGTACTATTATTATATCGATTCGTACTGCTAATATTGAATTGTCGACGAACCTCCCTCGCATTTCATCGACGCGTTTTGTTTTTATTTTACTACGAGGAACAGGCACAGGAAATTTACCATCGTTTCAATCAGAACTTTGAATTCACATATTATTCGCTCCCTCCCACCTGCCCACCTGACATGTATGCAACGGAATGCCATCAGTGATTGTGCCTAATGGGAAAAGGGTCGAAGGTCCGGCAACCAATGGTAGGACCAACAAAACGGTATGGGTTTTTGTTGTTATAATTTTTACAGTATTCATATGATCTAAAGCTCATCGGAAAATAATAAATTAATGTAATTATCATTAATAATCTGTATTTATGTAATATACGATTTTTAAATGTTGTACAACTGATTTTTAAGTTATATATAGATTTACTAACGTTTTTCAAATCATCGAATCATTCAGATTATTATTGTTTATTTTTTTTTGTTTTTTTTTTTTAATTAACTTCAATTTGTCAAATGGCCGTCAATTACGTAGTCTGTCTACTCGACTTATCGGTCCACTGTCAAAAACGGCATAACAAATTGCTCGCCATATGGTTTTCGACCTACTGTTGTGATCCCCTGTCTTTCAATCAACAACTGATAACTGTGTATTATATTTAATTTTCACATGTGCAGAAATATCAAATACGTATTCATATTTTGATATTTGCGAAAATCCAAAATGTTTTGCAATGACGTATAACAACAATGCAGATTGCGCGTGCTCGGATCAAGCCAATAAAAGTGTATCGTACACCTACAATTTTCGATATTGTTCGGACAACGTTTCGTTCGGATAATCGACGGAAGATTCGAAAATTGTACATTTATATATTACATAAAAACATTTTCACTTTTTCGTTAATTTTTTTGTTTATAAAATACGACTGAAACGAAACGTATATTTTGCAATTCAAAATTAGTTTTTGATCGAGTCTGATGTTTATTCCGTTAACGGATTTTTACTGTATAGCTGTACCGATCGTGTAAACACCATTGGAAAACTTACGGTCGTGTACAGATCTGTATAATTATACTATCTATGACGTTATATAGATCTCACAAATTCGGTAGATAGCATGTGCAACATCTGTTTACGTTCTATCGTTTAACGTAATCTATTCTCTGCGTTTATCAATTTATTAAGTACGTAGGTTATTTCACGTAAACAATATTTCGCGTAAAAACATTTTTGCGTTTATTCGATCGTAATAATATGCAAATGTATATACGTTGAATTCCAACGTTTCGAGCCACATTATAAAATGCTCGTTAATCGTTATCGATTACTTGCAATAAAATAATAATTTCGCGTTCCATTTTCCTAAAAAAAAAAAAAACTTTTGGATTGATAATATTTGATCGGTGTATTTATGCGTAACACAATATTTGTCCTCGAAACTCTGCATTAGGCAAGACAATCGTGTTGTTCGGCATTCTATTCGAAAAAATTCAATTGCATTTAAAAAAAAAAAGAACAAATTAATAATGTTATCAAATTAAATGAAAAAAATTGCGAGTGGGTAATATTATTTTCAAATGGCAACAAAAATCTGATTCAGTGTTCAATTACAACATGATATTATGTGCGTCGCGTCTCACGCTATTATAAATTAATTACATTAATTACAGTTCGTTTAACGATCGCAATATTCTACGTGGACGTATATTCTATCAACGTGCAACGAGGTTCTGTTGGCTAGGAAGTATGATCGTCATACGTATTCTGCGATCGACAGTATAGTTTTTCTTCTCGACCACTCCCTAAGAATTTTCACCGCTATTGCAGTATTATACGCTTGACCGTCTGTCTCTAAACATTATCTCAACATGTCTCGTTCCAGTCTTCAACTCCATTAGTGTTTCTTGGATGTTCGAAAATTATTATCGAACCGAAATAAAACGAATCGATACATACTCGTAAACGTGAAAAGACAAATCGTATTGTTTCAACGAAATGTTGGTCAAAACGACATACTTTCCTCGCGCACGCGTCATAATATTTACTATCGTATCACGATAGTGCAGATCACGACGATCACGATTCCGACGACCTGACATTTTTGATTCAGAGAAAGACGACGATGAGAAGTTTATTGGTTTTGCATAATACGCGAGTTTTCTCTCCCCTCACATTATTTGTATACGATTTTTTTTCCACGTAAGACACTAGAACATTGTTAAAAAAAAAACGAAAAATTTTTCGCGTAACATCTCATTGAATTGGACACTGGACACGGAATGTCTGAAGTGCGTAATACTAGTAATTTATTGTTTTCACGAATGAATGTTACTGCAGACCAGTCCTTCTCGAGCCGTGGGCCACGATTCCCTGGGTGGTCGTTTTTATATTACGATGAGGGGGGGATGAAATACCATATTTAGGTTCAACAATTTAGTTTCTGTGCATAGTTAAGAACAAAATTGTCCGGTTATTTCAACAGTTTTGATAGAAAATAATGTATACACCTTAAACCTTAGGGGGTCATAAAAATCTTACATTAAACTTAAAGGAGATTTAATTACAAAAAGTTCACAAAAAGCACCGCTGTAGATGAATAAATTTATTTTATTTTTCAAAATTAAATGTACATAATGCGTGGTTGTTTTCCCAACAACTGAAGGACTGTTGATAACACATTTACGTGATGGTAGACAGCTAATCATTATTGAATATAAAATTATCATACTAAACTACTTAAAAACGTCACGGGATTGTTATGGAAGTGCTGGAAAATGTTCGGGTGCATGGATTGACAGGTCTCTCATTTCTGTCCTTTACTACAAGGTAAAGACAGAACAAAAGTTTCAAAGTACAGCATAATACATCCACGGTTTATCGATTCATATTTGTACCACATCTCTGGTACTTTCGTAGTTCTACAACGGACTTGATTGTTTTTTATTATTCTTTTTCCAATCTCGATAAAACGTAGCCTAGTAGTTATAAGATCATAAATTATTAATTTTATCTTCGTCCGAAAAATTTACACGCACATTTTATCTCTTTTCCGACGGTATTGTATTTTTGTTTACACATACACATAAATACTATTATACATATTATCCTAACGTTTAATTTATCAGCACATCAAATTATCAATATTGTAAAAGTTTAATGAATTTTTGTTTATTTTCTAATTTCTTGACAGCATCGAATCACCAGTGGCGGCAACGGGTGTTACTACTACGGCGGCGGCAGCGGCGGCGGCGGCGGCGGCGACGACGTTGGAACCGCGCTTGAGCGTAGAACGGTTGCCCGGGGAACCGGAGCCGTCAACAGACGACGAGCGACCGTGGACGGCAGACGCAATAACCACGCAGCAACATCACCACTATCGAAGCGACAGTCACCGGCCGTCAGCACCGCCTCAGGAGCAATCGCAACAGCCACAGACCTGCAGCACCAGCGCGGCCGCCGCGGCCGCCGCAACCGCCACCCCGTCGAGCGTCATGATCACGGTGGCCGCGTGCGGTTCTAGGGCGCCCAGGCCCAAGCCGCGGCCACCAACGTCCGCGTCGGCCACGATGTTCCCGGTGGACGTGGCCGACAGGTTGAGGTCACCGGTTGTGTCGTTGATTCGGCCCAGGCAGTACGGCCGCCGGAGGAGCGTCCAGGACGCCGTGGCCTCGGCGATAGCGTTGCACCAGCAACAGGAACATCGGCAGCAGTTCCGGCCGCTGGCACCGGTCGGCGTGATCGTTGACGAACCGGAACCGGACGCGGACCGGGAACGAGACTTACAGGAACCGAGGCTCGTCACGCCGCTCAGGTTAGTTGTCGGTTTTCTGTTATTAATTTAGTTATCGACACTGTTCCAACGGATGGTCGCGGTTATCGTGTTGTACACATCGGGTAAAATTCGGTAAGACTGCGTTACGTGAAACATCACTCTTATGTCAGAATCTTGGGACAAATGTATAATTTCTCGATTTTCGAACGAAAACAAATACATCTAAACAGTAACGTTTCACGATTGGCCACATAAGATTTAGACGATTTCCACTGCATTTGGGTGTTTTTGTTATCGGTAAAACGAATATAAGGAGAAAAAAGTAAACCCCGTCATTTTTCCAGAGGAATGACACGTTTAACCCATTTGTACCCTCTGAACTGCCGTTTTACTTGCGTACGATTATAATCTGGTGTGTTTTCACTTAGCGTAAGGACAAAATATGAATACTCATTCGCGGTGTTCTTGCACTTATTGGTATCGCTTCTAGTGGTGAGCACTTTATGTCCTGAGGAAAAATGTCACAATTTCAACTAATCAAATAAAAAATTGTTTTCATGTACGTCCAATATACACTGGCTGTTTTCATATCGATCGACTAAAAAACATTTTTTTTTTTTTTTCTATAAATTAATTTTCCTTATCCTAAACTTTTCCCTACTATATGATAAAAACACCAGCGATTACGCGTACTGTATTTTAGCGACTGACCGGAAATAGGTATTAACGACAGCGTTAAACACTGATCCACTTACGTACAGTATATATATATAATACATGCGGCAGTTTACTCAGCGTCTTGCAATTTTTCAACTATTGAACTTTACCCATTATTACATGTTAAATTTTTAATAAATGTTTAAAGAGACAAACCCCGTTCAACTTTTGCTAAGAAGAAATTCTCGATTATTCTCTATAGTCGAGGTATCCAAGATTATCGTAGGCACTTATAATTCTGTCTTGTTGAGAATTTTCATGTGTTTTGCAGTGAGTAGCGGATTTAAAGATAAAGTCCTGGTCGAAATTTTAATTTTTGGTGTCTAAAAAATTCGATAATTACTGAAATATATATAAATTTATGATTTACCAGTTAAACGTAATTCACTTAAACATAACGTGTAGTACAACTTTGTAATAGTTTTCACATACAATCAGTGGCGTATTTACGGAGATTCCCAGGGGTACTGGTCCCCTCTTCACAGAGCAAAAAAAAAAAACAGATACATTTTCCAGTTGCACAGTCAAACAATAAGTACATTATATAATTCGTATATAATGTTATTCTGACTACGATTTCCAAATTATGGCTAAATATGAAGTGCTATAAAAGCAATAGGTATTAGGTACTCGTATCATTGCAATATAAACTATATCACAGAAAAACTATTTCAGACGATTAGAATTTGTTTAGATTATATTTTATTATGTGACGTGAAATATAATATATATATTAACTAACGGAAAAGTATTGTTGCGACTGGAGAAATGGCGCTGAAATTGTTAAATCATTTCAACCGGGGCCGTGTCTGTTACGATCCCAGAACTGTTCGTACATATTATGTATTCGTACACTCCATGTTAGGATAGCTCTAGGCCGTCGCTAAAAGTGGATAAAACGTTTTCCGACTGGTCTTCCAAAACGATGTGCAGCCGTCGAAATATTGTAATGACTTGATAGCACACCTGCAGCTGCGAACGTATTTGGCACAAATATTCTAATAACATAACTACAGACGACCAGAGCGCGTCGAAATGATAATATCTCTAGGACACCAAATCGAAAACGTGCAAACGGAACTCGTAGTTGTAACTTCTATAATCGATAATTATATTTCCAATCAGTTTTTTTCTTCTTTTTTTTTTGCGGTCTATACCGTACATCATCATGGTTATCCCGTGTGAGGTTCTAACGTCCCATCATCCATACTATACGTGCCCGCAGGACAAATGGTGAAATAACAAATATATGTAAACATTATTGCACTCCGCGACGTGAAATAAAAATGAACACATATCATTTGATCAACACAATGTTTGTACTTTGCAACATAAAATAAAAATAAAAATAAATAAATAAAAAAATATCCAAATGAAAATAGTTCTATTCGAGGTGACATCCTTGAAAATTCGACCCTTGGCGACCGCTCGTATTACGGCTCGGAAAATATACCCTTTTCCGACTCCATACACACACACACACACACACACACACAGACGCATGTGTTTATATGTGTTTACAAGTGTGTTTATATTTTATATTACAGAGTTCTTCGACCAAGCCCCTTCCTTCTTTTTCGGCGTCTAGCACATTTCTGACGGTATTATGCATTATAACTATTTTAACTGTACTACATCTTAATAATACGCTTATGACTACCATAAACTTTCGTACCTACGGTTGTAAGAGAGCTCTTGTTTGGAGTATAGTGTGATAAAAGACGAAATTTCGGCGTGAAGAAACTAAGTACTTAAGAAACATGCAGATTCAAGTTCCTACGCGTAAGCGTAACTTATTTGAAAAGTGGCGTAAAATCATACTATTATAATTATTGACGTAAAATTATAGATCAAAATCATTCTATCTAGTCTCAAGTGCAGACACAAATAGAATTGTTGTTCAATAGTTATAGTAAATATATTAACTCATAACAAATATTTTTCGTTTTCAAATAAATTAACATTATACTACTCAATCTGGCAGGTTTGTTTACATTATGTTACGACCGTACTAGATTTTGTTTTTCGGAGTGGAGGGAGGAAATAAAAAGATTTATGGTATCAATCTAGTTATTGTCAGATACGCAAATGGCCCTCGGTACTCCCACGCACATGGCTCGTATATCAATTATAATAAAGCTCCTAACGAAAAATGTTAATGATATAGACATTGCATGTATTATGTTAGAGTGCACGCGTACCTCTCGTCGTGCCATTGTTTTGTGTCTTCCGTCAGCCGGTTTCTTCCTCACGCCACGTATCAACAATACACTATTTATGTTATACGCGTTTCACCGCGACGGTGAGCTGCTTTTGGAATAAAAAAAAATACTTAAAAAAATAACCCCTTTTGTAACGCATGCGAAATACGTGTAACGCTCATAAAGTTATTTTCTTCTGTTTCGCTTCTTTTCGCTTCTTCTACTTATTTTACTCGTCGAACGGTTTCCGCGAAACTCACGCGTAATAAATATAATACACGTACAAAACGTTGATATGCTTACGTGAAATAAAATATCATACCCACGTGCGAGTATCATTATCATAGTAGTTACACCCTCGCTAAAAATCAACTTCACACAATCATTTCACGGGTGCATACGCGTATTTAGGTCACATACAATAAAACGTAATACTGCGCAAAACTCGTCCGTATACATTACATATAATATTATTATGTTATTAAATTTGTTGTTTGCCTCCAAGACCGCGTTGTGCGCATATTGCATTATTATTATTATTGTTATTATTGCTATTATTCCGACAAGGGCTTTCAAAGCTCAAACTTCTGCTGCGAGTGTTTTGACTTTGATGTCGTCTATTCGTACCAGCGCGATCAATCGCTCGGGAAAAGAAGGTGGGTGATGGTTTCATTTTAAAATAGTGTGGATTCATTTTACGGTTTGTATACAATTATGATTATAATCAAATCTAAAATGCATAAGTTTTAAACAAAATCGACGCAGTTGACACACACTGCAGTTGACTTCAGTGTTCAAATCGAACTTTGTATTGAAAACCTTTGAACAAGACTATTCGACCGAATGAAACATACGCAGTAATAACATAACTCAAATGTCAAACCCATCCTTCCACGGCTCAATAAGGACGTCATGTGCATATGAAAATTATGTTATCTATACAATGCTGAAATCGGTATTACTTGGTTTGTTAATTAATCTATGTTGCGTACCATAATGTTAAAAAAATAAACATAAATCACACCAAAAGTTAAGTTAGATGACTATTTGGTTGGGAAAACTTTAAAATAAAAATATGATAAATGAAAAATGAAACAAAGTACACTATATATTAGAATAAAATAACTTTCGGTCCGGGAAAATCAAGAAGCCGTCACGGTTGTCTTCGTGTGGTGTGTTAAATTCATAATCGTACATTGCAGCTGAAACATACCGTACATAATATTGGAATTAATAATTATTATTAAACATTTATTGAGGTCGCACGGTTATTAATTGTCTATCGAATCAAATTGGTCTTGTCCATACTATTCATTTATATACTTTATAAGTTAAGTATTTTTTAGTTTTAATTTTACATCACACTACACATACGCGTCTATAATATCGCGATGAAAACAAAATAGTTTTTATGAATATTTTTTCATTATGCTGTATTTTGCTACGCATATAACAATATTGCACTATTATAATATCACCGTAAACATTTACCACAATCTCTACTAGCATACCAGGTACACGTTCAAATGGTCGAACACCCACTGCACGGTGTTGAGGATAATTAACGAAAACGTTAACAAATTACAATTTTAACGACCTAATGGACCTCTGTACAGCGAACTTTCGTTTGGACTGTCGTCGATATGGCGCCGCCGACGACGACACCGCAACCGCATTATAATAATTGGTCGAAATGATTATTGAAATAGTTGTATTTTTTTCCACCACGAATAAAGTACAATAATCTTATCTGGCATTTATTATACGTAAGACTGTTATTATTCTTTCGCACTTTAAACTTTCGAATTTTTTGTTACGTTTTCAAACTGTAATAGAACGATATGGAAATTAAAAAGCTTTTAACGCAAATTAAAACTGCAATACAGTTTTCGTAAAAAAGTTTCCACGCCATTGTTTTGTTCAATATTTATAATTGCCGTACTAGAATAATAAATACGCGCACACAATGAGGTGCACGAAACGTATGGTGAAAACAGAAGATGATTATTTTAAGATGGCTATTAGTCGTACGAGCAAATTATTATTATCGGCATGTGCTGTGAGCGCATATCATGTAAGCATCGTCATAATCGGTTTAAAACCTTTTTCGTGACTTTTTAATCTTGGTAGTTTTTCTTCTAATCCAAATACAATCGTTAACAATGCGTGTACTCCATCATAATGTGTAGACTTTGTTGCTTAGAAAATTTATAGGATATAATCTAATTGAGATTACGACCTGAGAGTGAAATGTTAACCGCTGAGGTTTCTTTTGGATTTTACCGAGGTACCAAGCAATAAACGCTTGTGTTCCAGAGATTTTCGTTAGTTATTATAAACCCGAGGTATACGTCACCATTCATAACGAATGGTGCGTACGTTTGAGTTTACATCGTATCAACTGAATTGTCCGGCCTCGCACAGCAGATGATTTACAATTTATTTAAGATTAGACTCATTATTACTGATCCTAAACCTAAAAATTGTACATTGAAGAAAGCGCACAATCATCATACATGATATTTATACTCACCAATATATTCCACATAAATTTACATGTATCTCAATCAGAAAATTTTGAATTCCACGTATTGAAATAAAATATCTCCTTCGTGACTAGAAATTGAATAATCCTATACGTCTAGCCTAAATCTTTTTCAACCCTTAAAAATACGATTTTGTAAAAATTCTTTCTTATTGAATGTTTGGAGTTATAGAGGAGCCAATGCGTAAAACTTATCAAATTTTAAGTTCATACGTCTTGTCGTTTTTGTGATGTAATAGTAAGTGAATGGTATTTGAGTTATATGTATATGTATATGTATATGTATATGTATATGTATATGTATATGTATATGTATATGTATATGTATATGTATATGTATATGTATATGTATATATATATATATATATATATATATATATATATATATATATATATATATATATATATATATAGATTATTGGAAATAAATTATCGATGTGTTATATATTTAAAAATAAAAAGATTAACTTCACGATTTCATGAAACTCAAATTAATATTTTTTTGTGCTAGTCTGTATATTATACACAGTCATTGCGCGTAGTGTTTTAGAGTTTTAATTTCATTGGCAAGGTCGAATTGACAATAATCGCGTCAAATCCATTAAACTCGATTCAAAAATGAATAAGTGTTGTATGATTTAATAGAACCTTATGCATCAAGGTTTTTTTAAGTTTTTCAACCGCAAATTATTTCATTGATTTAAATCTCCGTGAATAAAAAATAAAAATAAAATTGCACATATAACGTTTACGATAATAGATTATCTTACCATATTCGTTATGTAACATAATATAATAACAGCAGTTATTATATTACTTTGTTGTTTTAAATATTGGCGTAATAACACTGTAGCACGGCCAACTACCTAATCTTAATTTTGTAAGTTCAAAAATAATTATAATAAAATTAATAATAATAATAATATTGTTCTGAAACTATATATTTTAATATAATCACAAGAAAAGATTCGACGAGCCGGTTATGGTGTACATTTGTACACGTGATCGTGCAGATGTGATTCGCACTACTGCAGGGGCCACAAGTTGACAGGTGAATTTTTGTTTGGAATTCGCTCCAAAGTTATATGTTGTTCGCCCGATCACCTGCTGTTGTATATAAGTCATAAATATGCTCATTGGCTATAATGAAGATATTTTGATAATAATAATAAGAAAAAAAGAAAATCACATCATTACCATAATTCTATCAAAGTTAATCTAAGTTTCGAATATAGTTACTGTTCATTTATAACTATTGTCTGGTGTATAGAGTTATTTTATAAGTACAATTTTTATTTTATTTTTTAATTACTGTTGTAGAAATGAGAAAATGTTTAAAAATTGTAGCGCATTCATATATTATATTATATTGAATAATCGTTCGCACCGATTGACCAGGATAATATCCTATTTAAAACGTCGAAATAACAATTAATAATAAAAACATATAAAATACATATATATAAAATAACAAGTGTTCAACACAACTAACGAGTACTAGGTAAACATAATTTCGTTAACGTCAGTGCTACAAGTATAGGCAAACTGATTGTTAACATTTTTCGATTCATTATTAAAATATTGTGTACAATTTACCGTTTGAAAAAGTATTTAAATGCATACACCCATTGATCTTTTAAGTCTTTATAGTACTACTGGGGGAATATTATTATTACAGGAACAGAAATCCTCTTTTTTGAACGATATTTTTCCCAAAACCAAATAAATTGGCAATATTTTCGAAATTATCCCACAGCCAACTAATTAAATAACTAATCAAATAATTAACTAAATAACTAACTAACCAGCCAACTGGTAATTCATAGTAAAATGACCGTTATATTATGAAAGTAAATAATATAAAAAATTAGTCGGACTCAATTTGTACATTTATTGTAGTCGGTAATAATTTTATAATAACCTCGGGTTATATTATATGTCAATATATCAATCTATGATATAAATTAGTGATTATTCTATAAACCAGAATTACTAGTCGTTAATGTTACTGAGACTGAGAATTTTATAAAATAATTAAATTATTATGAATAAAATGTATTTATTCTTATCACTTCAGGAGCAATGATCATTAGGTGAAATTTTTCGGATTCACGAGGAAAATATTAACCAAGAATTTTGATACGGGAAAAAATACTATGAACCATTAATATAAACAGGGGATCGCGTCACCTTTGTGAATACCGACATATTAACCAACAGTTACCAAACGCGTTGTCGCTTCAGCTTAGTAATATTAGGTAAGCAACAACGTATTGCGGTTAGTAAAATTGTTGTAAACTTGACCTACAATTTTCACTAGACGAGTCGCAAAACTCGGTCATTACGCGCGAATTGAATTAAAAGTCCGAAACATGAAACTTGAGTGCAATAACAAATTAAGGCGTGGGCGTATTGCGTCGGAATCAGAACTGAATATAACACAGAGCAATCTCGGGAGATCAGTTGATTGATCATTGGCAAAGACCGGATTTATATGTTTTTACATATCGTTACTGGGTCTATGCAGTCTTATGAGAGTACAAAATGTGGACGATTCGTTCAATGCTGAATGCGAAGAAAAAAGTTTTTTTTGCACATTTAAGAATATTTCATGGGTTAGAGAATATTTAACCCATTTAGCATATATTGGAATACTTCGTAAATTGTGAGAATAAATATCTATTTATTTTTAATTTCGGTACCCAGAAAATTTTTTTTGAACATTTACAATTTTATTTTTTTTTTATAAATTTGATAAAAATAATACACACAGTAGTTCTTTGGTATTATCAGTGTTATAGCACAGATTAGACTAAATTTAGTCTATTCTGTGGTTATGGTGCTTTATCATATTAAGTTTCTGTGCCGTTCCCTAAACATGGTGGCTAACCTACAATGCTGGCAGTTGTTTTCTTACTGATTTTTACTATTATTCTATTATATTTATACTATATTCCTATTTTCCACTCTTACTAAAGTGCAATGGTATTCCATTAGGTATAATACGCAACTTTAAATACCTAATTAATACCTCACTATTAAAATAATGTTGAAAAAAAAATTTAAAAATGCATATTAAAGCATATAATGATATTGATTGAATATTTTAGCATATTTTTGCATATTTTATACATTTTTGAGAGAATATAATGAGAATATATGAAGGTTTTTTAGAGAATATTAGCATCATATTTTGGGCATTTTAAGAGAATATAAATCCGGTCTTTAATCATTGCACTTGATGATTATTCTAGTAGTATGTGGACATAGTAGTGCCAGCGCTTGGGGTGGACAAATGGGACATTTGTCCAGGACCCCGTGATTTTTAATTATCATCTTAATACCGTGAACCACATTGACATTTTATATCAATAAATTATAAATCTATATTATGTCTATTATTAGTTATTTGGAAAACGATATCTAAATTTAGGCATATTACAAACTACATAGTAAATCGTTATCAATACGATGAAAGCATAATATTTTGACGATGCCCGTTGAATAGGATTTCTACAATAAATAATAATACATTTTTCTTCTGTTCTTTATTTGGAAAGGCTTTATTGTCGTATGGTCGTATCGTCGTATTATTGAAGGGGAAAAAGCTATATTTTAAAATATTTATTTGATTATCTAACATTAAGTTCGACATTAATTGATTATTTGACCGCAGTCCGCCTTGCACGTTCCTGTATTTTAATATAAAATTAATATGTTCCTATTTTAATTATATATTGAAGAAAAACAGTATTTTTTTAAAAATCCTGATTTAAAAAAAAACTAGAATTTCGCCCCTCTCTGGGAACCTAAAGGCTAAAACCTATGTTCAGGGTCCCGCAATACCTGGCACTGGCACTGTCGGTTAGCAAAACGAATATGAATTTTTTTTGCAAAAAGTTTTGCGGTCGAGTGTAGGTATATATATATGTATATTATAAAGTGTACATGTTGAAATAATATTTTATTGATTTTCGGTCTCGTAAAATATTCATAATAAACCTATACGTATATGTACGTTTACGTGTGCGTTACGATGTTGACATGAACAAGGTCGATTTATGAAAACACGCATTTTTACAAACAAATTAATCACTTGCCCCTGGTGTATGTGATGATCATTGATTTTGACGTTTCGAATTTAATATCAAATGTATATATATATATATATATATATATATATATATATGCATACGTACGTTCATGGTATATTCGACATTGTCTGCATGGGCAGTGGGATTAATCTAAGGCTTAGGAAAATAACGTTTCAGCCGTTATTAGTTTTAGTTCTTACGTGCAGCGTACATTATTAGTGTGTTTTTTTTTTCTTTTTTGAAGGCAATGCCAAAATCACTGATCCCTCATCGTTACCACGCCACTGCGGATAATGTGCGACGCCAACGATTTGCGCCGCCAAAAATACGTAGCGTAAAATGATTTCGTAAAACGCCCTTTATTATATCTGTTGGAATGTAAATTCGTAAAACATTTTATCGGGATCTCACGAAGAATATACGAATAGAAAACGGCGAGGACAGTGATAGGTGGAGGTACCAAAAGTTATTAGTGGACTGTAAAATCTGGGAAAGAAGATGAAGAAGTGGTCGGTTGTTTTAAGAGTGTTGAAACGCGTTCAGTTTAGAAGTTCTAGAAAATGTGTTATAATTGAAAACGTTCAACTATTACATATTCGTTTATATCACACGCAAACGATGCATAAGCATAACATAATGTTAAGCGTATTCAAACATATAACAAAGGTGTTCGTCACCTGTTTGTTTATCATTGTCCGCGTTCACGGGGGTGGACTAGCTCGCATTACCATAAGTACAATAGAACTCATAGTTAACCTGTGCCTTCTGAATATGTTGTTTTTTCTTTCTTTTTTTTCATTAGGAATGTGGGATTGGTTTAAATTTAGATTTTTTAATTTCAATTCAATTCATGCATTTTTAGGCTGCGTAATATACTGTACAGCTGCACTTAATCATCGGGCAAATCAAGACAGAATAAATGTGTTCGTGGGCACTACTGTACACGTGGAGTTCGAGGGGTTTTTGACCAATACACACTGCAAAACTTTTCTGAAATCCTTCGGAAAACGTATCGATTTGTCGAAAAAAAAAATTATTTTCCAGAAACATTGCAAGATATAATTATGGACTTACTTCAGATGTCTTCTTCTTCTTTTGCCTCGCCTTCCTCCCAACTATTTGGGGTCGGCCACCCTTGTCCTACACCTCCACTTTACTCGATCAATCACATCTCCTCTGCACACATCGACAGCCCTCATGTCATTCTCCAAAGTCTCCAACCATCTCTTTTTTGGTCTTCCTCTTCCTCTTTTCCCTTCAACGTCCATCTTCATAACCACTCTTACTGCATTCGTTTCCCCTCGCCTCATCACATGCCCAAACCATCTCAGCTTATTTTCTCTCATCTTGTCCACAATTGGCGCTACACCAACACTACCTCTCACGTATTCATTCCTTATTCTATCTTCTCTTGTCACTCCACTCAACCATCTAAGCATTCTCATTTCCGCGACACTCATACTTTGTTCTATTCTCCTGTTAACCACCCAACACTCTGAACCATACAGCATAGTTGGTCTCACTACACTTTCATAAAAAGTGGACTTACTTTAGATGTATTCAAGTAAATATTTTTGCATATGATATTATTCCCTGCATTACGTAAAAATTTATTTTTAATGTGTGGGCAACGTAGTGTAATTCAAAAGATCTATAAGCACTTAAACCCGTGCAAAAGAATAAACATTTCTGTTTTTTTTTTTTTTATCAAACGGCATCGTCTGTCCGTTTTTAAATTGTTATTCAGTTGGAATAATTATATACCTTGTGTATATAATACAGTCGCGGATCCAAGGGGAGAGGGCGTATGCCCCCCCAAAATCCCTAAAATAGGTTTAAAATATATTGGATTTTCAATTATTTTCGTGGTTCAATACAACTACTAACTAGAGTAATATACAATTAACGAAAAATAAAATAATATTATTTTATATTTATTGTGTATTGACTAGTGTGTTGGTATGTTATAGCCAGGATTAGTAAATTTTGTACTTAAAAATAATTGCTTGAGAATGTTTTTTTAATTTAATTTTTTATTTTATATATTCCTAAAGGCTATGGGCCAACATAATTTTTGTCGCTTTTACGTATTATGTTACAATTTAGGCAGGTTAGTTAAACAATTAACTAGTAAGTAAACAATTTATTTTGCGCTCTCTCCGTAAAAAATTTCTGGATCCGCCTCTGTAATATCACACTAGAGTGAAGATTTTGTTTTCTCCGTACATAAAACGATCATTTTGCCGTACCATCGCACTCAAAATCGTGCTCTTGTATGATGTTTTATTTGAAAATGTGATAATGCTGAGATGAGGGCTGTTGGAGAAATTCCGAAAATTTTGAGTTATAATAGTAGAAGCTTTTTGGACGCAATAGAAGCATGTACCGATCGTTTTTTTTTTCTTAGCTTTGATGCACCTATTATTAAACGAAAAAATACGTCTACGGTGTCAGACTTCGTGTTTTGGACCGCGGTGAAAATCGACCAACGCACATTAGTTATTGCAGTTGCGATAACGCAAATACAGTAAAAGTTTCATATGACGGAACCGCATAGGACTAAATAAAATATTCCGTTTTAGACAGGTGTTCGGTCCATCCGGTACAATATCGACGATTCGATTTGTGACGGGACTAGACGATACTAATTCCATTATAAACAGGTTTTCCGTCTTTTTCACGGCCCGTTTTGGGCACGTTTTCAAAAACGGAGCTCCAATGAAGGAAACAAACATTGCGGGGGTTACGAATACTTTGGGTCTTTAAAGTAATTATAATAATTACATTAATAATAATTATAGTAATAATATTAATAATAACAATTTAATTATATTAATAATAATAATAATAGTGTAGCGTTTTCGAGGAAACGTTTGTTGTCACAGTTGTTATAATAATGTCTGTAAAAAAAAAAAAATTACACAAGTCGTGTGTCCGCCGCGAGCGTAGCATTGCGCACGCGGACCACATAGATCGTTCGCTTCGCGTCGTTGTCGTCACGAAGGACTTAAACGAAGACGGTTTAGCGTGTTATGCGATTCGTGTTCCTGCGGTGGCGGAATAACCAGAGCTGGAACGAGAACGTTAATATGTACGTTATGTATATGGTCGTGCACTGTAGTCACGTGACATCCGTAAAGTTTTTCTTCCTTCCCCTTCCCCGCTGTTTTCCCGTTTTCCACGTCCCGTGGTATATTGTTGTGTCCTGGCTGATATTGCACGATTGTATACGACATAGATCCTCTGAATTTTGCTTTCAATATTTTTTGAGTAATCAATTTTTACTAAAAACATCGATATTGACGTACGAATGCGGTACTATTCTAGTGGCTTAATAATAAGGAATATATTTCCGTACGCTATTGTCCTTAAGCTCGATTACCAGACTTATTGCTTTATTCGCCGTTTACACGATAAATAGTAAATTTTAATGCTTAAATGTATTTTTTTTACCAAACTTTATTGTGATATAGATTGGTAAAAATAAAAAAAAAACTGAAAATCAGATATTTTTTGTACAAATAAAAAGCTAGGTAGTCACAATTATTCTTTTGAAATTTGTTTTTTTATGAATCTTTTCGTTTGTGTTCTTAAGTTTTCGTTATGAATATTCACTTGTAAGTATGTACACCATCGGATAATAGTTATTTGTAAACATAATTTTTATTCTACACATTCATTTAAAAGCTACATTAGTTTTGAATTTTGAACTCATTGTCACAAACCATTATTGATAAAGTGTCGTTAGTTGTATTTTGCAAAATAAACTACCTATGTGTTTTGTTCTTACTGGCAATCAAATAAATAAAGAAATAATAATAAAATAATACTATATTATTTGAAATAATGTCTGTTGCTGTACAGAGACGCGTTTCGCGAATGCGTTTTGCCGTATTTCGTCAACACGATCACGTACATAGCTAATATTTATACAAGTATATATTATCTTAATAATAATTAATTACGTACGCTATGACGGCCCGCACGTGTCTCCGTACAGGAAATATATGGACGTACATACTGTGGAGCTGCTACGCACATACTTGCAAAACAGACGACGCATGGAAAACAATAATATATGCGCCCCTATACGCTTGCATTTTACGGTCCACTGCGGTGTACTATTTCGAGGCCATCAGGACAGAGGCCGTATTTTTCTACGATTTGGATGGATTAAAACAAAAACGTATTCCAATATCGATGTACTCGTATCATATTATATTTCAATAAACATTGCACAACCGTAAAGTATCGTCCTCGTTATTGTTCGTTGTCGACGAAATCTAAATGTTGAACCTATTGCTTCTATTTTTCCGATTTATGTGTTATGTTTACCGATTTGAAAACTGTTAAAAATTAAAATATCAGAATGCTTTTAAAAAAGTTAATTTTAATTCGATATATAGAATATACTTCTGTCAACGATTATACTTTATGAATACGTAACTATGTTTTTAGTGATAATAACATTTATCATTATTCTGTGTAGTATATGATAATGTAATAAATTATTACACAACACAGCCAGGATAATGTTGTACGGAGACCTATTTATATCTAGTTCATGTCAATCGTCATTACAGCGTATTAGCTCCAATGTGATTTTTAACGAAAAAATATCAAACAAGTTTCCGTGTTATCCAAGCGCTACTGCAATTGCGTTATTGCAATTGTTATCTTTATTGGGCGGGTATAGGTTCTGTAGCTATAGCATTACGTTTTAATACTATGAGTAATAGTGTTTGTTTTTGAAAACAAAAATTCCGAAGATTTATCGACTACGGAAAAAAATGTTGATCAGACGCTTGATATTTTTCTAAAACTCAAAATTATTCAAAACTACCGTGTGACCTATACACTTGTGCATGGACATTGTTGTTATTTTACGTCGTTTCGAATAATTTAATTATTTCATTAATTAGACGTTGATAGAATTTATCAATCAGACGCAGTTCGTTGTTGATATACAATAATAATAATAGTAATAGTTATAATAATAATAATACTGATGATAATAATGATATTCTTCGTTGTAAATTTTTATGCTATTTATGCGCGCCTATAGTATAAATTATATTTTATTATTTTATTTATAAATCGTATATTTATTAAGATGACTGTTGTGATGTCAAAGCAGGAGTTATTTACAAATTTGAAGATTTATAATTAGTTGATATGTTATAATACTATATAGATAGAAGTTTAAAATGGTGTAATACTTGTTAAAAAATTAAGATAATGTAAATAAATATATAGTGTAATCTTTAAATCTCAAGAGCCATTCGTTTTCTTACACGTAAACTAAGATAAAATTTGTATAAAAATGGAAATTCAAGATAGTTGCTCATATAGTTATAATGATAGTTGTATTTTTTCTTATTAAAATAGTAAAGAAGTTAAAAAAATAATTTATACTTTACGTTGTTGTGTAATCGATGAACATAATTTTTATTATTTTCGTTTATATCAAAGTCCTGTTAAATTTTGTATTATAATGATTAATTTAAAATAAGATCATTTTTAGATTTTAAGTACGAGTATAACAAGGAATGTATTGGTTTTACAATGGTGTGTATTTTTATTTTTTTGTCATTGTACCTGATTTCGACTAGAAGGATTGTTCTATCATAATAGAGGAGGGATGTAGAACATTAAATATGTTTTTCGTTGTTATTTCAAAAAGTTAAAATCATATCATAACTATTTATCGCATTATGCGACCAACATTAGTGCAAGGATAATTTTAAAGTGATGTAACAACGATGTCGAAGGATAAGTTAAAAATTTAAAGTTTTAACATGGTTGTACGCATTTCATAGCATCGTTATGTTAAAATAATTTTAAAAATGTGTTAAAATTATATTATTTGCTAGTTCGTTGTCGTTGGTACACCGAAATAGTATTATTTTATGGAACGAACGCCCGGTGGTTAATGGTTTCGAAAGTGTACTATCCTAAATGGCATACCATCAGAATGTAAATCTATCACGAGAGTAATACAGTTGAGTAACTTACTGAGACTTATAAGAGGTTAAGTATTTATGCGTGCTCTCTACCTAACGATGTATCGTTATCGTGTTATTCTCCTACTTCTTTTACAAAATGATCTAATAAAACAAAGGTAACATATAATATTAATAATAATAACGAATAATGACTAATGTTGGCCACGCCTGTGTTATTATATTATTATAGATAAGAACTCATATAATGCACTGTGAGGTCTGTAATAAGAAGACCGATATATTGAAACACAGCACAAAAATCTAGTTGCGTAACAGTTTTTGTGCAGAAGCTACCAGGTACAGATGTTGCTACTGTGCTGACACAATATTTTCTCGGTCAGTACAAATTTAATAAAATATACAATGATACGGGTATGTATACAATATGGGGAGGGACACTCAGAAGTAAATATAAAAAATAATTTATTACAAAAGTGTACATACGAGTATGATCAAACTTTTCCGATTTACTATTTATACATATATTACATTAAAACTATGTCAATCGAACGCAATACTGTTCGCCTCTTTTGGGAATTGCAGAGTAAAAACAACATATATATACTTTCAGACTCTCTTGCCATAAAAATAAAAGTATTAAAATATTTGAATAAAGAGTCAAATAATTATTATAAGCATTGTCTTATTTTATTATATTTATTTACCGGAGGCGCTATACTTTTTTTCAGTCAAACCTTAAAAAATCAAAAAAAAAATCATAGTGCCTTCGGCAAATAAGTACTACAAAAATAAAACAATGGGTACAACAATTGTGTAACTCTTTGTTATTCCAATGTTCTAAAACTATTATTTATATGATTAGAGAGTCTAAAAGTAAACGTTCGTAGTTTTTTCTCCACGTATCATAAAAGAGGCGCATCCGCATTGCAGTTTGGGGTAAACGTTTAAACTACCTAAACGGTTCAAATACGGTTGTATCTCGTTTTTGTACACATTTTCATAAGGCTAATAATGTATTCATGGGGCCTAGAGTAATATTATGAATATACAGATTCTCGATTGTAGAATCGCAATTCTTGAAATTAAAAGAAGAAATGAAACCGTCTGCTTGGGACAAAATAATGATTGCGCGTAAGCGCTTTTTTATCGAATTTCTCGGACATTGAATCCCATAGTTTTATCGTTTTATATAAGTGTGCCAAGAATACATTTTTAAGTCATAACACGAGTTGTCGCATATATGCCACCTATGCACTACATTATAATAAGACGTGCTAAGGATTTTGAGAAAAAAATAAAACCAACATACATGGTGTCTGGATACGATTGTTAAACACATTATGCACACAATCGCGTGGCCGGCATAATCACTTTTCGTGTTTCAAAATATTCTCAAATATATTATATTCTCTCGTCGGAGACGTATCGTGCGAAAAATATCACGCTTTTTCGAAAAACGTAAACGTGAAACACTTTTGGATGTTTTATGTCACGACGATGACCGCCCAGTATTGCAGTATACGATGTATTATCATATAATAATAATAATAATAATAATAATAGCATCATAGTGTAAACGATCTTCGTTGTTGATGTAACCTGGAAAGAGAGCAAAGGAGGTCACGTAAAAGATAATACTATCAAATTATTATTGAATTGTCTATGATTATCCACATTTTATTTTACACTTGAGGTAAATAGTGTAATAACTCTAGACTTAAAGGTACTTTTGTAATTTGTTGTATTACAAAATCTTCAATACCCATATAGGTACATGGTGTCCTTTGAGGATTAAACTAACTTCAAGTGGTCCCGTTTTATAGAATTAGTTAATCATTACGAGACACTCTATATACAAATTTCCTTACAATACCCAATGGTATATTAATTTTGTTTCAGAGATCTTTTGAAATTTACGTTTTTCGTCCTCCGAAATGTTTAAAAATACTGCTCACCGTCGATGACGGTATGCCCATTATTGCAATTACGGTATCATGTAACCAAAATTTATCCAACGAATTACTTGATTGTTTCGCGTGTGTACTATGATATTATCGCAACGCCTTCCGGACAGCACATGTGCGGTCTATAGGTTAGGTTCGTTCGTTCTTTCGACACTCGTTTTTCCCGAAAATCATTTGACGGTTCCGTCGTCGATAATCATAGCAGCCAGTTTTCTTTTTCCATTCCGTTTAGTTGTTTCCATCTCCCGTTTATTGTGCACATTATACAGTATTGTAATTGTTTTAAAAATCCACGTTTCTCGCTTTACCGCGTCCGCAAACAATCAGCGTATTGTGCGAACGCGTTATCGAACCGAACCATCGTTATACGAAGAGAGTGCGTTTCACTATATTATTTATAACATAACATTATACCGAGTATTGTGTCGAACTTAACCGCGCGTTCACATTGTTATTGTGTACATTGTATTATTATTATTATGTTCGCGGTACTTATATTTATTCCCGTCGATTTCGCCCCATAACGATAATCGAAGGACCGCCTCATTAACATCCGTGGCGGAACCGCGTTTGGCGCACAAACACATAATATATTTAGTTCAAAATTATATTATTATTTTGTACTCATAACACTAGTGCAATTTACAATATTATAGTGTATAACCGTAGTGTCGTCCGAAAGTGGACTGCAACGTGTTTTAACCCATCGCAATCACTAATAATAATAATAACAATGTTGTACAGGTGCCTGTATATTACATTATGCAATACCTAAGTAGATAGTTTATTTCAGACGTTTTCGTTTTATATTTTAATGCCACTTATTTTTATTTCGGTGACGCACGCCACCGACACACTCGATCTCGGAGTTATTTGTACTGTAGTTTATATTTTTCGGTTATTTCGCTATTCAAACGCGCGCTACATGTACGTGTCCTCGCGATGAACGTCACATTAACCGAATGATAACACCGTGGATCCTTTACACCACCGTCTGCGAAGTATTGAATTAACGGCTCAACCTAGTCGACGCGTAACGTCCCTGTCTCTAACTACGGTTCGGATTCATGGTAACATGGAAACACACATGTATATCGATTGAAATTAAAAAATTCGTTCTCGTACCGGACGTGATTACTTCCGATAAATCTGAAACACGTCTAGAACGGAACATTTTTTTACTTTTTTTTTTACACTCTCCCTCTTCCATCACTCGGTCGATTACACCAACGTGTATTATATGGTAAACAATACTTCGTTTGTCGTGCCTTAAATTTATTTAAACAGCTCTCACTGGCTGCACGCATTTGATCCCCCGAACGTTTCAGCAATTGCGTATAACGTTATAAATATTTTAATACCGAAATTTAATCTGAGCCGACAGACGTCATATCGTGCGTGTTGTTTAGAGATAACGTGACATTTTCATGTTGACAATAATATATTAATGCGTGTACAATGTGGTTCGAAAATATACATTAATTGGTCTACCGATCACCGCGGCGTGTTTCAAGTGTTTGAATACCGATAATATTACTATAATTTTTAAAGCCCTTCGTCATAATCGGCTTTTACGACTATACGCACCGATACCACTCATACATTCACATTCAATTATCGTAACTAATATAATTCTAAAATATTTTATTGGTTTTAACAGAATTATTGTTATTATTATTATTATTATTTTGGTATTTTGGTACTTTCACAATGTAATTGAACTAATCACTTTAAATACAACTAAACATCTTACATACAATTCTTTTCTGCATCGATATAGTGAATAATAACCAATTTATATAGATCATATTTATTTGCACAATTCAAATGTAATATTATTTTAGAAATAATATTTTTTTAGTTTACAAACAAAAATCATTAACTTAGAGTCCTAACAATAATCACGCATCACTATTTAACTTATTAACTTAAATCTCAAAGTATCATGAATAAAATATAGTCATTTATAATGTATAATATTTATTTTAAAGCCATTTAAATGTAAAATTTTGATAAAATCGAGAAACACTGTATTTTAATTTACTGTTTTTACCAGAGGTTCCCAAACTGTGCGACATGGTGTCTTTCCAGGGGAGCCGCGGCCGAATTATTCATATAGGAGCGCTTGCGTCGAAATATTTGAGTCTTGAACTGAACCAAGTATTACAATGTGTAGTGGATGTAAAGTGTATTATATATAAATATATATATATATATATATATATATATATATATATATATATATATATATATATATATATATAATATATTTTAGTCAATATTTCAATAGCAATATGTTTCAGTATATAATTATAATAAAATATTTCCTTACAATCTATTGAAAATTATTCTGGTTTTATCTATTTTTATTTTAAAAAAAGGTTAAAGGTTTGATAAAGGGTGCCATGATTAAATCTCGGTTCCAATAATTCGCCGCGAGGCGAAAAAGTTAGGAAACCTCTGGTTTATACAGGTTTATACCGGGGTTAAACTTTACAATTATAGCTCTTCAATTTCAAAATTACTCAAATTGATGAAAAATGTAAATCTAATTTTAAGATTTTACTATTAGTATTTTTTAAATGGTTTAATTGATAACATAAACCAAAACTCAAACTAATAATAATAAATTAAAAGTAAATATAAAAAGATATTTTAAAAATAAGAAGAGAAAATAGTACTTTTCGCTTATAATTCAACAGTATTAGTGTCTTACTGAGTACTCATTACTAGTAATGTTTACTGAGCAGTTGGTATGTAAATTAAAATAAACTTATATTTCATTAATACTTTTCTATAAAGACAGTTGCTTTATGTACAGTTAACCGATGTTAACTCGGTTAGTTCGACGTCTCGGATACAATAGCGATTTCCAGTTGATCCCTTTAATGTCATTATACACGAGTTAACTCCCTTTTTTGTAGAGTGTTAGCAAACTTGTAAATTACATAAAAAATTAAATAAATCATTTTTAATTCAGATTCAATCGTTTATATTACCAAGGACTGGAACCGTAACCGAAAAAACTGGTTTTGGAACCGGAACCCTTTGAATATTGGAAACCAGAATCTCACCGAAACCCTTATTAGAATTTATTTGAAAATCGGAACCGATACTTTTTGTGAAGGATTTTAAGGTTAATTTCTGTTTTTTTATAATTTATAATTTATATTTATACATATCATTAGTAGGTAATAAGAATTAAACAAATATGTATATTTATTATTATTATTAGAATATATAACACTTAAAAATAATCATTCAAGTACCTACAAAATGCAGGCCTCTGAGTATAAAATATTTCTACGTGAAAATCATTTTTTTTTACTGCGTAGTATTTATCTATAGATCTTTTAGTTACCATAATAATGAAAAATTCTTAAAAATAATTTTATAAATAAGTAGGCATATTATGATTGTGACTATAGGTATCTGATGTATCGCACGGTTGAGTGGCTAACACATTTCTGTCGTTATTAGTGTTATTACTTGTTACCGTCTACATAGTGTTTAACTATTTTCTATTATACATTATTTATTATGGATCGTCGTAACACATCAAAAGTACTTTTATAATACAAGCAATTTTAAAAATATTATAAAAATAATTATTTATTTGTATTTAATTATAGACATTATTTTTATTATAGTGATTTTATGAATAAATCATTAATAAATATTAAAATATTTTTAACTGTTTGCGCTATTATTAAGTGTTCTAAAACGTTTTAATATTCTTATATTATTGTATATCTATAAGGTAAAGTGATCAGTATGAAATCCTGTGAATGTGGAACTGGTTTTCTTATGTACGATCTACTGTAAGCCCCGAACGTAAGTCTAACCTTAAACAAATATGGTATGTGGTAATAAAAAAAGATTTGTTGAATATTTTAAAGATTAAAATATTGAATATTGATATACCTAACAAAAGGTAATTCAAGAATGATACATAACAATCAATGTTTAAACTATAAAAAACTAAAAAGGTTATTTGAAAGAGGGTCATGCATTTAATAACAGTGAAGAGTAAATTTTTTACTCATTTAGTCCCTTTCTTTAATCTTAGATTAAATAAGTAGTATATCTGATTGAAAATTGGTATTGACCATTATAATTGACACAAATTAACAATACTTATATTTTATTATACTTCCTAAATAATCAAAACGGAATACAATTTTTTAACACAAGTATAATATTGAATCTTAAAATAAATTTTCATTTTTTCAGAACCGAAATTTTAGTTTTTTAAGAGCCAGTATAGAAACCGGAACGTACAAATTTTTTTTTACTAAGAACCGAATCGGAACCGGAACCTTAAAACTTATCAATGTTTCAGTCCCTGTATATTACTTTATAGTTGTATTATTAAAAGTTAACAGTGTAAATCTATCACAACTTGTACAGTATGTAAATGAACATTCAATTTCGAGAATAATTCTTGAAAACCTGCGTTTTATATTTTATAAATAAATATAAAAATTGTAATTAACATTTTAATTATGAACGACTTAGGTTGTTTAATAATGATATATTTATACATTGTGAAATCATAAAACTGCAATCACGGTAATAAGGTTTGTCTTATATTAAATTTATGAGATTTGGCTAACACGTACCTTATATAATAAAGAGTAGGTATATTTAATAATTTAATTATTCAAGAAACATTATCAAAAATAAACAACATATTTTACTTTAAGAGCAAATCGATCGTGCAAATAGTTCATTAATATAATTAATTTATCCTTAAAAATTGTATATATTGTAAATATACTCGTATGTTTACCATTAGTCATTATTTCATTATAAATAAATGTACGTATGAAAATATTGAGTGTGAAATAAATTATTATACAAATATAATAAGTGAAAATATATTTAAAAAAAGTACGTAGGTACTTCAAAATATTTTCCCATTAAAGAATAATATTATATAAGGTACTCGATAACAGTGGATCGGTTAATTAGTTAGAATAACAAACATAGGTTAGACAACTTTTTTCCAAAGTAGTTTTAAATTATTTTTTTGTTTATTTTATGTGTTTGGTTTGCAAATATCTATTAAAGAAAAATATGTATAAATTATAAATTTAATTTAAAATACTAGTGATAAAAGATACACAATATGAAATCTATTGAGCTATATATAACATTCATAGGCGCAATGTAGATGGGTGCCCGGGGGCTAAGGCACCCATTAAAATTATTTGGGGGGGGCTGGGCCACCCATTAGAATATTGGATATTTATAACGTGTATTTATATCCAAATATCCAAGTTTCAACAATTTTAGAAAACGAATATTGCAATAAAATTCTAGTTGTGATAAAAAATTTAAATTTCAAAATGTAGTAAACGAAAAGAAATTGTATTGATAAGAAAATATGAAATAACACGATTTTGATAACCGCAAACCTATACCATGGGAAATAACTCCAGTTGCATAGAGATTTGTTTCTAGATATTGTAAAATCAAGAAAAATTAGTATAAACAGTACACAAGATGTCATAGAGGTATTTAAATCGGATAATTCGCTTGGAGGTATGTTGACAGAACTTAATAAACTTCTAAAAATTATTTTGACTGTTCCAGTATCGTCTTGTACTGCGGAAAGATTTTTTTCAGCACTACGAAGATTAAAAACATTTTTAAGGTCTACAATGACACAAAATCGTCTTAACGATATTTATTGCATGTCCGTCGTAATTAAGATATAGATATTGAGCAAATAGCTAACTCATTTATAAATTCCACTAAAATACGTCAAAACACATTTTTTTTTCTAAACAATCAAATGACATTAATTTTTTTGTTTTACTTATTATTATTTATAAATAAACTCAATATGGTACACATTTATTTTGTTGTATGGTTATTAATTATTATAATACTTTATAATCAATGATGAAATTGAATTTTTCAGTATACAACATTGTTAATATTATTATATTGTATTATTTAATATTTTAATATTTATATATACTATTAAAATCCATAAGAAAATGCAAAAATTTTTAGTTAAGTAGTAAAATAATGACACCAATAGGCACAATTTGGAGAGCCAAAATTAAAATTTTAGAAAGTTGAATTGTGCATTGATCAAAGGCCGGGCATCCATTAAGTTTTTTAAACTCTGGCGCCTATAATAACATTAATATAACATTAGTAATAGCATTTACTTAGTTAAAATATTTTTTAAAAATTATTTTTCTTTTTTTTAGATAATTTATAGTTTGTTGTCAGAATTACCATTCGTAAATATATTTTAGTTATATGTATGTTTTTAAAATATTCTACTCTGTATTAGTAACAATATGTTAGACACAAAAGAAAAAGATAAACCTAAGTATCTCTAAGATATATTTTTTTATCCAATTCTGTCCATTGAACAGATAGTGTTGTTTTTGCATGTATTTCATGTAATACCAGTTTAGTAAGATTCATCAACATAAGATTTATTTCTTTTATTAAGAAAATAATACTATCTGTATACACATTAATACAATAAGTAAACTTTTAACATAACATTAATACTTACTAGACTTGAACAACTTGAACGACGAAGAGTCCGTTGACACCATTTAAAAAAAAGATATCGTAACTAATGATACTAATTATTTATTATTTAAGTATTTTCTTGAGAAACTTTATCTGCTTTTATTGATTTTTTAGTTCATCAGATTGTATTATTACTATTATATTATGTATCTGTTAAATTTCATGTCTTAAATCTTAATCGATACTTCTAGTCGGTTTGGTTATAAATTAGTAATATATCGATGATCAATATGCTTGTGCATTACCGAATTGTCTGTTGAAAACCAGTTTTTGTAACTGTAAAAATAATTAGACTTAAACGTTGCGGTATTCTAAAGTAAGCAAAGTTTTATAGTACACGCTATAATGCTGTTTAATGTACATTTAAAAAATCTATTTTTTATTATTTGTCTGGAATCAATAATCCTGAAAAGTAATGATAATTTTGAAACTATTTATTAGTTATTACATCAAAAGAATACTAAAACCAAAGGTTATCGTATGGTACAGTATTATTAATGGCTTATTAAAATATAGTAGGTAATATATTTTTGATGGATTATACCATTAATTTGACTAATTATCTTTTTATTATTAATTTCAAATATTTAAAATTTAATACATTGTATACCTACAAGTGATAAAATAATATTTGTTCTATTAAATTATTACTGAGCATATGTTTATATAAATAAAACAGTTTATAATAAATAGATATATATGTATTTATTATTTTATAAATATATAATAATAAATAAAATTAAAATTAAAAAAATAGTTAATGGTTAATACTTGTAAGCTAATAAATAAATAAACAAATATATTATACACTATATAGAAATAAATAGTTAATTAAATAATGTCTAAATATTTATTTATAAATTATATAATAATCAATATTTCCGTACTCATAAACTTTGAAAAATGTTTGGTACTCGGTTGAAAATACTTTATTCTTAATCGTAAAATTATCCAAAATGTATAATGTTATTTAAAAAAATAAAAGTATATTTTAGGATATAGTAAAAAGAAAGGACTAATAGTAATTAGTAATTACTTTCTTAAATAGCTATGAATCATAGTATTTTCATCATCATCATCATCATCATCGTCAATAATTACATATCAAGGCAACTGAAATATCTGAAACAATCGAAACACATTTTATACACCGCGGTGATCAATATATCAATATTAATGTATATTATATTTTATCAATGGGGTACAAAAAAAATTTGAAGCCAAATTTGATTGTGTTCATGAAGCGTATTTATTATGATTTATTTAGATTTAATAATAATACATCAAACAAAAACAAATAAATAAATAAATCAATTATTAAATTAGATATTATTAATGTTCTCTTGATAAGAAAGTTAAGTATATAATATTTTGAAGTTATTACTTTCTTATATAAATACTGTTATTTTTTCCATAGTGTCTCAAATTATTGCATTTCGTTTTTAATATAATTATAAAAAAAAATGCTCAAGTTTTATAATTTTATCCTGACATAGAAACATTTCAGATAAATAATTGTTTTCGTGGATTAATCCAGTAAATTCAATAATTATTATTAATTGGTATAGCATTATACATTGATATTTATTCAAATGAACCAAATAGTGTTAAACATTTCCAAAATGTTTTGTTTATAAATTAATATTTATCTGACTACTTAGCATGTGTACTGTGGAGGGGGAAAAATATGTAGTATTTTTATAGTTTATTTTTTAACTTGATAGCTTATTCAATATCATTATAACTAACTATTGGTACTGAAGATCAGATCTGGTTAAGTATTAAGGTGTGCACTCTGTTTATCTAAGACGTCTGTAAACCGATAAAATAAACTCAATATTAAACTATGTAGTATATAGTTAATGCAATACTGATGAGTCGAATATAAAAAATGTATAATTTTGACATCTAAATATGTAGTGTGTACATAGAAATTTGTAATAAGCAGTCGTGTCGTATATAATGTATAAGAATATTTTTTAAGTACATTTCAACTATTTGATTAGAAGATAAATGTAATTGCTTAAACCTAGAGTGGGTCATTAAAACTTAAAATAAATAGCGTTTTAATCCAACGAAAAGAGCTCGGTATAAATACCTAAGTATAACTTACAAGTACAGGCAGGTGTTTAGCAAAAGTTGTCGTCAAATTTCAAATGATCAAATGGATGAGCTTCCTGAGTTATACAATTTTTGGAGCATAACTATTTTAATAAAATTACTACAGTTATCTTGAAAATGTTCGTAAAACACAATAAATGTGTTAAATATATGTCGGTTCATTTGTTTTACTTGTTATCTTTAAATAAACAAACGTATAAACCATGTGTTTTTATATCGTACATTCATACATAGTACATACTATATATTAAATTAAGTATGATACAAATAATAATTTTTTATCTTTCGTTTACACTACAACTGTCGTCATTCAGTTTTTATTAGTTGTTCAATGCAAAAATACTACATTTAAATTGATCAACTAAGTAGGTAAATATTAAATGTGAACTATAAACAAGACAAAAATAATTTCTATAACAAAGTAGTATCAATTATTTCATTAACTTTGTCATGGATGTTTTATTTTATAATTTATTATTATTCGGGATAGTTTGAAAATACATTTACTAAACTATCCATTTAAATTCAAATTCCAAAGTATAAAACGTACACTCAGAACGATACAACTCAAATATAATAATTACACGTTATAGATAATAATCAAAATGACGTATCGATAGGTACAGAATGTAATAAAATTTACAATTCAACTATCTGATGCAGTTTGAAAGTGCAAGCAGATAAAACGGCTTATCTTAGTTATGTCGAACTTCACCAAAAAATAATTTATTACAATTAGAAGTGTAAGAAAACTAAACAACGTCTTGTTCTTAAACCGATCAAAATTGGACTTGGGTCATTCTTCTTCTAGGTGTGCGACATAATATTCGCTTATCATTAGTGTCAATCTTACATTGAGATTTGAAATACGAGTATAAGGGTGTAGGTAGACTTGTATCTTGAAATTATATAAATATTGGTTATTTATAATTATGTATACAATAATGTTGACATTATATTTTAATTAATATATTTATTTCATATAAGGTATAATGTTAATGTACATACGATTTTTTATATCAATAAATATATAATAAAGGATTGACATGGAAGTATGAAGAAATGACTCTAACGTCTTTGAAGATTCAATTTCTCTGAAAATTACAGTTATGCAAGAGCATATCTATATGGAACAGCACTATCAAATCCTAAACAATATCGATATTAAGTTATTACTATAATATAATATATGATAATACAAACTATGTTTCAATAAATTTAGCAAATTATACTTTTATTTTCGATTACTTTGTTTCACGTTCAACGTAATATTTTCTTATACCGGCGAGTATATTTTTGATTTAAATTTCGCTTGGCAAATTTCAATGTTTCGACGTGTCGACCGATTCGTTTATACACCTATGATTATTTGAACCCGTGAATATAAAACATTTAGGGATGATGCTGAACCGTGAACATCGCCTCCTCTCCAAATATATGTAGTTGCACTGCCGCCCATACGACTCGCGTAAGACGATGTCACTGTGAACACATTCCTTATAGTCCGCGGGATATATTGGCCGTACCGTTGTAGGAAGGGGGGGGGGAATCTGCGGTTGGCTGTAGAAAAAAAAATTACACGTCACCCCGGACACAATACAGCGGCGTGTACGTTCTCACATGTACAATGTACAATATTATGTTATAATAGAAAATTCGCAAACCGTCAAACCCCATGACCTCAGAGGCGACGACCGACACACACGCACGCACGCACAAAAGATACTTGTCGTATGTGTGCAGAGAAATGATGGACATCGCAAACACATGCGCGCACATACGTAATAATAGACGGACGGACGAGGCACGCGGAGATTGGTGACGGCCAACGTTCCTTTTTCCCCGTTAATTCGCGGCTTCGGTTCGCCGCCCGCCGCCTCGAATGCAGCCGGTCGTCGGTCGACCGCGCGCGTATGTACATAGGTATACGCGCGGCCGACCGCGGTTCTTCAGTCGTCATCGTGTGCCCGTCGCTCGCAGTGCGCTGTCGTCGTCGTAGTCGCCGCTCGGCCGATCGCGATTGTCAAACCGGCGAAATCTGTGGTTTTTTTTTTCTCTCAATCGGATTTCGAACGAATTCGATTAGTTGTCGATATTTGCGGACGGTGCACACGTCGAGTGTCCACTCCCACTCCCCTGCGTGTGTATAAAAGTACGACGGTTATTGTTAATTGTTTTTATTGTTATACTGCAGTGTTCGAGTGGACCAACCTGTTACACTTAGATCTCTATTGGCAGTCGTGGTGGCTATTATTCTCCCCGCGCGTATTTTTTGAACACCCATCGCGCCGATCACGCCACCAACTGGCTAAATCGCACGTGACCGTCTTCTGACAATATCTTATCACCGTCGCACTCAATCTCTCTTTGTCTTTATCGCAGTCGCACGTTTACGTCCCGAGGTGTCGCGCAACGGTTGCATTGCCCGAGGAGTCGTCACCATGAACGGATCGCGTCGCGTTCGCATGGTCTTTGTCCGGCAATTAATAGACGTTTTATCGCCGTCGTCGTGGACGATACGCGGTGCCACACGTTGTCGCGTCGCCATCCGACCGAGCCATCAATGACCGCCACGACTGCGGTATAATATCAGCACAACACACCGGTGAACGAATTATCGCTACGCGGTAACCCAGTGGTTTCTTGGACGGTCGTGTCGCAGTCTCGTTCGACCGCGGTATTATATAATCTGCACAACAAATCAGTGAACGACATCCGATCTCACGATTCATACACAGCGCACTGCGGCTCATTGTAGGTCGTAAATTTGCGATCATACCGTGCATAGCTGCTTCGAGAAATATTTCCGCAAGAACTCATCAGGTAATAAATAATCCTTCGGCTACATTTAAAAATTATAACGATAATAATTTTTTTTAAACGCCATATTGTATGTAATTATCACGATATTATGATTACAACTACCCTGTAAGCGAAATCACGGTCCGTATTGTATTATACTTAAATATTTATGCTCACGTTCTTCACATGAATCGATTTATATAAAGCTAGAAGTGTTAAGTTCTAAATAAAACCCGATCAGTTTTACTGTATGTTCGCAATGAAAGCAATCCAGAAGTTGCTCTTGGTGGCTTTTTTTCTTTCGTTAAATCGTAACGTTTAATGTAAGTTCTTGAAATGGATCCTAGGCTCTTGTGTTCTTTGAACCTGTTAAGAAATAATGTGATGCTGCGTGAACCGGCTTCCGTTTCGTCGGTATGTATTCTGCTTATGAAATGTTCACGTTTGAAAAAAATTTGCGTTCAAACTTATTTTTTGTTGCCCGGGTATAATAAGTTCTATTTGAAACTTAAGTAAATATTCAAAAATATCTTGATCAGAAAAAGTCAAGCCGAACCTAGTTGGTATGCCCTTTTATGGTTTTCAAAATTATAACTTTAAGATCTACATATTTTAATTTCATCGATTTTTTTAGTGATTTTCTATTCGATATTATTTATATTGATTGGTGATTCAACAGATACAAAATAATTTCATTTGAAAACAATGTACATACCTAAACGTATTTGATGACTGAAGTCTGTGGCTTATGTGCTGACATTAGGTATAAGTAATAACTAAAATAAGTGTTATATTAGTTATCAACATTTTTCATTCTGTACATTATTGTTGTAAATTAAAATTTGTATTTACATAGTTTTTGTTTGTTGCAAATTCTATAATTTTTTTAGAATATAATTAAGTTATTAATGGTATTATTTTAATGTTTATAACATTTTATTCAAATAAAAATTGTTTAATAATAATATTTTGTAGACATTTTCACATTTGAATAAAAATCAAAAACAATTATTAACATTTTTTATATAACAATTATATTTTTAATAAATTTAACTTTTTTTAACTTATCCCTTTGAATAATACACAATCATGCAATAAAACCGAAGAATTATATATTATCTCTGGAAATATCATTATCAAAATTTTAACAGATCATTTATACTGCACTTTAATATTATTGTTTAAACAACTGAATAAGTATTTTTATGGCCAGCGTTAAATGACCGTGCATTCCAGTATTTTTGTAGCGTTTTTATGGTATAAATTATTGAGTAAATTTTTAAATATAATATAAAATGTCCCCATACCCAATTAAAATTGATCTAACGAAGTGATGTTTTATTATTCGTTAGATACACGATAATATACTAGACAACTATTATAACAAAAATATTATGTCATAGACACTAGTTAAAAATTTTAAGTTATTCTAGTTAGTTATTATTATGATTCTCTAATAAAAACCTGTTCGAATTTTCTTTGTGTATTTTTATGTTTCTATGTACAATTTAATTGTCATTATCATCATCATCATCGACATTATAATTATAATTCTTGTTTAACGGTTCTTCAAGAGTCAATTCTTACGTCTTTTTTCGTGTGACTATTATACTTATTTTTACCGTTAATATAACGTTTATAGTATTTTCTTTTTTTTTTTATAATTTATTATATTTTTATTAAGTTTGCCAATGTTTAATTTATTTTGAAACCGATTAGAAACTGATCGTTAAGTGTCATAATACGTCCGAAATATCCGAATGATAAATGCACGTGTGTTTGAAAATTAAATAAATTTCTTTTTACGAACAGTCATGGTTTAACTAGTCACGTTTTACTTTGAGTCATCCTGATGCAGTTGACAGACAGTGGTCATCATCGACATTCTGATGTGAACCGTTTCTCGAACAATGACTTCTTACGATTTTCTTTCTTTTTTTCTTCATGTTCAGGCATGAGAAATGTATTATTTCCTAAATAGCAAACTCTGCGTCGTGTTTGTGTACAATTGACACTATTTACGAAATAGTATGGTAAATAATAAGTATATATGTGTTTCTCCATACATTTATAGCCTTATTTTGTATTACATTGTTTACAGTGTTTAATTGTTTGATTAAATATTAATAATGTAGGATCGACAGAGCTCTTTTAAATTACGAACCATTATACTATACGGAATTAATAATAGCTCTTGTTTTACGAACCAATTTTATTTTAACAAACAACTGTCGGATTGTAGTAAAATTATGTCACGATCGACGACGACTGACGGTTTTTGTATTTTTTTCATGATTTCTGAAGTTTAAGTAATACATTATTATATTACATAATCGTTTTGTAAATTATAAATATAAAATCCTCTTTTATTAAATAATTTTTTCTTTACAAAATGTATAGTACAATTAATTGAGCAAATGCGTCTTCTTTTAATATTTATTTCATGTATAAACAGATATACTCACTACCATATTACTCATAAGTAAAAACGCACTGTTATTCTTGTTATATGTATACACTACTATAACAAGAATAACAGTACCTATAGTTTTCTATAGAAAATATTTTTTATCACACACCAAAATGTGTACGTTTATAGTTGTATTCTTGTATATTATTATTTTCATATATTTCCTCAAGTTCTTTACAAGTTAATTTGTTCCAAAGATTATTCTATAAGCCATGTACTGCTGGTCGGTAGTTTGCACTGTTATTGTATTTGTAATAAACCGTTGTAATTATATGTGTATCATGGTCCCATGATAGTACTACATGGTACTACATTTTCATATTGGACGAATTACTTGCACATACAAGGATATAGTTTATACATGCGCAGTAGCACTTTTAGATAAAGACAATTTTTTTCCGATCAAAACATAATTTATATTTTGGGGGCTAAACATATGAGGTTGTGTATGAATTTGTATCTTATTTTTAAAACTGATTAGAATTCACGATGTAATTAACTTGGTAGATTACTTAATTTTTTGGTAAACAATTTATTTCAATTTTTAGAAAATATAATATAATTTCACTAAAAAACTCTCTTAAGAAGAATTAAATTGAACTGTTCAAATATTTTTCCATGTAAATGCATCAGTCATATCAGTCACTAGTATCTCATCTATAACTTTTTTTTTTCAATAAAAAATGGACGTGTTAGATGTTTTTTTCTGGAAGTAGATAATATTTTACAATTAATTTAATCATTTATATTTTGTTTATAAGTATATTATAATACTTACATTTCATTTTTAGTTTTAAAAATTAATAAATAATTATTAACATTATATTGTAAAAACCTATAAAAGAAAAAGAAAATTTTCAAATTAATATTTATTAAAAATAATAGAGACTAGTGATGCAGAAAGAATAAATATAGAATATAAAATAAGTATATTTTTATTTTATAAGTATAATTCAATATTTTTCTTATTTTAATTTTGTAATGTATATAAATTATCTACATTGGACCCCTTAAAAACTATTGCGTCCTCTTAAGTGTTATATGATATTATTATGCAAAAAAATATATAGATCAACCTCAAGGTAATCAGATTTATTCTCAAGCATTACGGTTCTATATATATTTAATACCAGGATATTTTAATCTATGATTATGGGGGGGGAGCAATAAAAAAGTATGGTTATTTAAAACACAATAAAATAAATAATATCGCCCTAACATTACCAAAATATAATAAATTAACCACACATTGAACTTGAAAAAATTGTATTTTTTTTTTAATAAAAATAATTGACGACTACTATATACAAGTATATACTTTTACAGTACAAAATGTATTTTGAAATTTTTATTTCAAGGAATATTAACGAAAATTGAAGTATACATTTTTGTGTACTAGCTATTGTGAGAATGAAACATTTTTAATGACTCGACATTATGATTAGGTTTCTTATTAGAAATTCAAATAATAAATATCCCATTTTGAATTTCTTTTGTTTGATAACCATTATAGTATATAAATGCTAAGCTTTGTAAATTCGAATTGTTTTCTTTTTGTCTCGTGGGGTTGAAATAATAAGGCTAAAGTGAAGTCTATTAACTATTATAACTTATCATTAATCGCGAACATCAACATGTATTGTTTATTTTAAATCAAAGATCTATGTATGCTTTAGTAGGCTGGTATATTACACACACAATTATAATAAGTAATTATCAAAACCAAGGTCGATTGAAAAGTGGGTAGTGACCGTGTCTTGGACTATGCGTAGGCCAAACAAAATTGAAGTACACTTCCATAGTAAATGTATTTGTACAGATTAAGTGTAAATATTAATTGAGATCCGATTCGTCTTAGGCCTCACAATATTTATTTGGAAACAACGCAACGACCTTAAGAATTTAATATTTTATATTAATTTAACTTAATAATTTAAATTTATCATACATTTTATATGTATATATATATATATATATTATATTTGATGTGATGAGCTAGATTTAAATTTACATGACAAAGATTCCATATTTTTAGAACTTATAAATCACTATAATTATTATTAACTAATTTTAGTATCGTTTCAAAAAATATATTATTATTTAAATACATCAAAAGTGTAGATGCGTGCCATTAAAATAAACGATTCAAATAACATTATTCGTCAATAATTTTATCTAGATATTTAAAAATGATAATAATAGTATATTAGCATATACATATATATATATATATATATATATATATATATATATATATATATATAATTTTAAATTTTTTACATATATTTAATATAATGTTTTAAAACAGTGTCTGGAAGTATGAATTAGAAAAACAAATTTAATTTATTAAACCGTTATTATTGATAAATATTACGTTTGTCTCCTCGACCGTATTTTTCTCTTGCTGAAAAATCGACGACCAAATCGTCAGATGAACTATAGTAGGTTGTATGTTATCCACGTGATGTGTCTTATGGTGGTAAGAATAAAAACCTCTAAATATCTTTGCAATACGAATTTTTTTTCATATATAGTAATACTTATTAGTTTTCACTATCTAGGGTGTTCCGCTTAGTCAAGTGCGACAGCCACATGGACGTACGTGTTTATCCGAAATCGATCGTACTAGTGTGTACTCCAATAATGTCAAGGGTCTTGGTTCTCAAACATGCATATTATTTTTGTACACATGAATTTAAATGCTTAAGAATTATATTTGTTTTTATTTTTTATATGATATTTTTATACATTTGTCAGTCATTTGATATTCCATTATTATTCGGTCTTTTATTTATTTTAGAAATTTATAATCTTATACATAAGTTCTATTTTTTCAAATCTTAGAATCTAATGAGGCGTTAATTGAATACACGTAAGTATTAAAAAATCCATTTGTAAAATTTACTGTAAACAATTTATTTTCAAATACTTACATTTATAATAATAGGCAGTGACTAAATGCATTACTTTAGCTCTTGCTTTAGATAGTTTAGTCATAATATTGAATTAAAAATATTATTCGTATTTTACTATTACAATTAGGAATAGTAATAATGAAGACGTATTTTATTGATATTGAATTCAAATATATTATAATATCAGTAAAATATTAGAAACTAGAACGTACAGGGTTGCGCTGTGGTAACTAGTGGTAAATAATACATTTTTTAATCCATGAAATGATCTACTACCTATACTTAACATAAGTATATTGGTTCATAAATTATATTAATAATTCCAAAATGAAGTAATTCAAAAGATTGAATTACTTTGCATTAAACAATCTCACATTAAAATAATTTTATGATTTCGTAAAATATACATTATTAGTAGGGCAGATGACTTGAAGCGTTTGCATATTTGTTTTGTGAAGTCACAAAAATAGCAGAGTACGAAACAAATACATTTCATGCTTTCATAAAGCTAGTTTTGAAATTTTATTTTGCATATAAATGCATATTTTGAGTCCTTTTTGTTTTTAGGGCATATTTTACACTTTTATACGCTATTTTATACTTTTTGAGACAAATTTAACTTAAATCAATTTTTTCCAAAGTGACATTTTTATTTCAAACAATACAGTCAAAATGTTTGGATAAGAATGTACCTATTTATTTTTAATTTTTGCCGTATACCTAATATGGTTTTGACTGTCTGCGAGCACACATTTTTCCTAAAAGCGATAACGATCTAACATCGTTTCTTTACAGAAAATCAAGAAAATTAAGTAAAATGTATTTATTTACTTGGCTATGGTATATAATATATTTAAATTATGTAATTATTTTGACTTGTTTTAAACGTTGTTTATTTTATTAATACTTTTAAATAAAATGGTTTAACAAATTTTTAAGTGCTTATTATAGGGTTTTTAAGTGCATAAGTGCTTGCATATTTAGTGCTTTTTTAGAGCTACAAGTCCTCTACCCTAATTATTAGTAGCCATCGAGGCAATCGCAAGTCGAAGCCTTACGCGACTATTGTGTTGCCTATCGTTCATACCGGAAGGGGTCGTGAGAATATATGATTTTTCAATAATACCGCAGTGATAACTACAACAATATAATGAAATCCGCAGCACGACGCGGTGTAGGCACACGAACATAAACATATTATAATAATTATCAATATAAACAGTATATCCATATTATGAACAGGTTGCACTTTCTCTTCACTGAACGTTTCACCTCAACAGCGCTCGTTTAAACGGTTTAACAACACAATGATAATCATAATGTATATCTTCTATTCCTCCCTCTATCACTTGTTCCCTCTCTTACAACTCCATAAATCAGACAGCTATAGTAATGATAAAGATAATGTCAGATGATTAATGTAGGAGTGTGCTAGTGTTTTTTGGATTGTTGTCGTCGTTGTTGAGATTTTAGTGTAGGATCCGGATCCGGGTCATTGGTTTTTCATTGAATGGATGCATTTTTTACCTGTTACACTCGTGATAAACTTGGCCGTTCGTGAATTCGTTTTCTATTTATATTATGGTATATGCGAATGGAGTTAGCGGTAAACGACTTATCACGATTTTTACGTCTTCCGCCGATGGATAAGGATTTTTTTCTATGATAACGAATTTTGAAACAGAACAATTATAATATTTTACTTTGTCTCTTCGAAAATTTCTGCAAATGCGTCCTCAATTCAAATAGACATCATCCTCACATTTATAATTTTCGATTTATTGATAATTCATATTTGCCATTATGAAATGCAACACAATCTAACATGCCACTTCACATTCACTCTATTAACTAACTATTTTTGAAAATATATAATGTAGATATAATTTGATATAATTATTAAGGTTTTATAATAATTTTTATAAAAAAGTATAAATTATAAGAAATAAAGTGCTTTGTAATCTAGAAAATATAGAAAATTATTTGAAGTTTCATTGTTTGTTTACAATAATATTTATGTATATGTAACACCACCGTATAGTAGCATTATATAATTTATGTATGTATAATAAATAATATATATATATATATATATATATATATATATATATATATATATATTAAATTGTTAAGTTTAATATGATGCGCATAAATATACTCGTTGACCTTCTGCAGACAATGTTGGTATTCAAGTAACTATTTTCCCAAATGTCCATGTCAACTTGCACGTGATAAAATACGATTATACAAGTAAATGAAATACTCACGACATTCTGTGGTGTTGTTTAAACTTCTAAAAATACGGTGAGAGATGAATTCCAGTTTCCTGATAAAGATTATCTTGCATCTCGCGTGAGGCGGTAGTAATGTTTGCACTAAAAAGGTTTCTGGTATAATTTTCCTCTTTCACATGACAAATATAGTCCAAACAATTTTCTCGAGTTATGTACAAAATATGTCTTAAATTTTGAGTGTATTTCAAAGAAAAAATGTCACTTAGGTATGATAATAATTATAAAAAGTCTGTATAGTAGTCACACAATTGAAAATGACGAATTGGTTAGAATAGCCGCTATGGTACAAGCAATTTTAGGGTTGTCGATTTCCGTGATTCCTATGTCACTATCATGATACTATGTCCCCGCTTAAGTTTACCCTACTGTGATTAACAGCTATGTCTTTCTTTCGAAGTATGGACAGTCACAGATATATGATCTCTATAGTCACAGAGACCTTGGAATACGAGTATGGCTTCAAATAAAATCTGTGATAAGCATTTTAAAGGTCTTCTTCTTCTTGGTTGTATACAGTAATACTTATATTGATTAACTAGGAAATTTGCTGCCCGATGTTAATAAAAATGCAGCGTCCTTACGAAGGTGGAAGTATAGGTCATGTTCATGATTTTTTATTTTTTGTTAACTTAAGAGCGCCCTTATACCAACAGTACCTGGTGCAAACTTACCAATTCACCTCCCCCCTCTATATCTGGCACTGCTTATATAATAATAATCACGTGTTACAATCGGTCAATATCGCGAACCTAGTTAAAAAAAAAAAATTGAACATTTTATTGTCTCAAAAAAATATGAATTTAACGAATTTTATATACTTCAATGTAACATTTTATATCTATGAGTTTTTATCTTATGATAATATTTAGCTGCATTAAGAACGCATTACTTTAACAATCGGTTCAAACCGTAGTCTGAATGTATTTAAAGTGAAGTATGTCGTAAATCATAATTTAAAAAAATTGATAAGCCGAAATGAACCACGCGGGATGAAGAGGATAACTTTTTACTTAAGTAATTTAATCTTTAATATTTCAATGAAAATTTTCTAAAAAAAAATCTATATTTTATAGAGAAAAGATAAAACGGAGTACTACCAAAGTTAAAACTTAAATTTATCTTTATTATTATTAATTACGTTTACCCTATAGTCTCATATATAGTATATAATATTTGTGTATAAATATTATATTATTAATATCCCGTTTTCCTAGTTTTTTTGCTTGACAGTGAACTGTTATATTTTCCCATTTTCGTCAGCCCGTGTCAGACTTATACACGTCGACCAACCGGTATACACGTAAAGTACACTTATTCATTATTCCAATCCGTTAGAGACTCGTGGGCAGGAAAAAAGTAGCTCGCGGTGCTGCGGACGTCGATTTAATAATATGGACGCGTGCGAACTGGTGCACAATGCGCGTGTACATAATATAATAATATATAAAACTACAACTGGTCATGGTTTATGATGAATCTTTATAAAAAAAAAGCCATATAGTTTTTATAGGTTTGAAACTGTAATAATTAGTATAATAATTATTATTGTCATTGCCGAGTGCGCGTTAAACTACGACATGTTAGCAATGCACTTGTATGTACATTATAAATTTGTATATGACTCTCTGAACTCTTAGGTATATATGTTTGCAGGCTAAAGTTGTCATAAAAAATACTACAAGTGAAAAATTTTAATTTGTTTTTATTTTTTTCTATGACACGAAAAACATTGTAACAGTAGTAAAATAAATACGGGACGACGCATGTGTAATAAGAGAAAAACTCGTTTCTTTTTGGTGTATCACCAACTCACCAACACTTTAAGTTTTTACCTTTATATTATGTTTTTACTACTTATTGAGTCATTATTGCTTGGTATGTTAACGGGTATATTCTCCGTATGAGTATATTATAAACGACGTGTATAAACTAGAAGAAATTTATTGTGACGAAAAATTGAATATTTACTTTTATAACACGTGTGAGTGAGTATAATTGCTATACTGGTAACGATGATAACGGTACTTCACTGCGTTTCGAAGACCCGACCACGACAACAGTGTGAGATTGTACGAATACGGAATTTTATTTTAGTGGTCAATAAACTCTGGATATGTTTGTGTCTGTGTGTGTTTTCGTCTATTATATTATAATATTACACCCACATACATTGGGACACGTAGGAAGTTTTTTTTTTTCATTATTTTACTATACGTATTTGATTCAAAAGAAACATCATCGTTTCGTATTATTTTTATTATTATGTTATACTCTACTCGTATTATACCGACAATGGGAACATATATGTCTTTCTAATGAACCAAAATCGGAGTACACTATGGTAGCTAAGCGCTTTAGCCAAACTATATAATAATAATAACATTAATAATATCGAATATACACAATACCGAACCAGTTTTCATTCCTATTTCATCGCATAACCTTGCATTTCAAGTCCTCGCTTCGATATTATTATTGTTCACACCATTTTTATTTCAACAAAAAAATTGTATTTAAATCCCCCGAAAAATAATTCATACCGTTTAAGGGCGTTACCCCTAATAAACCCTATTTCAACCGCCTTTCATAATTCTTATTCACTCACGACTGCAGGTCAAAGTTTCATAATGAATTCGCGAAATTGTACTGTTTAATGACCTCGAAATATGATAATGAAAATATTTTTCCAACATAATTTTGCTTTCCAGTAACTGATGATGGTACTATAATATAGCGTATACTTGTAGTTACAAATAATTTTTAAAATTTGTATTTCGTCATGTAGACGTTTAATTATAATATTTTCCTAATTTGTATAAAAAGAAAATTTTTTTACTTTAATATTTGAATATTCTGTAAAAATGTTAACACTAAATAATCGCGAACATTGAAATTTAAAAATATCTACTCTGTACATAATTTTTACATAGCATGTTATTAAGCATAATAAAATAATTATATTATAATATATTGCAAATTATTTTATCTTAAATTTATTTATACTTCTATATATATTTATAAGTAATTTACTTATTTTGTAAAAGTTTAAAATCTAAACCAGGGATCTTCAATTTTTTTTACGGCAGACGAAACCTGAGATACGCTCTGGCATCGTAAGCCAAAATGCTAATTAAGTATTATTAGTAAGTAGAACTAAAATAATTATATTATAATATATTGCAAATTATTTTATCTTAAATTTATTTATACTTCTATATATATTTATAAGTAATTTATTTATTTTGTAAAAGTTGAAAATCTAAACCAGGGATCTTCAATTTTTTTTACGGCAGACGAAACCTGAGATACGCTCTGGCATCGTAAGCCAAAATGCTTATGAGGAATAGTGAGATAATGAACTTTAAATATAGATAAGTATTATTTAGATTTTAAAAAAATGTAAGTTTATTTTTTATTTTAAATTTTTATATCTTATAATTCAAAATTTGTTATACTAAGATAGGAGTAAGTCACTGAATGAGAAGTTTGGAATTGATTGTATTTAAAAATGTCTTAATAGTTTGCATACAATTTTGTTGTTCTAATCAACATTGTCGCTTGTAAATGTTTGTCACTTAAGTTAGTTCTATACTAAGATTTGACATATTTCATTTTTGAAAACGTCTGTTCATATAAGTAACTAGCTGAATTACCTGGCTTCGCCCGTGTGTGGTTTTTGTTTTATCAAAATAAAATTCTTAAATCAACACAAATTGTTGTATTTTATAAAAATGTATTTTACTTAATGCTATCAAGTGCTAAATAGTAGTAGTTGCTGAATTTTAAAGACAAAAAAAAAAATAATAATAATATTAAAAAATTATTCTATCCTTATATATAACTTTTTTATGAATATTTACAAATGATACGTAGTTGCTCAATTCTAATATGGCTTAAGTCAAAACCTCTTGGTATACCACATTTAGAGTTTTATTTTGTGGTGCATAAACTGACAAATGGTAAATAAAATATAATATTTGTAGTTAAATAATTTAGGGAAACATCACGCAAACACGCACAGTTTACTGATCACAGTCGCAATACACTGATTAACCAACAATCAGCGCGCGTTCGGCGCTGGTGGATCGTAAGTCGTAACACATTTATCGCATTTCGGTAAGAAATGCATTATTTTTTTTAGTCGGTGTTTTCTATACAACTCAATAAATTTAATTTTATATAGCCTCGGAACAATTCATAACACACACAAAAAAAAGATCAGAGTCCAGGTAGACGGAAACCCTTGGACTGCCGTGCCGTATTTCCATTATCGGCCGACTGTTATTGTTATTATTATATGAATGAAGATATACAAATTACACGTAACAATTTATTTTTGGCGATTTCAACCCATTAAAATCAAAATTTTGAAAATCGGGCGACGTGGTGACATTCAGGAAGATATTTGGAACAACTTTGTCAAAAAAAATTGAGAAAAAGTTAAATATTGTCATCACAAAATTGGTACATAAAAAAGGCCTGTTCTTTTATATATATAAGGATTAGAGCTAAATATTGAAATCATTTCACGTTCACATTTTTTTAGGTTTGGAATAATGACAAAATATTAGTAAATTATGCGTTCTAGCTTGAAAAGTCTGATGATCCGGAATCGATCCGCGGGCCTTAGGTTAGAGCCCCTGCTTTAAAATATCTGTATATTTACCTATTACTTAGAATAATAAATAAGGATCAGTAGCTCCTCGTGTTATGGTGCACAGGAGCACGTGAACTACCCAAAAAAATTAATAAAAAATTATTAGATTCATGTAATAAATAATAATTGGTCAAAATGCACATTTTTTATTAAAAAAAAAGTTTTTGCCACTTTTCGTGCAATGAAGTATGTCTATTAGCGAAAAAATAATTAGCGGAGCACACATTGGTTGTGGTCCGGGCGGGTGGCCGTACAGAAATTAGCTACATGCATAGATACGTCGGTCTGTATTACATAATAGTTTGGAACACAATCAATGTGTATACCGGACTAATTTGTATCATTCCACGTATCACTTTGTTCGTGAAAATAAAGATGTTATGTCTATGTTTCATAGATAATCAATCATTTTTTCTGATTTATATTTATTTTACCGTGACGGAGAACTTATAGACCTTAAAAAAATTAATCGTGCCTATAAGAAAATTAATAATTTATTACCCATCTAAATAGGTATTTTACAAATGATTTTGTACCACCTTATGTGTATCTCAGGAGTTACCTTAAAACTTGCAAGTTATTTAAGTATATTGGTTCTTAAAATGATTTAGTAACGTCGTTTCATGACAATTTTGTACATTTTATGCAGTATTTTTACAATGCATAATATACTACAATAATACTTCTTGTTAGAAAAAAAAAAAAAACTATATTAGTTATTTTTATGAACAGAAAGTGTAATTGTAGCACGGAGCTGCGGGGAAAAAATTAATTGATTGTCGTAAAGATAATAATCTAGTAAAACATAGTAATTTATTTATCAAAGTCCTACCACGTATTTAAGTAAAATTAACATATTATTTATTATAACTAAATATACATAATATGTATGATTATATATGTTCGTAAACAAATAAAAATATACATACAAACATGAGAATATAATATAATTTCGATGAACATACAGTGACGACAATGAGTTGTCGTGCGATTGAATTTATAGATTTTTTGTGTGACCATTTTTGTGTATTGCGGGTGTAAGCCGTCGCTGTCGACACTGCTGCTGCAGGAAGTGGTGTGAACCCCTTCCCTCCCTAACACGTGATGATCGGTAGAAGAGTGGGAAAGGATGTGTAAAAAGAGCATCGACCTGTGTACAATAAACTTATATATCCGAAGCAGCAGGTACTATTATAACTAATATTTCTATAGCTATATTGCTGTTAGGAGTACTATGTAGTTTCGCAGGTATATAAGGATGGTAGTGACATATTCAGGAAGAAAGGTGGGGGATATTTTGGATGACAAAATATAAAAATTGTATTTTTTAACAGATATTTCTTATGTTTAACAATAATACATAAGTGGTTAAAAATAATTGAAAAAATAAAATAAAATCACAAAGTTTAATTAATCGAATTTGAATATTTTTATACAGGTTATTTGGTTACTACGTTTCTTCTATGTGAGTAGAATTACCTAAATTTCCCATCGGTAGCTTATTTATATATTTTAAATAATATAAAATACTCGTACACTGTTTTATATTTATAAGTTATTGCATGATTCTAGGTGCTATTTTTTCTTTATTTTTATATTATCAGTTTAACAGTCAAATATTTTTATAGAGTAATTTTCTAATTTGTCTAATTTGTTTCGTATTAAAATTATTTGTATTGATTAAATCATTGGTTAATATTAAACGACAGATGATGAAAATAGATAGTTTAGCCTATGGATAATACGATGAAAACTGACTTCAGATGACAAACTCGTTACCATAGCACTGACGGATGGCCACTAAACCATGTTATACTACTTAATGTGTTGTTTTGAAGACATGGTCGGTAGTACACTATTCGTACAAATGAAAGAAATGTATTGTGACGGTAATAATGTAATATGCAGGAGGAATGAATATTGGATAGAAGTTGACAGAAAAAGAAATGAAAGGTAGGAAGGAAATTAGAAAAGTAAGGGAAATGTAATACGTACCAAAAAAGAAAACGAAATAATTCGAAAGAAGAAGACCAAAGTAAAACACGATCATCTTGATATATAGATGTTCGTATATAGGTAGGTACCACCACTGCATAACGTCTTGGCAAAAAAATAATAATAATACTAACCCATCTACTGCGTACACGGTCATGGGACGTTTGACGAGAAAATAGCGGTTATAAGCATACATAATGTTATATTCCTATGTAAAGTATCATCAGCGGTTGCGGTTAACCCGATGAAAATATTCAGTTCACCACCGGTATAAATACTGTCTCGTCGTTACAGGTTTATTCTGAAATGTCCGCAGGATTTTTTTATTTTTTTCGTGCGATCAATTTTCATATTTTCGTATAAATATCGAACTTTTTTAAAGGGTTCCACTATTACTGTATACGAGAATAGTGAACATGAAATATTTATTTTAGTAATTTATAATTGTAATGTAATATTTTTCACCCATTTCGTACCAGTCAAAGATTATTTATTTATTTATTTTCTAACAAGTGAATACAATAAGATACATAGAATATTCTTAATAATAATAGATAGTTTAATAATATAAAATACAACAAATATTATTGTATCAAATTATTAACCTAATATTTGTCATTCATACATTAAAATACGAATATAATAAAAAAGTTAATATACAAGTATGGATAACTATTATCTTATACTTTCAATATTAAACTTCTTGTATTAAAGTCATAAAATCAACTTCATTTTTACATTTTTTGTTGTCTAATTCTATTTGTATAAAACTGATTAATTTATATAACATTGTATTTCAATTTTTTGGTTTGGTGGCTCTTTTGTATTTTACTTTTTTGTCTTTTGTCGATTCACAGTATATTTTAATATATATTGATACTCGTTAACGAAAACGTGATAATTTAGTTTGTTAAACGAATAAAGAAATGAATAGCAACTTTATAGCACTTATCTATCGGGTATTAAAAACAAAGCTATTAGATTATTTTTATAACAAATCATTAAATGGTTCGCAGTAAATACTTTATTTAAATTTAAATTTTTGCTAGCCAATCTATATCTACTGATCTTTGGTATTGTTGATAAGCGTTAGACATCGCAAATGTTACCATATGTTTACGTATCGTCGATTTTATAGAAATTTTAGAATATGTGTTTTTACATCCGTATTTTGTAGACTTATATCAAAATAAATAAAATACATAAATACCTACGGTAGTCAGTTATAATACCTATATATATAAATACTTTTAAAAATAAAACAGCTTATTTTACAGATGCGACAATGTGAGACACTATTAAGTGCGTCGTATCCCGTATAATTAAAAATCATTTTTTTCTTTTGGACATCTAATATTGTTTTCAAAAACTGCTCATTTATTACAAGCAGATTCGTTGTAAAAACCCGTACGGAGTCATCGAGGAAACTCGTTAAATAATACTAAATTCTTATACATCTGTTTACTACAAGTATTCATAACTAATTAAAATTTGACTTAAATATGCATTTACTCGTATATATTTTATTAACAATTTTATAAAAGCTTATTTTACTAAGTATGATTATAACGAATTGTTGTGAAAATGCTTTGCTATACAAAATTATTTTATATAAATATATTTATACACACGTGTAAAACACTTTAATAATTTCTACTAGGAGAAACTCGCAGTATAATATTATCTAGTTATTTATGTGTTATTAAGATGAAATGAAAAAAAAAACTTATAATTTTTAATTTGGAAGTAATTCCATTTAAAGATATTTTTTGATGCTAAATTTAAATTAAATTGAACCGTTTTGCTTTAATGTTTTTAAGATAAATAATTTGGTATTGAACCGAATATATGGGACATGATTATAGAAATACATTGAATTATACATAATTTACATTTCATCGTAGTTTTGTAGTTTCTATTCTTAAATTTTGGTATAACAATATTCATTCAGCATAGTAAGAACAATAAAAATTTAAATAATTTAGTTAATAATCGATGTAATATGACGTTATTATTGTCAATATTGTCTATTCAGATCGTACTGTTTATAACTGATTATAATTATATTGTGACTAATTAATACGAATAAAGTTAATTTTCCCAGGCCATATTCTAATATTAAAATGTCTTATCATGAGTAAACCCAATATTTATTTGCTTATTGCTCTTACTATTGATTTTGCTACGCAGTTTTAAGCTTTTAACATGTTTCAATAAATTATTAATATTATTATGATGATATTATTAATACCAATTTACTAATTCATTAAATAATGAATATTTTCGTTGTAATTTTCAATGATATAAATGGTGATAATTTTTTCCATTTGTTTAGATACATTTTTAAACTATTTTTTATAACCACGTTTATAAATTATACAATGTATTAATATTATTTCACCATATTACGAATGCGCTTATTGTTCTTACCGCAGTCATCTCGAGATAGTTCCAGCTTGGTTATTTCTTCGGCTCTATTTACTTATACATATACGCATGTAACCGAATCATATTGTTTGTTTTTAGTCGGAACACACTTGTAGTTTTAACGAAGGGGTTTTGTTTAAACGTATTATTTTTTGGAGTTTTTTTTTAACCGTACATAATGTACTCACGTGTATGTGTGACATCATTTCGGTAAGCCTCACGCACGCACTTTCAGTTTCGATCCGAAACAATTACGATTTCTACGGAACAATAGCGATTCGTTTCGTGCTGCAACAGAACTTGTCCTCACGTTGTCGCTTTCTTCGCGTTCCGCGACGCACAACGCGTGTTTTTACGTAGCACATTCGCTTGCGCACGCAAACATATACACCATTATATCTTACTGTAGTTTCGGCAGGAAATCGAAAAGGAATTGTTGTGTCGTCCGACTCTTTTTCTTTTCCTGTTTATTTGGCGAAACGAGAAAACACACACACACACACACACACACACACACACACACACTCACCGAAAAATTATTTTTGACGTTTACTCAATAATATATAATACATTAAATTAACATAAATTATATTACCTATATTATATACACCATGCACTCTCAAAACTATACTTAAAATAGGTACTAACATTGATTTTAGAATATATAGAGTATATAGGTTAGGTATATATATATATAGAGTATATTCTAAAATCAATGGTATTAGCTATAGGTACACGTTTCGATGTAGAGCACACCCGTACGAGAAAATCGTCCGTCTGTTCGAGTGTTCATCTCGAAACATACGTTCGCATAAATTGGCAGCAACTTGTATAATATGTTGAAATATATTATATACGTATGTGTGTAGGTACAATTAGTATGCACAGAGAGTTAATAGATGCCACTTATAACATACACATAATCGTATAAGATACGTTTGTAATTACTATAGAACACAATATCTGTTCATCGTTTGGAAATATATTTTAACCGTGACATCATAGAACAATATGGTTTTATATTGTGGGCAGATATTGCACGAACACAGTCTATACTACGCGACATGGCCATGTGTTGATAATTCAACATTCTCGAGGTCTTTGAACCTGAACTTGAATCAATCGGTTTTGAACATTGATGCTAACTGTGTGTGAATGTATATATCATCCGCATATACGTAGTGTTATCCGTTTTCAAATCGTTTTCTATATTGTATCGTCTTCGATCGATTATTCTGACCCCCGTAGATAGACCGCGAAGTATTAATTCAATCGCACTATTCGATTCGCACCTATTTAATAGTGTACCCAAAGATTCAAAACGCTATCGTTGATTTATATCTGTCGTGCGCGATCCTGACACGTTTGTCTCAATGCATACGATTTTCTACAGCATAACGTTGTATTTTATTTTTTTTTTTACCATCACACAAGTTTCATTTATATTCATGCACGGCCGTTGAACATGATAATCCACATTCATTGCATTGTTCACGGGTTCTGTTCCATCGTGTATAAAACGGGTTCTCTTCCTGCAATGCGTACCATTGTATATAAGTGTACTGAAACTTTTAACGCCACGCGCATTACTGTTTTTGATCCACGCTATAACCGTTCGCTCGTAAAACTTACGGACTTATGTATGTGTACTGCCGTCTCAACAGCATTATAAACGTAGACCGTGTTATTTTATTAGGAGTAAGGTATAAAAAAATATATTCTCTAAACGCTTTCTTCTTGTATTATATTATATACGTGGAAATACTACAAAATCAATGCTGTTATTGGTTTATGGAGTGCAACTAGATTTTTCATACTGTCATCAAATCAAATCATTCAATCAAATAAAAAATGTTACAAAGAACCTCTAAAAATATTATAAGTAGTTCTTTGGGCTATTTTAATAATAATTTAGAAAAAACAATATTTTATTGTGTGTTTTTTAATTGATTCTCCATGGTATAGTATAATACTGTAGACGTACATATTGAGTCACCGTATTTAACTAACACCAAATAATGGGTAATATGGTAGAATCTGAGTATATTATTACTGTCTTAAATCCACCCTTGAAATGTCGTAGAAAAATAACAATGAAACTCACTGAAAGTACATGACATTTTTATGAGAAAACTATATATATAATACATTATACTAAAATATAATGTATACTTATAGGTATGTTAATATAACAAAGCCGATTAAATCGCGTTACTTGGCGTTTTCAACTTTCATTACTCGTGTATCTACAAACGATATTTTCATAATTTCTACAGCGTGATAATCTCATTATTTCATGTAAATATATTATATTAATTACTGTTAGCTTATGTATTACTGTTACTAACGCGGCCATACTTAAACGCGCATATCCTGTTTCGTGAAAACAATGTACCAAACACGGACAAATATACACTAAGTTCTTATATATTATATTATAGACCGAAAAATAAACATAATTTACATTACATGAACTAAGTGTTTGAATTTTTTTTTAACAGTACTTCATATTTAAAAAAAATTTATATTTATCATTATAAAAATTAAGTAATTATTAAATTTTATTGGTTTTAATAATAGGTATAACATATACGAAAGTAGATAATATAAAAATGATAATTGCTGTAGTTGGAAAATTGAATCAAGTTAAATAAATTATTTTATTCATTTTGTGTTTTGAGTGACTATGGTAAACATGTCAAATATTCAACTAAATTATATCGAAAAATTGTTATTATGTGATTCAAATTCCTGTATTAATAGTTGATGCGATGATAAACAGTGGTAACAGTTTACTAATGTATCATTTACTTTTTATGATCTATGCACAAAAAATATTTACTATGGACATTCACTAATTTATAAATTAATATTTTTAATTGATTCGTTTGATTATAATTTATAATGGGTGCCATACCGGTCTTTAATAAAAGTATATTTTACTCATCATTGACTATGTGGTTGTCATTTTCATTTTCATAAAGATGTATTTAAGTTTTATTCTTTGGATGTTAATATTGTTTTTGTCATTGTGTAAATAATTTTGAATTTTAAATTAAATAATTATAAAAATGCAAGCATGATCATTTCTTATTTAACCACTACGTGGTCTGTTTACTTGGAAAATGACGGTAAACGAGTTGAAAACATGATGAGATGGTAATTGAATTTTATCTTTTGTTAGTTTTCAGTTAAATACGATTTTTACTATTACATGTGGTACTTTCACAACTTCAATACATACAGTGATGCAGATATATGGTGTTCATAGTTAAATGTCGTTTAAGCTCATGAAAAATAAAAATAAAAATATAAAAATTAAATCGTAGATTTATGAAATCAAGAAAACCTGTTCTCTTTGAGAGTCTTGTGTGCCCTTCATGAGAACTTGAACTACCTTAACCCCATCGTCGGTACGTACCGTATCCATATTATCGTCACCGACGAAGAGCCGTAGCGAATCCGTGCACAATTTCACCGCAATGTTGAGTCTTGTTGTTGTTTTATTTTTCCGCATTTCGAATTTAACATGTACATCTAATAATCAAACGATAAGATATTTTATGTGTTCTATAACGGGATGGCCGTGGCGACAGCAGCGGTGTCGGCGGAGGCGGCGGCGATTCGTTCGCGCACTGGCTAACACGAGACTGGCATATTCCATTAGACTCGTCTCGTCAGTCCGCCGAACCGGTTGTGCGCGTGTGTGCATGTCGTTGTGCGTGGCGCGCCGTTAATCTAGTTCGTCATAGTTGATTTTTATATACTATTTTGTGTTTATTAATGTTGTTTTTTTTTTCAATAAATAAACGTATTACTCGGTGTCTATTAAATAATATAATTATTCCAAGAACTATCAAATCGTCCCATTGTAGCAAGCTGAAACGGATGTTTTATGGTTTTCGTATATTGGTTATTAAAATACGCGCGAATGAGATCAGTCGACGGTATTTCAAGTAAAAATCAAATTTTCTTTTGTCCTATGGTCAAACTGCGGCAATGTCTGGTGTGGTGATTCGGTAGCCGTCGTCAAATCTCAGACGCAGAACGATACAATTATACCGTAATAGAACGTGGATTCAGTCTCCAACTATTTTCCATGGCAGAACTATTTGAAACCATTTAGATTTTCTGTTAAGTGTCTCATTAGATACTTTATCGTTTAAACATATTCCATATTTTTTCATCACAGTGACAATTTCGCAGTGCACATAGTACATATACAATATATAAAACCAGAATAGATCGATTTCTGCACGGATTCCCGTTTTATGTATAGGTATCTAGTATATAGTTATCGTTAGACTTTTTTTTAAATTTTTTCGTGAACCCGTGTAGGCATATTATAGCGTGTGTATGCGTGTCTTTGATGTAAGCGTATTTGGGTTGAGGTCAAACGCATTCGAGCCGAAAAAGTGCGCGAGTTGCTGTGACCGGATCCCGGTGCTCTCGTGCCCTGCGTGCAATATTATTATATGCCATTTCGATTCAAGGAGATTTTGTTGTCGTCAACGCCACCGCACAAAAGTTCAATGTAATTTAAACATCGTTACTCTTGTGTAAATATACGTACATACGCATTGTCGTTGTCGTTAACAACGTATTTTCTAGTAAAGATCGCTTATCGATCAACACTTTCACGTACGGCTACGACACGGCACTGTGTATTAGAAAATTAATTCACAATTTAGATTTTTTTTTCTTACCCTAAAACGATAATTATGCAGCCACTGTAGACAACCGAATTTTCTCCTTGGACCATGTTTTGTTGAACGTATGAGTGCACGTCCAATAAGAATGAACGTACTTTCTCCATGGAAAACGATCGAATTTGTACACTTCGCTATACATTAAAATCTCTTCCTCAGTTGGTCTACGCATATATGCCCCTACCTCGTACAGTTTCTCTGCGGTCCGTTAACATCAATAATATGATTATTCGTTTTTCGTTTCTAAAAATATACGCAATTTGTACATACGTTCATACGTTCATACGTTTAAAATATTATTTTATTTTTTATTTTTTTATCGCTTGTCGTTAAAAATCAGAAGAATAAATTCTTAAGTGTTAATTATTTTTTTAATCATAATTATTAATATTTTACTACATGGTTTAAAAAATATTAACGTTTATTGCCATTTCTGTCACGGACTCGAATTAGTATTCTAGAGAGGTGGTCGCGCGAAATAATGACATTAAGACGACATTATAACTTACGGGATGTCTCTGCATCGCGGTCATTGTTCGTCACGCTTAGAGCTAGGAATTTTAACGCTCCGCAAAGTATAGTATCCTCTGCATGAAGCACAATAGGAATAATCGTGATTAATGTGTGATTCGAATATAAGTGCAAAACAGTAATAATAATAATAATAATAATAAAAACACGCCAAAAACAATCTCCTGGCCACGTGACACCAATTCGTGTAATGATTCAAATAAAAATCAAAAAAAATCTTAGATCGTGCGAATGCCATTAGTAATTAATTCCCATACGCGACTTAAAGTACATTACTCGAACGACATGTTAGAATATATTGTACACAGCAACGATGACGGCCTGTTATTAAATCATTCATGGATTATGCCCCCTTCTCCAACCGACAAAGATAATGTATATTACATTGAATCGTGTGGGATATGTGTGTATATACATAATACATATATGTACATATACGAGTACATATTTTAATTACGTCTTCGTTAAGCATTTAATAATATTGTACGTTGTACCAAAAGCGCCTAATTACGGAACACATACACAATATTGTATTTTCCTCGATCCAATTATTTCTCTATTTCTCCAAATGTCTACGTAAGATACAACATAATTTACTCAATGTATATATGAACTCTCCTATACAAGGTATATATTACCGTTTAGGTTATTATTTTCCGAAACGCAACACTTGACATTTTCAAGTTCACTTTCAACACTAATATATTCGTATTTTAAAGCGATTTTCAGGGGTAACTTTTAATAATCGTACCGGAGAGTATGATTTAACGATTGTGTGTGTGTTTGTGTCTGTGTGTGGGGGGGGGGGTGAAAATTCATAATTTGTACGAGTAATGTGATTTATACTCAGAAGCTCCTTTGTTGCACGGAGAAAAATAGATCTCAAAATGTCTAAGAGTATCGAATTGCTCATCTTGTGTCGGTCTGTAAATTTCCATTCACGTTTCATATCACTGGTCGGTGAAACTCAATATCAGCCAGGTCGTGTCGAATCGCCGATAATAAATGACCGATGTTCGATTAATTTTTCTCGCCATTATCAAAACGCAATTTTTCGTCTGTCCTCTTTATAGTCTCACAACGCTCTACGTGTTTTACTCTTATTCTACGTAAAATATTTTTTTCCACATTCTCGTATATCTAGGTCACATAATAATAATGATCACATTTACACACACACACACATGAACACACAAATACAAATGCATATACTAGATGTATATACATGTATGTAAACTGCGGGAAAAAATCGTATAAGTATATATCACCTGCTACTGTTGTCACACAGACGATCACATTTTTTTTCCTTCCTTCATTGTTATGCACTCCCTCCGGCCCCCTGAATATCCGAATCCGATGAATTAAATTCATCGCGTGTTCTAATAATCTATGTGTATGTAGTGAGAAAAAAAAATAACGATACCAGAAACTTCGTGACCGGGCCCATTTTAGGTCAACCGAGATCCAAGAGAAAAGACCGGATGGACTAGATGGAGACTGAAAACCGATTTGCCGCCCAGACGCGCATTAGCTATTGTCGTAGTTTACACATATATGATTATTATACACGAGATACAGTGTTGAGTCGTGCACCGTTGCGACTTTTACATCGTTCTTTCTGTACAGTACATTTTGTGTAAACAATTGAATTTGATTTAAAAAAAGAAAAACATTTTTATAGACAACGAATGGTTCTCCGCGGTGTACAGTGTGATAATAAAAATCGTACAAGCTGACGACAGTATAGAAAATCTTGAGTTTCCGTGTTTGATTCAGTACTAGACGACCTTGGCGATAAAAAAAAAAACAACAATTTTTTTACCAGATTTATTTGCGTAACTAGTTCCCTTGATCCTGAAATAACTGGAAACGCTCATTAGTGCAATGATCATGTTCGAACGAAGATCGGATTTACGCTAGCGACGATCCGTTCGCGTTCGCGAAGATTTAAGTTTGAATGTGTTGACGCGATCGTACTTAAATGCCACGTTTCGAAGTCATCACCAATCGGTATGGAAGTATTATCGACGTACGAGAATGCGCCGACGAGTGAGTGTTATATCATATAATTAATTATCATCTGTAATATATAGTATTTTTCGCACGGCGGTTAAATATATTTTTAAATCGCTAATCTCATTTCATGTTGGGGTTTTTTTTCTTTTGTTTCGTATTAATTTTTTTAATTAAGTCTGCTTGTATGTGTGGGCTAAAAAACGTAGTGAGTTCTACGGCCGGTAAAATGCAATTTATTTATGTAACATATTTGTATTGTGTATACCTATACGTAATAGTAAATATACACTGCACTATTGTAGTGTTCTTTTCAAATCAAATGAATATCGTCATAAAGAATACAACAATACCCAAGTCGTTAAAATATGGCCTCTACATACAGCAAAAAAAAAAAAAAAATAACAACAATTGCAACAATGTATGATTTATGTTTTGTTTAAATGTCTCTTCCGTTTTTACATATTTTATGAGTTACATTTTTCATGCCCCTCCCAGCCCCAAACATCATGTTTAGTGCATTTTTTTACTCTGAGAATATTGAGGGCTTAATTTGTTTCCACTTTTATTATTTTTTCCGCTATACAAAAATACACTACACGTGAGAATATTCCATTCTTTCTAATTCGCTTGACCTAACCTCATTCACATTTTCCGTATAACGGTCGATTAGTTGGATGATGTTTTTCGAACAACTAATCTGCTGTGTATATCATCCTCTATGATAATACAGTGTATTGATATGTAGCGTGTACCCAGCCCGAGATCTTAAAAAAAACAGTATTCATTACAATTTTAAGTGAATGCATATATACAATATGTATATATATATATATTTTTTTTCTTTTAATGTATTTCATAGTATATTTATAAAAAAGTATAAGTATAAATTATTGAAATCCAACATTAGATGGCGATTTGTTTTTTGTTTTTTGTTTTTTTTTGTTTTCGGCAATTACTTATTCCACAATCAACTGACGATAGAAATCATTATTATTGCTTTTTGTCAATTTGGGAAGATTAGATATTTTTGATTCTTTTTAATTTTCGGCATTTTGTGTAGCGGGTATTTTTAGTCACACAATAATACATTACTATCATTAGTAATTATAGTAATTACTACATTATTTTTATTATTATTATACGTGTATAACGTTTTTATAAGACGTATCAACGCGTTCGGTTGATGATGATGAAAAAATCAACTGTAACGGCATATGATGATTAAAATTGAGTACCAGAAGAATAACATTAAACATGAATAAAATAAAATGACGTTTCGGCTCAAAACAGCCATTGAAATTATATATATATATACATATATATTGTACGAATAAAAAAAATAGAATAGCAAAGCATTCATGTTATTGTGCACAGTGGTTACATGTAAGCTAACAGCTGCTACAGTTTATGATGATAATAGTAATAATAACAAATAGATTTGTTCAATTATTGGTTAGAAAAAAATAAAAATAAGACTTAAATACGTTTCGTAAATTATTTGTCGTTAACGAACAGCCGAATGATTAATACAAGTATAATATTGCGTTTTATTGACTGTTGCGTGATCGGTTATAACGATTTTTAACGATGCCGTTATAACGACTGTACACTGTACATATTCGTATTTCCATCATTGTTATTGAGCTCAATTATTTGATACTAATATTAAATTTATAATATTTTTTCACGTTGATATCTGTGACGACGTTGCATCGTGCAAGGATACAAGACTTAATTATTGTTAGAGAATATTCCTGTTGTAAATCACCCGAACAAATGTTTTCGAAGGAAAATATGTGATACGTGACTTTGGAGTATAAACATTTTGATTTAACAATTATGTATGTGTAAACTTGAAGATTTGTACTCATAATGATTTTAACCGATAGCAAAAGCAGTTTTTTGATTTGTTTGAACAATTACAGTTAACCTGGATCCTATCGATACTCAGAAAAACAGTTTAAATATCCAAAGTTGTGTGCATGCTGCAATTATTTTGTATGTTAAAATATTAGTTTGTTTAACAAATAGAACTCGACCGGTCTTGTGATGATAATATTGATGTGTATATATATATGAATATATAATAATACAATAATAACCGTATAACCGGTTTGATGTATTTGAAAATCACAAGAAAATATCTTTTCATAGTTCCGTAAAATAATTTATTTTAATTATCGTTATTATACAAAGTATCAAAATTTCAGGGTCGGTGACTACACACATTATTTAGATGTAAGTACGTAAGATTAAGTGCTAGAAGATATTCTATTGTTATTATCAATTCGTCTTCGACGGATAATAGAAACTTAACACATTGTTTGGATAAAGCTAATTTTTACATTTACGAAAAATATAGCTGTAAACACCGAATACAGGTGGTTAACCTGTTAATTGGGGTGTGGTGTATTTCACGCATATAATCTCGTTCAATGGTCGATATGTTTTAAAATAATTTATGCGAAATTATTATACTAAAAACATGTGCGCATGTGGCGAGAATATTTCACCACATTAGATATTATTACATTTAAACTTGATTTTATAAATTTCATTGAAATTCGTTTTGTGTGATAAAAAAAGTTCAAGTTCTTTTGAAATTGTATCACAAGCCATCGTACGACCTACTAGTTCCGACCAATAATATCGAATTTAGACGAGTGTTGATGAACTATTTTTTTCTTCCTATAATTATTATACTGTATTTTATTATATATTAGTAATACTAATACAAATTATTTTATTCAATAATTGCGATGTCCTTGATATTCACATCGATTACTATACGCGCGTGAACGATATCTGACTCACGCGTACAATAACGTGCAAATTCGTTTTGAGGGCGTGGAGTATATTATATTGAATGTACATTGTAAAGAAAGGTATATAATATTAACGCATTGATTTTATTTTATTTTTTTACAGGGCTTACGAAATGTCTCAGGAGTCCCAGAGTCCGTTGGGCCAATGGAAAAACAAATACAGTTCCGTGTTGGCCACTCTCGGCTGCACTTTGGGAGCCTTTAACATCAGCAGGTTCGCCATACTCACAGTACAATTTGGAGGTTAGTGGACTGCCACAATTAGCTAGCGAAATCCGTGTTGTCCTAGGGAAGCTCTTAACGTTACGTGTGGTATTGGTTTGTTCACAGCCAACTTTATACTTCAGTTCCTAGTGTTATCATTGCTAGTCGGCGTGCCCATGTTCACGTTCCACAGTTCTCTCGGTCAGCTGCTGGGAGCCGGCGTCATGGATATGTGGAGGATATCCCCGATATTCAAGGTAAGTCCGCGGTTCCGGTCGCACAGCGCACATCACGCTCATTTCATGTAATGATATCCAGTCGAATATATATAATATCATTGTCTGTGTGCGCGATGGATTAAAATGTTAACTTTTCCGATAAAATACAATACCCGTGGTATGTACATTATGTTTATTGGCACGGTTTCATTAAAGCTTATTTTGAGTAAAATTTTAACCGTTAAATCGTTAAATTATTCAAGAAACCATATATTGTACATATGAATCACGTATCGGTCTATCCGATGGTTTTTATAATACAAATTGCGACTCAGGTGGGCGACGATAGTGAAACATAGTTAATTTGCAACAATGTAAAGCATTCGGCGTAGTAAATTATACAATATTTAAAACGAGATGAAAAATCAGACATTCAAATTTGCTATGATTAACATAGATTTAGGCATTAGTTTTTTCATTTTTAATAACTTAATTTAAACATACACGACTGTATTATCTATTTCAATTTCAACCGATATATCACGAAAATATTTAAAAAAAAAAATATTAAATTTCACAAACATTTTTCAATATCTGAAATTTGGTTCTATATTTTATTAATTTAGGTAGTTAGTGTCACTATCCAAGAAACACTAAGGAAGTTGGATTTATATCAAATATAGTCTCTTAAATAAATATACTTCTTTTTTCATATTGTTCGTTTAAATATTTTGGGAAATGTTTGTTTTTTATTCTTATATGTATATAAAATGGAGAAACACACAAGGTCAATTCAATGATGTTAAAACATTATTACCAATTTTATCCCAATCGACTTATATTCAATCAGTACAGGTTCCTCCTGGATATTCACGAAAAGCGTTTAATTCGCAAACATGTCGTGTCCCCGTTTCGCGTTTACAGTCAGCTGACTTTCTGACGATGATAGTATAGTGTAGGTCATGACTGGTTATAAAACGCGTTTTTTAGACGTCCAATTGATTACAGGGAATCGGTATTGCACTGCTCCTGGCCCAGGCGTTTATCGGCACATACTCGGTGATTGGTATCTCATGGATGTTCACATATTTTCGCGATTCGTTCATCACGAAACAGGACGTTTATCGTTGGGCAGAGCCAGTCGACGAGTACAAAGAAGGTAGGAGCAACCCGCAGCAGTTTTAACTGTCTGTACACTTGTACAACAATATTATGTATCCATATAATAAATAATAGAATAAATGTTAAAAAATAAAATAATGTATTGTGTCTGCAATTCGTTCATGGCACACCAATAGAGACGATAGAATAAGGTTTAAACTTTATTGATATGTGTTTGTAATTTGGGTGTTAACTATTAAGATAGTATTTTAACTCATAATGGCTCTGATAAATCTGCTTACGATTTAGAAATCGATTGAAATTCTTTTAGTGATTTATTTTTTATACCAAATAAAATAATATAATATAATATTATTTTATTTTATTTTATTTTATTTAACATTTTTTTTTTTTTTTTTAGATTATAATAATTATTAATACTTAATTGGCAACACGAAGGTACATTTGTTTGTTTTTTTCCCCAAAACATTTCTTATTACATACATTTTAATATATTTTGAAAACTAAAGTGTGTTTTCTTTTAAATGAATACATTTAAATTAATTAATAATATTGCGTTACTTGAAATTTAAGTGTTGCATACCAAGCAATAAAAAAACATCATTGTGAATTAATAAAATAATATTCTGTTTTGGAGACTATAAAATGTTTACATATTTTAATTTGCGCATTGAAATCTGAAAACTTAGTAAATAAAAATATTAACATTCATGCTAATTTTAATGGAAATGTCCAACACGTTTCGTAGTTAATTTTTATATTGAGTAATAATGGATTGCAGATAGTATGCCCTGGTCGACGTATTCTTCGAATATCACGTTCAATATCGAAGAGACAGTACCGGGTTACTTCAACGGCATAGTCTTGCAAAGAAAGTACGTGGAAAAACTCGAGATGACCGACAACTCATTAAAACTACCTGTAGTTATCAACCTGATGATCATTTGGACAATCGTGTTCATTTGCTTAAGTAAAGGTAAGTACGATAAAAGATAAACCACTGTTGCCGGTAAAATCTTATTGTCGAATCAGAACTTACATCGAGGTTAGAGTACATCAAATCAGCTGTTTACGTTAAGAGTGCCGTAGCAATTTTATAGTCATAGTAAAATCGTTCGTCCACACGAATGTCACATGAGCGTAGTTAGATATTTTTTTGTGAATGAAGGGAGGAAAAATTATAAAGCGTTTCAGCGACGATAAAACGCACACATAAAAAGTTTTTTAATAACTAAAAAACAGAGCCGCTAACAAAAGTTGTATATACATTTAAAAATTTTAAAAACCTAAACCCACTCTTTTTCTATGGATTCTCATATAGTCGGTATCAGATTTGACCATTATGCTGATCTTCGAGATTATGCGATCATATTATTTATTAATTTGTAAAATTCATGTTTTTTTTTTTTTTTAACTTGTACACAACAGGTCTAAAGTCTTACAGCAAAATAATATGTATATTCTCATTGGTGCCTGTGTTTGGCATGTTCATGCTGTGCACGAAAATGATGGGACTAGCACCAATGATCGGATTCCAACATCATGACATTTTTCCAGAAACCGATTGGAGTGAGTTCTTCCTCAATACCAAGGTAATTAGCATTGTATACAATATTGCAGTGTACTTAATTTACTGCCCAATTATATAACATAAAATTTGATGGATACAATTTTATCGTCATAATTGTACATCAAACTGTGGATTATTTACTTGATTTTTTTCTCATAAAACTTTTGTATTCGACGATGTTGAATGAGTGTGACGTAATTTACATCAATCTATGTGTTTTTGGATTTCAGAGTTGGGTGGCAGCGTTTACCGAGACGTTTCTCACGTGGGGTATACTCGGCGCGTGTACAATGCAAATTACCTCGCACAATCGGCCAAAGCATCTGCTGCACAGAGACGCCTCGTTAGTAGTCATTCTAACAATAGCCGTGCTCATATTGGCCGCGTTTTTAGCCAATACTTGTGTGCAGCTCCTTGAAGCCCGTGGATTCGTGTACCTACCGAGTTCATTTGGTATGCGTTTGTATCTATATTTATATTTTGGTTATTATCAAAATTGTTATTATTGATTTCCAAACTTTTTTCATATTACCTAAATCTTCCCAAGACTATTGAAATGTGAAAATAAACAAAACATAAATATTTTTACGAGATGTTTTTTTTTTTTTTGCTTCCAGAACGGATGAGTTCCTATATATTTTTGTTTAAACAAAATTCCTCGCAGGCGCGTAAGCATTTGACGCCCGTGCGATGGATGCAACACAACAGTCTGTTTCTAGGCGAAAGGACGATGAAGAACAACGTGCCTGGTATGCCGCAGGAGAGCGGTTATCAGGCCATGCGGCTGGCCACCGAACTATTCCCGGCCACGTTCGCCATGATCGGTGCCAAGAACATTTCGCCCTTTTGGTCCATGCTCTTCTACTTTGTGCTCATCATGTTCGGCATTGGACAGCAGGTAAGTCGTCTCTGACTGTGTGAACAGCCTCCCCATTCTCCGTGTATTATATTTTTTATTTTCACCGCAGATCGCGATATGGCACTGTGTCGTCAGCGGCATCATATCGTTGCACCCGTTCAAGTTGAGGAAGTGGCGTACGACGATCACGTTCCTATCGTGCGCGGCCGCGTTCTCGATCGGTCTGTTCATGGCAACAGAGGTGAGTAATAGCGAATACCGTACGTACATGAATTTTTGCCACAGTAAATATTACAACCGTCGGTTGGTCCGTTTCAGCTGGGGATTTTCGTCGTGTATCTCATGGACTATTGCGTCGGCTGCGGTTGGTGGATGATGGTGCTCTATCTGCTGGAGATCGGAGCTCTGTTCATGGTCCGTGGTCGTCCGTACAGTGGTGAGACCGTTGTGGCCACGCTGTTCTCACAGGCCAACCATCATTTACAGGTGTGGCTGGCGCCGATGTTGTCATTCGACTGGAACATAATCGTACCAGTTGCTTTAATTGTAAGCATATCCACCTATTTACTTTGAAAATAAAATATAATTGTTGAATTAATCAATCAAATATATATATAAGATAAACGGAATAAATGACCACCGCCAAATGGTTTTTATTTTCTCATTAAAGATTGTTAAAGAAACTAATATTTGATTCTTAAATATTGCACATTATAATTTTTTCCACGTAAGCGACGATACAGGAATGATACTATAACTAAACGATTTCATGTTCAAACAGCTTCTTAGCACATCGGTGTTCAAGAACGGTAGCTACCGGTTGCTGTATAACTGGAAAGGCTCATCATCGCAGTCGTCGTACTGGTCCACGTCCAGCAGAGAGTTCGGTTGCATGTTGCAGATCATACCATTGCTGATCGTGCCGTTCGCGGGCATCGTACAGAGCTGCCGGTACTTGGCCACTGGGCCGCCAGATTTGTTCGACGTAAGTAGTGTTCTGTTAAACGATTATATCAGTGGCATATTGAGAGAAATTAGAGACTCAACAATTTCGGGAAGTCTTAAATTTTATATCGTTATCTTAAATATTCAATATTAAATAATAATACATATATGTTGTTTTTATAACCAAACTTAGTACTATAAATCGTGATTCATTATTATTAACTTACAGTTATGATTACGCCCTTCTTCAAAAAAAAATTCTCTGTATGCTTTTTGATTACGGAGCTGAGTTGCTCCTGTGAACCACATTAAACAAAACATATCCGCACTTGTGTCTAATTTAACGCTGATATTTTCTCTATTTATTTTTCTGATGCCTGTTCATTGACTGTTTTAGCGGATTCAGATGTTGTACCGACCCGTCATCGAAACCCGCAGGCCCGCTGAGGGAGGCGATGCAACCCCGGAGCCCGGCGTCAACGGCACGACGGCCGTGCAAATTGAGGATCCACCTCCCAAGTACACGCCACCACCATCATATTCCACGGCCACCGGAGCAAGGTCTTTAAGATTCACTGATTTAGTAACGGTTTATGAGAACGACTAACACGGGCATTATAATAATATTATAAATGCGCAAAATAGTGCAGTTTCATTAATTCTTAACTCACGCCGCTTATACGAGCTACCTTCTCTATTCTACTACATCAACGTAACTCTCTTGTACATTCGATTTTTATTGTTAACACACACGATCGCATATTATTATCACAATTGTTGTCGTAATGATTTTAATTTTAAATTTGTTTTTTGTCATATTTTTATACTTAGTTGTTACGCTTATATACTTTTATCAGACTGTTGAAAACTAAAAAAAAATAAAATAAACTTACGCAACATACATCGATAAATCGATGTATATTATATATGTATGTACGCATATATATATATACTACATATATTAATATGATTTTACCATGTAACTAATTATAATTAATACTATAAGTAAAAAAAAAAAAGAAAAACACATAACACATTATTTTGTAGAAGAATGCTCTGTTACATTATTTATTATTATATTAATATGCATGCACGACCGTAGCACGAGGTCGACTTTGGTGGTTACCGGTTATTTTTTCTTCTTCTTCTTCTACTTCTTCGCTGTGCACTCACGGCCATGGTCGCGGCCACTGTCTCCAGCCACACGTAAATCTTTTTTCGCACATCTACACCTGATGTAATATTTGCGTGTCGAAGACGCAATTTCTGAACAGTTTTGTGTGTGTTTTTTTTTCCACGTGTGCGTACAGAATCGCGAAAATGTTGCGGCAGAGCATCAGGCGGAGCGTGCGCAGACTAGCGCACGTGCTTGGCAATCAGCATTCCACAGCGGCACTGGGCGAATCTTTGTCGTCGTCTCCGCAGTCCTCATCGTCCGCGGCAGTCAACGGTGGCCAACATCAGTCGCCGGCATCCGTGTACGCCACCGCGACAACCGCCCAGACGCCCGCGGCTGTCACTTCGCAGCTGCTGCACGTGCCGTCCACCGTAACTGCCGTCCAACAGCGTCCTGCCGTGGCCACGTCGTGCCCGCCACCCGACTACACCACCGTGCTGGTCGAGATGACCCGGAACAACGGTAATCGTGACCACGAGAGCGTGCAGTCCGTCGCGCGCGCCACTGCCGTCTGCGAATCGTCTTCATCCGCGTCCAGCCTGTCCAACGAGCAAAGCACCAGCATCGAGTGTCTAATGGAACAGGCTGCGCCCATCAACATCGACCGAGTCGTGGCCGCCGTCGCCGCAACGCAGCCGTAGTCGCGGTACAGTTTCCGTTGCCGCAACGGAAGTTACGTGATGCCGACCCGGGCGGATGGTCGAGTCTTAACGGGTGGGTCGAATTAACAAAACGCCCGATCTCTCCTCTACGATGCGATCCGCAATCGTTGTGTAATCGGTGTTCGTCGGTCTCCAGTGGCCCGAACAAGACCCCAGACACGGATTCGAGCTAATGCGCACGCCGACCCATAATTAAGTGTACAAAAAATAAATAAATAAATAAAAATTATACTGTATAGATTTAATTTGAGCGTTTTTATAATTTTTACAGAAAACAAAAAAAATAAACAAAACAAAATGACTGTGATATTTATTTTATTTTAATTATTATTATTATTATTTTTATTTTTATGCAAATAATTGTCTTCATTATTTTAATATTCTGTGTACATCATATACTATACATATAATATTTTAATTCATAAACAAATTTATATATATATATATATATATAATTATTTATGTATACTATATAAAACACGTTTCACGTACAAAGAATAATTTTTATTTTGTGCTACGACTCTTAATCGTAGTGCCTGACCGAATTGTTGATGTACTGATTGGAACCGGTCGCTTTCGAGTTATCCGCGCTGCTGTTCTTTTTCTTTCGAGCCGGTTTGGTGGAGCCGCGACACTTGGCTATGAACTTGAGTTCGTCTTTGAACTCGCTCTTGAACGACACCTGCGACAGAAAATTGCGCTAAATTAATTGAATATAAAGTGCACCGGTCGCAAACCCTTCAATCACGACAAACTGATCGATTTTCAGATGAATACCACAACAGAAATAAATTACAACTTCATAGACTCGTATCAGACGTCTGTTATGTTTTCTTACAATTTATTGTAAGAGTATACATAAATATACGTTGGTCGACACAACGAACTGAATGTTTTGAATGCGGTTCACTAGTTGGAAAAGGTTAACACCTGTCCGAGCGTAGCCTCTCCCCCGCGAAATAGGTTATATTAGCGTTGGTACCGTTATTACATAATGCGTTATAGCTTTTACGAAAACTGTGCCCTTCATGTCAAGGTGTGCGGCTGCACGACTTTTCGAGACCTCGCAGTGTAAACGAAAAGCCCTTAAGAACGATTTGAAAAGAATATCAGGTTTCCCTTAGGCGTTGTTGTTAATAGTGAGACCTGTTATTCATCTAATAATATAATGTCTCTCTATAACATTTTTTTATGAAACGTGAACATACTTTGAACAGGTTTTCGCGCACGTATATCGGCAGTTACCAATATTCCAAACAAACGGTAACCGTTTAGTAGTCTATTTAGGAAACATTTTTTATTCGTCTGTGACAGGGTTGAAACTACCCCATTTCCCACCAAAACAAAAAAAAAAAGAAATGATGACCAGCGGGTTTTTCCTATATCCAGCCATCATTGCAAGGCAGACGTCATGTAGTTGACCTCACCTTTTCTTTGTTCGTCGTCTTCCACAGCGTCCAGAACATTTCCAGGGCCGCTAGGATGGCGGCCACCCCGACGCCACTGCACAGAACGATGAACACGCCACCCACGTTTTTCATGCTCAACTCGCTGGCCTCGTTGTTCTCGGTGTCCTGTGTGCAACGATATGAAATCATAGGTTAAACATGATGTCACATCCACGAGGCGTGCTGGTTGAAATATCGAGAGGATAACCGCGGAAACCGTGAATGCGAAGAATAAGATGTACAGTTTGTCGTTCGGTTCGGTTGTTTTCAAAGAACGCATAGAGGGCATTTTCATTACAAACACATTCGTTCATGTATTGTGTGGATTGTTCGGTCGAAATATATTATTAATTCCATATGGAGTATATAATGTATATATATTTAATTAACATTTCTAAATTGGAAAATAAATAAAATGATAATCGTTCGAATATTGAAACATTTAATCCGTCTCGAATATAAAACCATTAAAAAAAACGGATCGATACGCCGACGACGATTCCCTGCCATTATTGTTCTCGTCGTTCAAACATTTAGCGATTTTCGCACCGAAATATTATCAGCCTAACACTGTTGAGGCAACGTACTGGTGCACATCAAGCGAAAAGCTTATCAGTGGAAGGAAAACGGGTTCACCGGATAACAACGGCAATAGTGCGACGATTGAACGGTATGAGAAACAGACCGGGACCTGTGCTGGTGTGTCCAAGGCAACAAAACGCACATTGCATCACCCAGTGGTGTGACTAGGATCTCGGGGGCCCCGATAATAAGGTAACCCTGTAACTAGTTAAGTGTTCGTCGTGAATAATTTTTTTTCTTTCAATACGGACTACCTAGACTACAAACTCATAATTAAACGACTTATTTAGTTCATTTGCGTTAAGAATACCCTCGAAGCTTACACCTACGACGATAGGGTCCCTTTTGAATATTCGGCATATGCGCGATTTAGGGGCTTAATTCCCTAGTTTTACTTGACCTCGTTGCATTTTTTTTTTAAAACTATAAATTAAGTAGAGATATTAATTTAGAAAAAATAAAATTAGTTGCTGATTTAAAGAATCTATTCTAATTTTATATATTTAATAATGATATGATATGATAATTTTTTATCTTTGTCTCACAATATACCAATTTCTTCGAGAACATTACCATTTACACCATTACAGTTATAAAATTGAATAAAATAAAACTTTAAGTAAGTTATTTTTTTCTTCTAATTGCAAATAAATAACTAATTCCCATCGGTAAGCGTCGAGTTGTTCATTGTACTTCATATAACAAGTATTTGGTTTTTGTCGATGAGCATTGATGCCCCTGAGGGTATGTTCAACTTGGATAATTAAAGCTTCCCCACTCTTGACATCTGTTCAAACTGTGCCTATGGTTTTTGGGTCCTGGATGTTATTAACATCGTCATCCGTGCCACTAGTATTAACCACGCCAGGCTAACATTCGCAAACAGGTTATCGCTATTATACGTGCGTATGGTTTTTATTGCGTTCACAATAGTACACCTGTGCGTGTGTTTGTACCGCCAGCGAATAAAATTCATATAACCGATTGGACTCAAGGTTTCTAGTGGCACGGAATTATTGGATATCTACTCGCCCCGTTTACCGATCTTTATCAAATTCGAACTGTTTATTTATTTATTTATTTATTTATTTTTTTTTCCCAATCAATTTCGTCGAGAACGAATATTCGTGTACTTGGATATAATATGTTTTCAACGACGACTTCAAGAGAAAATTATATCATCGCAAATACGACGTTTCACTCGTCGACAACACACATCGGCCAATCCGATAACACCGATCCCCCGTGTTATACTATTATACCATAATTGCAATTGTTTTCGCCCTCCCCTCCAACTGATTCCAATAAGATGTTGGTTTGAAAACGGTTTATACGGTAAAATAATTGAAAGAAATATATTTATATATGTACTGAAAACGGTATTATTTTCGCATAATGCAGGTATAACAATAACTTTATGTAGTAGAGAAATAATGAATAAATTAAATATCAAGATGAAACCGTATTCGTTCGGGTTTGTTTTTTTTTTTTTATATATTTATATAGTTATAATTTTTACAGTTATCGTAGTACGGTAATTAACATACAGTCTTAATAGCACAATTACGTGAAGTAAATATTACAATGGAAAACCACCAACACTTTACATAAATATATCGGTCGGTGGGTGATGAAAGTGTCTTTGACCGTCATGCTACAAGCCTGCAGTGCGATAAATCGTAAAACAATATAACTAACAATAACGAGTTTAACCTCCTCTAACTGAATTCACTTTTTTTATATTAATTGATATTACCTACTGTAGTCTGTGCATTATCGTTTGTTGTAAATTCTTTTTATTACAATAAATCATTATTATTATTATTATTAAATAGCTAATCTACTTTTCCTTGATCTATTATTTTGCGCTTACATTTGATCTCTGAGATAGAACAGTTCACACAGACACAACTAGAGAAAAGTGGCTTGATAGGCTTAGCCACTATAAATATTTCCATAATCCTTCCAGATTATTAATAACGTCTTTGTACGAGAAGTAAATTATCAGTAGTTTGTCCCTCCCTCACCAAGCATCGATGTACATAAAATTAAAACTATTCAATTGTTCTTAGGTGAAAATCATTATAACGAAACGATTTTTGAATTCATGGTAAGTTTACTTCGGATCATACTACGTTGATTCGTTGATAAAATGTTAATAATTTTTCAACTTTCAAACTTCATTTTTTCCTCAAGAAGAATGTTTATACGGAAAAATGTTTCGATCCAAACAAATACGATAATATGTTAATAATCCAAAACTATTTTCCTAGTTTCTGTGTAAGATCACTGAAATCAAAAAGTAGTGATTTCTGTTTGTTGGACGTTGTTACGGTCGTTTTGACCAAGAATGTAACGCTGTAATTGTTTTTATTATATTTTATGTACGATGATTATTTTCTTAACTGCTGGGAGATTATTTTCTTATTAGTTTTTGATTCGGTTATCGTTAATGACAATTATTAAGGAAAAACTAAGTAAAAAATTCAACATTTCTTGACTTTCATGAAATTATTCTCAGACTTGAAACGCTTACCTGACATGCTCCACCGCCACGCTTCTCTTTCCACCATTTATTCTTCAGCGCCGTCAACTTGCCCTTTTCTTGTAACCTTAATATGTTGGCGCTCAAAACGTTTCGGAAACTCGCGTCTACACGAACCATGTACAGAACGTTAGCACACGGGTCAGTAAATGCAAGAAATAGTTCATAAGAATATCGTGCGAAGCGAAAACAGCGTGCAGTTCAAAAAGAAAAAACCCATATTTAGGTGGTTTCACAATTTTTTTCGTTCCCATGTTGGTTTTTTTTCATTATTCGAATTTAATTCGTATAACGCATAGTGAATAATATTTTAACCGACGTCGTCTTGTTGTTCTACCCTTAAGGCTAAAACGGTTTTATTAATGAGCCAAAATGGATGAAAAAGAAAAAATTAAATGCAGGAGGTTGCAAAGGTTCACCTGGGACGTTCTCTCTAAATGTGCCACTGAATCGCGTCACGATATTCATAAAATAGTATTATCATAATACAATAGATCGCAATATTGATGTCGGATTACTTTTTTTCATTACAATCCCATAGCCTTTGTTGTCCAATAGGCCGCCGACTTGCGCCAATCTGCAGTTTCGTTCGACCATGTACCTGCACAAGGAAAACGGTAATGTTGATCTCAATGTAAATGTTATAACGGTACACATGAGTGGTTCCTTTACGCAAGGAAACAATGCATTTTGCAGTGGCGTATCTGGAAGGATAGAGAATGAAAGTAAAAAAAAATAGAGATGCTACGTCTGGTAATTCTCCAGGACATCTTTGATTATACATATCTTCAACGATGGTACTAACAGTGATTAACGAAACAACGATCTCCAATTATAAAATATGTAAATATAGGTATAAGCCAGTGGATCGGTATTGTACGAACAACAATCTCCCATCCACCGATATATATCTCGTATAAAAATGTGCTAAAAGGCCAAAACAGTTGGATAATACGTCAATAACATTCGAAATGAAACCGTCACACGATGCCGTCGGTGTATAGGACGTTATCATAGATGGTTATTGCCGGGCATCACGTTAACCGTTAATCGCTCTACAATTTACCACGCCCCTGCCCTATATCTAAGCTCGTTCCACAAATTTATTCAAAGATGTTTTTTTATTTTTATCAGTTATTTAGTCCCCCTCCACCATTAATTTTCTTCTTTAACATTTATTTTACCAATCATTGTATGGTATCTTTTTATTACGACACGTAATCGATCACCTTCCCCACATCCAAAAAACAAATTCTCGATACGCCACTGCCGCTTTGGGTGCATACTACTGTAAATCAGTATCCAATACTATACACGATGTAAGCACTCACTCGATGGACGTAGATTCCATGAAAAACGCGTAGTCTTCTTTCAGCACTTTATAAACGCCCTCGTCGTTACTTGACGTGTACAGGGGTGGATTTTTTTGCACAGTTTCGTAGATTTTTTTGTAAGTCGGGTTTGTGGATTCCTGTAAACGCATGTATCATAGCTGTTGATCCGCGACGTAACCGATAGTTAAGCTGGATTACATGCCACTACGCGTTTAAGACGCTAGCGTACGCGTTTTAAAAACGCGTTATTTAAATGCAGAAAAATTAAATTGTATGGCTTGCACTCTACAACGGAACTGTATGCGTTTGGTAGCGTTTTTAAAATGCATACGCTTATGTTTAAAACGCTCTAAAAAACTGCGCACGAGCTACAGGCGTTTTACAGAATTTTTCGCAAAGAACTACGTAGAAATAAAACGTAAAACGCAAATTCAAAACTTGGAAAACGCCACGGAATGTGAGTAAACACATATGCACAACCGCGTATAGTTTTTAAGATCTAACACCGATAAAACGCTATAAAATCGAATACACGCATTTGACCATCTTCGATAGTGGCAGTTATTTACAGTGTTTATAACTCAATAAAGTTGCATTTGTTTAATTTCGGACTTTAAATGCTATGTTTTAACTCGTCGACGCGCGCCTCTAATGTGTAATCAGCTGAATGCTTTAAACTTGAACGCAATATTGACTAATCACGGTAAAACTTATTCCCTTTGTAAACAAGCAATTCTTTGCCAGTGAGACCGTTTTGCATTAAAAATATCAAACATTTGAAATGTTTTGTTGTGGACTGCGAAATTACATCATTACATTTTTCTCAAAAAAGTCAAACTGTTAAGAGCATAGTGATTTTGAAACGTGACGAAAGTGTTCAGATATTAAATGTTTTCTGATTTATATTTGAATTTCATAAGATCCTGCCGTAATTTAAGCAGATGGCACGGCAAAACATCTAGGGGCTAAGGCTTTTCGGGCCTACACTGAACGACATGTTTCATTAATCAATGTATTTATTTTAGCATAATTCTAAATGAATTGATTTAATTAATTATAAAGAAGAATATCAAAAGTGTTGACACACCATGCACCAACTGAACTATGCTCGTAACTGAAATGTGTACAGTATATAAATACCAGTATTAACCGGCTATTCGGAAACCTTCGATGGTATTATTCGTTTTACAGTAGTTTCTTATAAAATTTAAAATTTTACTTGGCTCGTTAACTCGTCTTCTGAATGTATGCTATTTTTTAATAATAAAATAGTTTAATTCACAAAAGTATCAGTTTTGCATTAAATTTGAACGCAGACAATGTTACGAACTAAAAATGTATTTTCATAGTTAAGTTATACCTTTAGCGTGGGTCGATATGTATATCGATATTGTTAAACGTCCTTGATGAATAATTATTGTGGAATATATGCGTATGAATTTCCTTTTACCATTGACTTTATAATAGACTATAATAGTGTATTATATAATCAATGTCATTACCAATCGACTAGTGGAGCTTACGATAAGCTTCTCGCGGCCCGTAATATTAAATTATATTTAAAATGCCTACACGTTGGTGCACGGTATACGAGAAATATGTAATTTCACATCGTCTTCGTGCATTTTTATGAACACTATGTTGTAAGATTGTTTGAATAATATTGATCGATGGTTGATGAAAAATGTATAATCCAAACAGGGACGTAGCCAGAGGGGGGTCCATGGGGTCCGACCCCCCCCCCCCCCGAAATGTCATCGATGAAATTTTTTTTAGAATCTGAGTGGAACGAAAATGCTAGTGTTTTTACAATGCTTTTTTTTTGTACTGGTAAACCTAATAATTAATTATATTATGTTATAGACATAACTACAAAATAATACGGTTAGCACACACATAAATATATATATATATATATATAGGTACTAGCATACGAATACCATATAACTGGGTTTGAGGTAGATATATATTATATATATATATACATAGACGATAGAACCAATAGAAACAATATTTACATAATATAGCATTCTGTTGGTCATTATGAATTTAATTTTTGATTGATTAATAAGAATAGTAAAATTACTTATTATTATTATTTTTTTTTTTGACTTGACCCCCCCCCCCCCCCCGAAATAAAATCCTGGCTACGTCGCTGAATCCAAAATGTCAATGATATTGGGTAAATAATGATGTGTTCAAGAGCTCACCTTGAAATATTCTTCGGTAGATCCTTTGTGTTTCAGACCGTACTTGATGACGTTTTGATTGTTTACCAGTTCTTCTACGTTTTTGAACGGTTCTGTCACACTCTCGACGGTTAAGAATGCAGCCAAATTCGCAGTGTAAGACGAGACCATGATGAGCGTGAAGAACCACCAAATACCAGCCACCAGCCTAGTCGACACGGCACTGCGAAACGAAAAAATAAAATTTTTTAAATAGATGATTGCTTCGTCGTGTATGCAGTTTATGGTCTAAATCGACGATTCCCAGTATAAGGGGAGCGCATTGGAGGTGTTTTACTGGTCTATAGAATCACTTAGGTCGTACTCGTCAACAAAAAAAACTCTCGTATAAGTATACTGCTAGTATGAACATGCAATGCATAAAGTTCCAGTCTCTAATCATAATCATAGGATGTTTTTCATAGGAAGTATTGCTTTATCAGTAATCTGAAAGGTATTTTATTTTATTTACTTTAATTTCTTAACAGATTTTCGAATAATTCAGAAATAACAGGAAAACAGCAAAATTTATGGTGCACTGATTTTCGACAAAATCTTTTTTTATTTTTTCGTCACATTTCCAAAAATAATAATCGTAAAGACTTCTCACTGAATACTTTTTTAATACATTTTCGATACAAAATGAAATTATTTTCAAAATATTTCAAATTTTTGTTAACCATTTATATTTATTTTAAAATATCATTATCGTAAAACATTTTTTATGAGCGTTAAATTTATACAAAACGTCAAAAATTATCGAAAACCCGCAATATTTTTATTGTTAAATATGAATAGATGTTTAATTGTATAATTGGCACCTAGAAGAGTAATTTTATGATATTCCAAAGGTTTTCTTAACAGTTGTAATAACTGATAAAATGTAAAAAAAAAAAAAAACGGCAACTCCATTGATCCACCAGACTCAGTTGTACATTGTTTTCTAGTTTGAAATATAAATACAGCACTATCATCTATCTGTACCTTTACCATACTCAACCGCAGAGTTTCCTCTGGTATAGAAGTATCGTACTTCTTTGTATATAATTTGACAAATTTAGAAAATCATGAATTAATAAAATATTTTATTGCATAACATTCGCACTAATATAAACATATTGTGTCACTGGCTCACCAATAATTTTTTCCTTAAATAATGTTTTTCGTATGACGCCAAATGTTACATATTTCTCGAAATTCTGATGAAAACTCAACTTTATAAACATTTTACAAATATCTAATTTATAGGTGATAGTGATTTTATAGTGATTTCCCGTTCCCGAAAAAAAGGAAAAAAATTAGTTATAGAAAAAAAAGATTAGTTTAACAAAGCACATATGCATATCTACATTTAAGTAAAGCATGTTTGAAATTTAAATAAAATGTATGTTATTTATCGGCATAATGGAAAAAATCACCGGCGCGTCGTTCAATTAGCAAAATTATAATACAGATGCTCTGTTAAAATTTCAAAAACTGATGCTCTATGCGTCGTGCGCACTTGACTTACATTGGAGCGATGTCTGAACCTTGTTGCATAAGGGATCCGATCGTGAACCAAAACGCGTTCGAGAGACTGAACTGGTTTTCCAAGTACTCCGGTTCCTCTATACAAGGGTAAGGGTTGGTCCATTCATACGGACTGATCCTGGCCATGATGAAGAGTAGAACGGAAACGCCGCAGTATGCCGTAATCACCCAGAGCCAGACAAAAGAACTGAATGGCGCCAGGAACGAGAACAGACTGGGTGAACTCTTTGTCGACTTCTTGTACAATATGCTGATACCTGGTAACCGGTGGATAACCAAAAATGTTATGATATAACTAACCAAACGATATCAACCTTTATCCAACATGTCTACCAATGACGCATTGAAAGCCTGAAGTTGCGAATGTTTTGGCCTCAAAGGCAGAGCTGGGCAAAATTGTATCTAGATAATCATTTTTATTAAAATTTAATCGAATAAATTATTATTCACATTAATTTTTTACAATTATTTGAATAAAAATAATTATTATTACTTTCAAATTTAATCATTATAATAAAAAACCGGATGGGCCTCGCTCTGCTGTACGGTTAGGGGTGGAGTGCACCTCGCTTATAGGATAGGTCATTATTATAATGGATTTGTTAAATTTGAATGCAATGATAGATATCATTGTATACGAATAACGATTCTGAACGGAGTTCATATGTTAGTCTAGAATATAATACAATGTTATTTATAAATATTATATAAGTATATTTTATTTTTAAACGAAAAATTTAGAAAAACCGAAAATTTAAATTGTCTATAAATAAGTCAAAATATGTCAAAATACTTTGAAATTTTAACCATGTATAGAAAACGTCAATATAAAGATTTAATGATAATTTCAAGTTGTTGCGGTTTTTCGTTTTTGAGTTAGGGCATTTTAAAAAAACCGATATAATTTGTCAGTCTAGAACATTCTACATTATATTATATTTTACATGTAATTTTATGTCAATATTCGATGTTCAAACGCTTATAAAAAAAAATTGTGCCTATGGATTTTAATAATTTTTGAATGACATTAAGAACTACTTCTGTGGAATCTTCGATTAAATTTTCAAGTATTTTGTAGTAGCCAAATTTTTTTTATCACCGATTATAAAAATAAAATGTAAAAAAATCGAATATTTTAAATGCCTATAAGTGGCTTAAAAATCAATATAATATTTTGAAAAAAATATTGCATAAAAGAAATACCAATCTAAACAGCTGGTAGAAATTTCAAAAATCTGCGACTTATACTTTTTGAATTATAACAAATATTTAAAATCGTTTGAGAATAAATCGCTATTTTATGCAATTTCGTAAATATTTAAATTTCAAACAGTCATAAAATTTTTTCCTCTAAGTTCGGTAGAAATTTTTTTAAAGATTTTTGAAGAGTAGCTTATAGATAACCTAGTATTAAAATTTTGAACCTTAAGTAAGAACAGAAAAAATTTTATGA
>JASXSY010000117.1:0-160089 GCA_034509805.1 Sipha maydis
TTAAATTTCAAACAGTCATACAATTTTTTCCTCTAAGTCCGGTAGAAATTTTTTTAAAGATTTTTGAAGAGTAGCTCATAGATAACCTAGTGTTAAAATTTTGAACCTTAAGTATGAACAAAAAAAATTTTATGAATTTTTATCTACAAAATAACTTGCAAATTATCGTGATTTTTACACATTTTATACAAATTTGAGAATTAAGGGCTTATAAAAAAAAATTGAGTTAACCGATCACCGATATTTTTTAGTTACGATAAGTCTAACTTATTATAAACCTAGTATAAAATTTTCAAGAGTTTTCGCTCAACCAATTAAATTTTATAGATGTTTAAAAACAAAAATTTAACAAAAATCGAAAATTTAAATTGTCTATAAATAAGTCAAAATATGTCAAAATACTTTGAAATCTTAACCATGTATAGAGAACGTCAATATAAAGATTTGGTGAAAATTTGAAGTTGTTGCGGTTTTTCATTTTTGAGTTAGAGCATTTTAAAAAAAACCGATATCTTTGTCAGTCTAGAATATTATACAGTATATTATATTTTACATGTAATTTTATGTCAATATTCGATGTTCAAACGCTTATAAAAAAAAAATTGTGCCTATGGATTTTAATAATTTTTGAATGACTTTAAGAACTACTTCTGTGGAATCTTCTATTAAATTTTCAAGTATTTTGTACGAGCCAAATTTTTTTTATCACCGATTATAAAAAAAAAATGTAAAAAAATCGAATATTTTAAATGCCTATAAGTGGCTTAAAAATCAATATAATATTTTGAAAAAAATATGACATAAAGGAAATACCAATCTTAACAGCTGGTAGAAATTTCAAAAATCTGCGACTTATACTTTTTGAATTATAAAAAATATTTAAAATCGTTTGAGAATAAATCGCTATTTTATGCAATTTCGTAAATATTTAAATTTCAAATAGTCATAAAATTTTTTCCTCTAATTCCGGTAGAAATTTTTTTAAAGATTTTTGAAGAGTAGCTTATACATAACCTCGTGTTAAAATTTTGAACCTTAAGTATGAACAGAAAAAATTTTATGAATTTTTATCTACAAAATAACTTGCAAATTATCGTGATTTTTACATATTTCGTATAAATTGTAACTTTGAGCACTTATAAAAAAAAATTGTGACTTACGATTTTAGATTTTTTTTTATCAGTTAAGGAACAACTTATAAGAAACCTTGTATTAAATTTTCAAGATTTTCTAGGCAGCCAAAAAAATTTTATCGTTATTTAAAAAAAAAATACTTAAAAATATTGAAAATTTCAATTGTCTATAAATAGCTTAATAAAAGTCAAAATACTTTGAAAATTTAATGGTGTATAGAGAACGCTAATCTAAACATTTGGTGAAAATTTCAAGTATTTACATCGATTAGTTTTTGAGTTATAGCAAAATAAAAAATTTGATTATGTCAAAAACTGGTTTTGCGTAAAAACTCCCGTTTTTCCCAAATTTTTTTATGGTTTTTCCCGTCGCATTTAAAAAATATTGGAAATTTTTAACTTTTGACCCCCCAAAGTACCAAATAGATTCACTTTCCTTTCAGAAAAGTTGCTACATAAGGCAATCGAAGCATTTTTACTGCCCCAAAACGTGTCGACAGACACAAAAAAAAAAAAAAAAAAAAAAAAAAAAAAAAACACACATCATTGTAAAATCAATACATTCTTCACTCCGTTCAGAATCTAAAAATCGAATATTTTAAATGCCTATAAGTGGCTTAAAAATCAATATAAAATTTTGAAAAAAATATTGCATAAAAGAAATACCAATCTTAACAGCTGGTAGAAATTTCAAAAATCTGCGACTTATACTTTTTGAATTATAACAAATATTTAAAATCGTCTGAGAATAAATCGCTATTTTATGCAATTTCGTAAATATTTAAATTTCAAACAGTCATACAAATTTTTCCTCTTAGTCCGGTAGAAATTTTTTTAAAGATTTTTGAAGAGTAGCTCATAGATAACCTAGTGTTAAAATTTTGAACCTTAAGTATGAACAAAAAAAATTTTATGAATTTTTATCTACAAAATAACTTGCAAATTATCGTGATTTTTACACATTTTATACAAATTTGAGCATTAAGGGCTTATAAAAAAAAATTGAGTTAACCGATCACCGATATTTTTTAGTTACGATAAGTTTAACTTATTATAAACCTAGTATAACATTTTCAAGAGTTTTCGCTCAACCAATTAAATTTTATAGATGTTTAAAAACAAAAATTTTACAAAAATTGAAAATTTAAATTGTCTATAAATATGTCAAAATACTTTGAAATCTTAACCATGTATAGAAAACGTCAATATAAAGATTTGGTGAAAATTTCAAGTTGTTGCGGTTTTTCATTTTTGAGTTAGAGCATTTTAAAAAAAATCGATATTTTTGTCAGTCTAGAATATTACACATTATATTATATTTTACATGTAATTTTATGTCAATATTCACTGTTCAAATGCTTATAAAAAAAAATTGTGCCTATGGATTTTAATAATTTTTGAATGACTCTAAGAACTACTTCTGTAGAATCTTCTATTAAATTTTCAAGTATTTTGTACGAGCCAAATCTTTTTTATCACCGATTATAAAAAATCGAATATTTTAAATGCCTATAAGTGGCTTAAAAATCAATATAATATTTTGAAAAAAATATGACATAAAGGAAATACCAATCTTAACAGCTGGTAGAAATTTCAAAAATCTGCGACTTATACTTTTTGAATTATAAAAAATATTTAAAATCGTTTGAGAATAAATCGCTATTTTATGCAATTTCGTAAATATTTAAATTTCAAATAGTCATAAAATTTTTTCCTCTAATTCCGGTAGAAATTTTTTTAAAGATTTTTGAAGAGTAGCTTATACATAACCTCGTGTTAAAATTTTGAACCTTAAGTATGAACAGAAAAAATTTTATGAATTTTTATCTACAAAATAACTTGCAAATTATCGTGATTTTTACATATTTCGTATAAATTGTAACTTTGAGCACTTATAAAAAAAAATTGTGACTTACGATTTTAGATTTTTTTTTATCAGTTAAGGAACAACTTATAAGAAACCTTGTATTAAATTTTCAAGATTTTCTAGGCAGCCAAAAAAATTTTATCGTTATTTAAAAAAAAAATACTTAAAAATATTGAAAATTTCAATTGTCTATAAATAGCTTAATAAAAGTCAAAATACTTTGAAAATTTAATGGTGTATAGAGAACGCTAATCTAAACATTTGGTGAAAATTTCAAGTATTTACATCGATTAGTTTTTGAGTTATAGCAAAATAAAAAATTTGATTATGTCAAAAACTGGTTTTGCGTAAAAACTCCCGTTTTTCCCAAATTTTTTTATGGTTTTTCCCGTCGCATTTAAAAAATATTGGAAATTTTTAACTTTTGACCCCCCAAAGTACCAAATAGATTCACTTTCCTTTCAGAAAAGTTGCTACATAAGGCAATCGAAGCATTTTTACTGCCCCAAAACGTGTCGACAGACACAAAAAAAAAAAAAAAAAAAAAAAAAAACACACATCATTGTAAAATCAATACATTCTTCACTCCGTTCAGAATCTAAAAATCGAATATTTTAAATGCCTATAAGTGGCTTAAAAATCAATATAAAATTTTGAAAAAAATATTGCATAAAAGAAATACCAATCTTAACAGCTGGTAGAAATTTCAAAAATCTGCGACTTATACTTTTTGAATTATAACAAATATTTAAAATCGTCTGAGAATAAATCGCTATTTTATGCAATTTCGTAAATATTTAAATTTCAAACAGTCATACAAATTTTTCCTCTTAGTCCGGTAGAAATTTTTTTAAAGATTTTTGAAGAGTAGCTCATAGATAACCTAGTGTTAAAATTTTGAACCTTAAGTATGAACAAAAAAAATTTTATGAATTTTTATCTACAAAATAACTTGCAAATTATCGTGATTTTTACACATTTTATACAAATTTGAGCATTAAGGGCTTATAAAAAAAAATTGAGTTAACCGATCACCGATATTTTTTAGTTACGATAAGTTTAACTTATTATAAACCTAGTATAACATTTTCAAGAGTTTTCGCTCAACCAATTAAATTTTATAGATGTTTAAAAACAAAAATTTTACAAAAATTGAAAATTTAAATTGTCTATAAATATGTCAAAATACTTTGAAATCTTAACCATGTATAGAAAACGTCAATATAAAGATTTGGTGAAAATTTCAAGTTGTTGCGGTTTTTCATTTTTGAGTTAGAGCATTTTAAAAAAAATCGATATTTTTGTCAGTCTAGAATATTACACATTATATTATATTTTACATGTAATTTTATGTCAATATTCGCTGTTCAAATGCTTATAAAAAAAAATTGTGCCTATGGATTTTAATAATTTTTGAATGACTCTAAGAACTACTTCTGTAGAATCTTCTATTAAATTTTCAAGTATTTTGTACGAGCCAAATCTTTTTTATCACCGATTATAAAAAATCGAATATTTTAAATGCCTATAAGTGGCTTAAAAATCAATATAATATTTTGAAAAAAATATGACATAAAGGAAATACCAATCTTAACAGCTGGTAGAAATTTCAAAAATCTGCGACTTATACTTTTTGAATTATAAAAAATATTTAAAATCGTTTGAGAATAAATCGCTATTTTATGCAATTTCGTAAATATTTAAATTTCAAATAGTCATAAAATTTTTTCCTCTAATTCCGGTAGAAATTTTTTTAAAGATTTTTGAAGAGTAGCTTATACATAACCTTGTGTTAAAATTTTGAACCTTAAGTATGAACAGAAAAAATTTTATGAATTTTTATCTACAAAATAACTTGCAAATTATCGTGATTTTTACATATTTCGTATAAATTGTAACTTTGAGCACTTATAAAAAAAAATTGTGACTTACGATTTTAGATTTTTTTTTATCAGTTAAGGAACAACTTATAAGAAACCTTGTATTAAATTTTCAAGATTTTCTAGGCAGCCAAAAAAATTTTATCGTTATTTAAAAAAAAAATACTTAAAAATATTGAAAATTTCAATTGTCTATAAATAGCTTAATAAAAGTCAAAATACTTTGAAAATTTAATGGTGTATAGAGAACGCTAATCTAAACATTTGGTGAAAATTTCAAGTATTTACATCGATTAGTTTTTGAGTTATAGCAAAATAAAAAATTTGATTATGTCAAAAACTGGTTTTGCGTAAAAACTCCCGTTTTTCCCAAATTTTTTTATGGTTTTTCCCGTCGCATTTAAAAAATATTGGAAATTTTTAACTTTTGACCCCCCAAAGTACCAAATAGATTCACTTTCCTTTCAGAAAAGTTGCTACATAAGGCAATCGAAGCATTTTTACTGCCCCAAAACGTGTCGACAGACACAAAAAAAAAAAAAAAAAAAAAAAAAAAAAAAAACACACATCATTGTAAAATCAATACATTCTTCACTCCGTTCAGAATCTAAAAATCGAATATTTTAAATGCCTATAAGTGGCTTAAAAATCAATATAAAATTTTGAAAAAAATATTGCATAAAAGAAATACCAATCTTAACAGCTGGTAGAAATTTCAAAAATCTGCGACTTATACTTTTTGAATTATAACAAATATTTAAAATCGTCTGAGAATAAATCGCTATTTTATGCAATTTCGTAAATATTTAAATTTCAAACAGTCATACAAATTTTTCCTCTTAGTCCGGTAGAAATTTTTTTAAAGATTTTTGAAGAGTAGCTCATAGATAACCTAGTGTTAAAATTTTGAACCTTAAGTATGAACAAAAAAAATTTTATGAATTTTTATCTACAAAATAACTTGCAAATTATCGTGATTTTTACACATTTTATACAAATTTGAGCATTAAGGGCTTATAAAAAAAAATTGAGTTAACCGATCACCGATATTTTTTAGTTACGATAAGTTTAACTTATTATAAACCTAGTATAACATTTTCAAGAGTTTTCGCTCAACCAATTAAATTTTATAGATGTTTAAAAACAAAAATTTTACAAAAATTGAAAATTTAAATTGTCTATAAATATGTCAAAATACTTTGAAATCTTAACCATGTATAGAAAACGTCAATATAAAGATTTGGTGAAAATTTCAAGTTGTTGCGGTTTTTCATTTTTGAGTTAGAGCATTTTAAAAAAAATCGATATTTTTGTCAGTCTAGAATATTACACATTATATTATATTTTACATGTAATTTTATGTCAATATTCGCTGTTCAAATGCTTATAAAAAAAAATTGTGCCTATGGATTTTAATAATTTTTGAATGACTCTAAGAACTACTTCTGTAGAATCTTCTATTAAATTTTCAAGTATTTTGTACGAGCCAAATCTTTTTTATCACCGATTATAAAAAATCGAATATTTTAAATGCCTATAAGTGGCTTAAAAATCAATATAATATTTTGAAAAAAATATGACATAAAGGAAATACCAATCTTAACAGCTGGTAGAAATTTCAAAAATCTGCGACTTATACTTTTTGAATTATAAAAAATATTTAAAATCGTTTGAGAATAAATCGCTATTTTATGCAATTTCGTAAATATTTAAATTTCAAATAGTCATAAAATTTTTTCCTCTAATTCCGGTAGAAATTTTTTTAAAGATTTTTGAAGAGTAGCTTATACATAACCTTGTGTTAAAATTTTGAACCTTAAGTATGAACAGAAAAAATTTTATGAATTTTTATCTACAAAATAACTTGCAAATTATCGTGATTTTTACATATTTCGTATAAATTGTAACTTTGAGCACTTATAAAAAAAAATTGTGACTTACGATTTTAGATTTTTTTTTATCAGTTAAGGAACAACTTATAAGAAACCTTGTATTAAATTTTCAAGATTTTCTAGGCAGCCAAAAAAATTTTATCGTTATTTAAAAAAAAAATACTTAAAAATATTGAAAATTTCAATTGTCTATAAATAGCTTAATAAAAGTCAAAATACTTTGAAAATTTAATGGTGTATAGAGAACGCTAATCTAAACATTTGGTGAAAATTTCAAGTATTTACATCGATTAGTTTTTGAGTTATAGCAAAATAAAAAATTTGATTATGTCAAAAACTGGTTTTGCGTAAAAACTCCCGTTTTTCCCAAATTTTTTTATGGTTTTTCCCGTCGCATTTAAAAAATATTGGAAATTTTTAACTTTTGACCCCCCAAAGTACCAAATAGATTCACTTTCCTTTCAGAAAAGTTGCTACATAAGGCAATCGAAGCATTTTTACTGCCCCAAAACGTGTCGACAGACACAAAAAAAAAAAAAAAAAAAAAAAAAAAAAAAACACACATCATTGTAAAATCAATACATTCTTCACTCCGTTCAGAATCTAAAAATCGAATATTTTAAATGCCTATAAGTGGCTTAAAAATCAATATAAAATTTTGAAAAAAATATTGCATAAAAGAAATACCAATCTTAACAGCTGGTAGAAATTTCAAAAATCTGCGACTTATACTTTTTGAATTATAACAAATATTTAAAATCGTCTGAGAATAAATCGCTATTTTATGCAATTTCGTAAATATTTAAATTTCAAACAGTCATACAAATTTTTCCTCTTAGTCCGGTAGAAATTTTTTTAAAGATTTTTGAAGAGTAGCTCATAGATAACCTAGTGTTAAAATTTTGAACCTTAAGTATGAACAAAAAAAATTTTATGAATTTTTATCTACAAAATAACTTGCAAATTATCGTGATTTTTACACATTTTATACAAATTTGAGCATTAAGGGCTTATAAAAAAAAATTGAGTTAACCGATCACCGATATTTTTTAGTTACGATAAGTTTAACTTATTATAAACCTAGTATAACATTTTCAAGAGTTTTCGCTCAACCAATTAAATTTTATAGATGTTTAAAAACAAAAATTTTACAAAAATTGAAAATTTAAATTGTCTATAAATATGTCAAAATACTTTGAAATCTTAACCATGTATAGAAAACGTCAATATAAAGATTTGGTGAAAATTTCAAGTTGTTGCGGTTTTTCATTTTTGAGTTAGAGCATTTTAAAAAAAATCGATATTTTTGTCAGTCTAGAATATTACACATTATATTATATTTTACATGTAATTTTATGTCAATATTCGCTGTTCAAATGCTTATAAAAAAAAATTGTGCCTATGGATTTTAATAATTTTTGAATGACTCTAAGAACTACTTCTGTAGAATCTTCTATTAAATTTTCAAGTATTTTGTACGAGCCAAATCTTTTTTATCACCGATTATAAAAAATCGAATATTTTAAATGCCTATAAGTGGCTTAAAAATCAATATAATATTTTGAAAAAAATATGACATAAAGGAAATACCAATCTTAACAGCTGGTAGAAATTTCAAAAATAAAAATCTGCGACTTATACTTTTTGAATTATAAAAAATATTTAAAATCGTTTGAGAATAAATCGCTATTTTATGCAATTTCGTAAATATTTAAATTTCAAATAGTCATAAAATTTTTTCCTCTAATTCCGGTAGAAATTTTTTTAAAGATTTTTGAAGAGTAGCTTATACATAACCTCGTGTTAAAATTTTGAACCTTAAGTATGAACAGAAAAAATTTTATGAATTTTTATCTACAAAATAACTTGCAAATTATCGTGATTTTTACATATTTCGTATAAATTGTAACTTTGAGCACTTATAAAAAAAAATTGTGACTTACGATTTTAGATTTTTTTTTATCAGTTAAGGAACAACTTATAAGAAACCTTGTATTAAATTTTCAAGATTTTCTAGGCAGCCAAAAAAATTTTATCGTTATTTAAAAAAAAAATACTTAAAAATATTGAAAATTTCAATTGTCTATAAATAGCTTAATAAAAGTCAAAATACTTTGAAAATTTAATGGTGTATAGAGAACGCTAATCTAAACATTTGGTGAAAATTTCAAGTATTTACATCGATTAGTTTTTGAGTTATAGCAAAATAAAAAATTTGATTATGTCAAAAACTGGTTTTGCGTAAAAACTCCCGTTTTTCCCAAATTTTTTTATGGTTTTTCCCGTCGCATTTAAAAAATATTGGAAATTTTTAACTTTTGACCCCCCAAAGTACCAAATAGATTCACTTTCCTTTCAGAAAAGTTGCTACATAAGGCAATCGAAGCATTTTTACTGCCCCAAAACGTGTCGACAGACACAAAAAAAAAAAAAAAAAAAAAAAAAAAAAAACACACATCATTGTAAAATCAATACATTCTTCACTCCGTTCAGAATCTAAAAATCGAATATTTTAAATGCCTATAAGTGGCTTAAAAATCAATATAAAATTTTGAAAAAAATATTGCATAAAAGAAATACCAATCTTAACAGCTGGTAGAAATTTCAAAAATCTGCGACTTATACTTTTTGAATTATAACAAATATTTAAAATCGTCTGAGAATAAATCGCTATTTTATGCAATTTCGTAAATATTTAAATTTCAAACAGTCATACAAATTTTTCCTCTTAGTCCGGTAGAAATTTTTTTAAAGATTTTTGAAGAGTAGCTCATAGATAACCTAGTGTTAAAATTTTGAACCTTAAGTATGAACAAAAAAAATTTTATGAATTTTTATCTACAAAATAACTTGCAAATTATCGTGATTTTTACACATTTTATACAAATTTGAGCATTAAGGGCTTATAAAAAAAAATTGAGTTAACCGATCACCGATATTTTTTAGTTACGATAAGTTTAACTTATTATAAACCTAGTATAACATTTTCAAGAGTTTTCGCTCAACCAATTAAATTTTATAGATGTTTAAAAACAAAAATTTTACAAAAATTGAAAATTTAAATTGTCTATAAATATGTCAAAATACTTTGAAATCTTAACCATGTATAGAAAACGTCAATATAAAGATTTGGTGAAAATTTCAAGTTGTTGCGGTTTTTCATTTTTGAGTTAGAGCATTTTAAAAAAAATCGATATTTTTGTCAGTCTAGAATATTACACATTATATTATATTTTACATGTAATTTTATGTCAATATTCGCTGTTCAAATGCTTATAAAAAAAAATTGTGCCTATGGATTTTAATAATTTTTGAATGACTCTAAGAACTACTTCTGTAGAATCTTCTATTAAATTTTCAAGTATTTTGTACGAGCCAAATCTTTTTTATCACCGATTATAAAAAATCGAATATTTTAAATGCCTATAAGTGGCTTAAAAATCAATATAATATTTTGAAAAAAATATGACATAAAGGAAATACCAATCTTAACAGCTGGTAGAAATTTCAAAAATCTGCGACTTATACTTTTTGAATTATAAAAAATATTTAAAATCGTTTGAGAATAAATCGCTATTTTATGCAATTTCGTAAATATTTAAATTTCAAATAGTCATAAAATTTTTTCCTCTAATTCCGGTAGAAATTTTTTTAAAGATTTTTGAAGAGTAGCTTATACATAACCTCGTGTTAAAATTTTGAACCTTAAGTATGAACAGAAAAAATTTTATGAATTTTTATCTACAAAATAACTTGCAAATTATCGTGATTTTTACATATTTCGTATAAATTGTAACTTTGAGCACTTATAAAAAAAAATTGTGACTTACGATTTTAGATTTTTTTTTATCAGTTAAGGAACAACTTATAAGAAACCTTGTATTAAATTTTCAAGATTTTCTAGGCAGCCAAAAAAATTTTATCGTTATTTAAAAAAAAAATACTTAAAAATATTGAAAATTTCAATTGTCTATAAATAGCTTAATAAAAGTCAAAATACTTTGAAAATTTAATGGTGTATAGAGAACGCTAATCTAAACATTTGGTGAAAATTTCAAGTATTTACATCGATTAGTTTTTGAGTTATAGCAAAATAAAAAATTTGATTATGTCAAAAACTGGTTTTGCGTAAAAACTCCCGTTTTTCCCAAATTTTTTTATGGTTTTTCCCGTCGCATTTAAAAAATATTGGAAATTTTTAACTTTTGACCCCCCAAAGTACCAAATAGATTCACTTTCCTTTCAGAAAAGTTGCTACATAAGGCAATCGAAGCATTTTTACTGCCCCAAAACGTGTCGACAGACACAAAAAAAAAAAAAAAAAAAAAAAAAAACACACATCATTGTAAAATCAATACATTCTTCACTCCGTTCAGAATCTAAAAATCGAATATTTTAAATGCCTATAAGTGGCTTAAAAATCAATATAAAATTTTGAAAAAAATATTGCATAAAAGAAATACCAATCTTAACAGCTGGTAGAAATTTCAAAAATCTGCGACTTATACTTTTTGAATTATAACAAATATTTAAAATCGTCTGAGAATAAATCGCTATTTTATGCAATTTCGTAAATATTTAAATTTCAAACAGTCATACAAATTTTTCCTCTTAGTCCGGTAGAAATTTTTTTAAAGATTTTTGAAGAGTAGCTCATAGATAACCTAGTGTTAAAATTTTGAACCTTAAGTATGAACAAAAAAAATTTTATGAATTTTTATCTACAAAATAACTTGCAAATTATCGTGATTTTTACACATTTTATACAAATTTGAGCATTAAGGGCTTATAAAAAAAAATTGAGTTAACCGATCACCGATATTTTTTAGTTACGATAAGTTTAACTTATTATAAACCTAGTATAACATTTTCAAGAGTTTTCGCTCAACCAATTAAATTTTATAGATGTTTAAAAACAAAAATTTTTCAAAAATTGAAAATTTAAATTGTCTATAAATATGTCAAAATACTTTGAAATCTTAACCATGTATAGAAAACGTCAATATAAAGATTTGGTGAAAATTTCAAGTTGTTGCGGTTTTTCATTTTTGAGTTAGAGCATTTTAAAAAAAATCGATATTTTTGTCAGTCTAGAATATTACACATTATATTATATTTTACATGTAATTTTATGTCAATATTCGCTGTTCAAATGCTTATAAAAAAAAATTGTGCCTATGGATTTTAATAATTTTTGAATGACTCTAAGAACTACTTCTGTAGAATCTTCTATTAAATTTTCAAGTATTTTGTACGAGCCAAATCTTTTTTATCACCGATTATAAAAAATCGAATATTTTAAATGCCTATAAGTGGCTTAAAAATCAATATAATATTTTGAAAAAAATATGACATAAAGGAAATACCAATCTTAACAGCTGGTAGAAATTTCAAAAATCTGCGACTTATACTTTTTGAATTATAAAAAATATTTAAAATCGTTTGAGAATAAATCGCTATTTTATGCAATTTCGTAAATATTTAAATTTCAAATAGTCATAAAATTTTTTCCTCTAATTCCGGTAGAAATTTTTTTAAAGATTTTTGAAGAGTAGCTTATACATAACCTCGTGTTAAAATTTTGAACCTTAAGTATGAACAGAAAAAATTTTATGAATTTTTATCTACAAAATAACTTGCAAATTATCGTGATTTTTACATATTTCGTATAAATTGTAACTTTGAGCACTTATAAAAAAAAATTGTGACTTACGATTTTAGATTTTTTTTTATCAGTTAAGGAACAACTTATAAGAAACCTTGTATTAAATTTTCAAGATTTTCTAGGCAGCCAAAAAAATTTTATCGTTATTTAAAAAAAAAATACTTAAAAATATTGAAAATTTCAATTGTCTATAAATAGCTTAATAAAAGTCAAAATACTTTGAAAATTTAATGGTGTATAGAGAACGCTAATCTAAACATTTGGTGAAAATTTCAAGTATTTACATCGATTAGTTTTTGAGTTATAGCAAAATAAAAAATTTGATTATGTCAAAAACTGGTTTTGCGTAAAAACTCCCGTTTTTCCCAAATTTTTTTATGGTTTTTCCCGTCGCATTTAAAAAATATTGGAAATTTTTAACTTTTGACCCCCCAAAGTACCAAATAGATTCACTTTCCTTTCAGAAAAGTTGCTACATAAGGCAATCGAAGCATTTTTACTGCCCCAAAACGTGTCGACAGACACAAAAAAAAAAAAAAAAAAAAAAAAAAAAAAAAAAACACACATCATTGTAAAATCAATACATTCTTCACTCCGTTCAGAATCTAAAAATCGAATATTTTAAATGCCTATAAGTGGCTTAAAAATCAATATAAAATTTTGAAAAAAATATTGCATAAAAGAAATACCAATCTTAACAGCTGGTAGAAATTTCAAAAATCTGCGACTTATACTTTTTGAATTATAACAAATATTTAAAATCGTCTGAGAATAAATCGCTATTTTATGCAATTTCGTAAATATTTAAATTTCAAACAGTCATACAAATTTTTCCTCTTAGTCCGGTAGAAATTTTTTTAAAGATTTTTGAAGAGTAGCTCATAGATAACCTAGTGTTAAAATTTTGAACCTTAAGTATGAACAAAAAAAATTTTATGAATTTTTATCTACAAAATAACTTGCAAATTATCGTGATTTTTACACATTTTATACAAATTTGAGCATTAAGGGCTTATAAAAAAAAATTGAGTTAACCGATCACCGATATTTTTTAGTTACGATAAGTTTAACTTATTATAAACCTAGTATAACATTTTCAAGAGTTTTCGCTCAACCAATTAAATTTTATAGATGTTTAAAAACAAAAATTTTACAAAAATTGAAAATTTAAATTGTCTATAAATATGTCAAAATACTTTGAAATCTTAACCATGTATAGAAAACGTCAATATAAAGATTTGGTGAAAATTTCAAGTTGTTGCGGTTTTTCATTTTTGAGTTAGAGCATTTTAAAAAAAATCGATATTTTTGTCAGTCTAGAATATTACACATTATATTATATTTTACATGTAATTTTATGTCAATATTCGCTGTTCAAATGCTTATAAAAAAAAATTGTGCCTATGGATTTTAATAATTTTTGAATGACTCTAAGAACTACTTCTGTAGAATCTTCTATTAAATTTTCAAGTATTTTGTACGAGCCAAATCTTTTTTATCACCGATTATAAAAAATCGAATATTTTAAATGCCTATAAGTGGCTTAAAAATCAATATAATATTTTGAAAAAAATATGACATAAAGGAAATACCAATCTTAACAGCTGGTAGAAATTTCAAAAATCTGCGACTTATACTTTTTGAATTATAAAAAATATTTAAAATCGTTTGAGAATAAATCGCTATTTTATGCAATTTCGTAAATATTTAAATTTCAAATAGTCATAAAATTTTTTCCTCTAATTCCGGTAGAAATTTTTTTAAAGATTTTTGAAGAGTAGCTTATACATAACCTCGTGTTAAAATTTTGAACCTTAAGTATGAACAGAAAAAATTTTATGAATTTTTATCTACAAAATAACTTGCAAATTATCGTGATTTTTACATATTTCGTATAAATTGGAACTTTGAGCACTTATAAAAAAAAATTGTGACTTACGATTTTAGATTTTTTTTTATCAGTTAAGGAACAACTTATAAGGAACCTTGTATTAAATTTTCAAGATTTTCTGGGCAGCCAAAAAAATTTTATCGTTATTTAAAAAAAAAATACTTAAAAAAATTGAAAATTTCAATTGTCTATAAATAGCTCAATAAAAGTCAAAATACTTTGAAAATTTAATGGTGTATAGAGAACGCTAATCTTAACATTTGGTGAAAATTTCAAGTATTTACAGCGATTAGTTTTTGAGTTATAGCAAAATAAAAAATTTGATTTTGTCGAAAACTGGTTTTGCGTAAAAACTCCCGTTTTCCCCTTATTTTTTTAGGGTTTTTCCCGTCGCATTTAAAAAATATTGGAAATTTTTTACTTTTGACCCCCAAAGTACCAAATAGATTCACTTTTCTTTCAGAAAAGTTGCTACATAAACAAATCGAAGCATTTTTACTGCCCCAAATCGTGTCGATAGACACAAAAAAAAAAAAAAAAAAAAACACACATCATTGTAAAATCAATACATTCTTCACTCCGTTCAGAATCTAAAAAATGATATTACAATATCTACCTAATTATAATATGAACCTACTGTTATACAGTATAATATACTATTTATTCTATAAGTAACCTACCTAAATTTATTGGTAAAAATATAAATTAATATATATATACATTAATTGAACAAAAAAATATTTTAAATATATAATAGCCAGGTACCTATAGCCGGTAAGTGGGTGGGTGGGTGTGTAAATTGTAAGTTTGCTTATGGGTTATTTTAGGTTCGTTTCGCCACTGCCTATATGTGTATACATGTGTGCGTATACATAGGTATATGCGTGGATACCAGCTACCTACAACCACCACCGCGATCTACCTACCCGTATGTGTGTGCGTGCGTGTGTACGAGTGTGTGTGCGGAAAAAAAGGACAAAATATTCGTAAAATTTGAATGCGAAAACATGTTGCGTACCGTGATGGAAATACGACACACGGTCGCCAGAAAACACCCCTTTGTGGCTTTTAACTCCGATCGATCCCTGTAATATACGTGCGTCTACCTGTGCGTACAAATACAATTATCTTCGAAATATCGTTGGAACTTGGAATAGGTACCGTGCGTGTTATGCGATTGCGTCATGATTTGGTAATTATAATAATCAGGGACGGCGAAAGCTTTGGGCGGCCTGCCTGGGCAATCGCCCAGGGCGCCAATCACTAAGGGGCGCTACACTGAAAATAATAGGACTTGAATATTTTTTTATTACAATCAATTTTAAATCAATAAAAATAAAAAAAGTTGTCTTGTTAATATAAAACTTATTAGTAATAATTATTATTAGTATATAAATATAATAAATAAGATTATTGTGTAAAAAAAAAAAAACGATATTTTTATAAAAGGGCGCCCAGGACGCTAGTATGAATAGCCCCTGATATTAATAACGATTAGTCTTGGATGCGCTTATTTACATGATTGTTTTCATGATATATTACGATGATTTCGTACGAACATTCGATTATTTAATAGAACAAAAACAACGTCCGAGTTTAAAAAAAGAAAACTAAAATTTTAATTATTTTGTGTGTGCGGTAAAAAATAGATAATAACGTTAACATGTTTAACATGGCGGTTATTTTTGGAAATATTATGCAATAAATAATTAATAACATTAAATGTATAAAATTTTACAGTGCAGCTGATGTATAGATAACTGATATTGTTACCAATAATATTACAATAATAATACGAGAATATAGCCAAAGTAATAAGCTTCGTAATAAGCCAAGAAAAGAATATATATATCATAATCATTAGAGGGGGGCACGTAAAGCCCTGGTTAGTGGTCAGGGGTTACGTGAATGAAAAAAGATTGAGAAATGGTTCGTACATGGCATTTAGATACCGGCGAAGACTATGTTTATAAACGTGTCATAAATGGATGCAGTAATTCTAAAAAGAAAAATTAATTGCTTCACACTGTCCATTTTATTGGTTTTGTTTGAAAATCTTTCGCGTGTCGATCGCAACCATTATAGACAATTATGGTATAGGACAAATGACAAACTTCCAACGTTCGACTATTAAATTAGTTTCTCTAAAATTTTTAAGACTCAATGATCGAATGCGACTATCATAGTATAATATTATGCTTCTAATGTATTAAACGAAAAAAGTCGCTACACATTTTATGCTTCAAAAGATTAATTCAGTTTTAAATGAAAATAATTTTGGTAATTTCATTGTTCGACCGTATAAAATCTGTTTCAATTCTATAGTAAATAAAAAAAAATTATTTAAAAATATGAATTAAATAATATAATATATTGCGATTTAATTAAAAGTGCATGAATATTTATTAATTTTGGTCGTATTAAAATTTAATCAATAATTTATTAACTATATTATATTTTATTCAGCCCGCATTAATTAAAATTTAATTTTCACTTTTCAATATTTATTTTATCGGAGTTTGTTTTAAAAATAATGGTATCCATCATTTTACAAAACGAAAACAGTTAAAGAGAAATTGAAAAAGAAACAAATGTAACATAGAGAATAATAAACTATAGAAATTCACTAACAATAAAATAAAGTACGTAAAATAAAAATTATATGAAGTATAAAGTGTGTAATAAAATCACATTTTAGTTATAAACTAAATTTGCCCCATAAATTGGTTTTCTCTGGTTAAGTCCAACGTACTTAATAGCTTGCAATTGATTATTATCAAAACAAATAAGATGTATATATTATACCTGTATTGTGATTAGACATGATATTAAGAGGACGTGATACACCCATAATTTAAGCGTCAAAATACGCTTTACGCGGGACAAAACTATTCAGTGTATATTCATAATAGCGGTATACTCTAACGCAGCGTTTCCCAAACTTTTGTTTGGGCTGGCCCGGTAATTTATATTTTTCATCTTCGTGACCCACCAAAATATTTTACGTTTATAATTGTGTAATAAAAGGCAAAATAAAACACATTTGAATATCTACATAGAATTTTTTAATAAAATTAAAGCGTTCATTTATATTTTGAAACTACAATGTAATAATTATAATACAGTTACTAATTATATTAGTTGACTACTATCAGTGAGAAGTATGAAGCTGTTTATTTTTAACTAGGAACTCCAAGTTTGCTGGAAAGGACGTTAATTTTATTCTTAAGTCCGGTTCAACTTCCAACCGATTCCTGTATTTATTCTTCAGGAACACGAGTGTTGAAAATCCTGCTTCACACTTATAGGTCGTGACAAAAGGCATTAGAAATTTTATCGCTTGTTCTGCTACAACTGGGTACTCTTTACGACAAGATAACCAAAAATCTATTAATGGCCGTTCCTTATATATGTCTTTGAGTGCCGTGTCACACGAGAGTTCAATTAATGATTCAACATTTAAGTCCGAAAAAGTTGTTTCAATATTGATTGAAAGATTGAAAATGGGTTTCTTATCCATTCTTTGTTACTGTTAATTGGAGGAAAATATTCTTTTAGATTAGTTTCCAGTCCTTGCAAATGTTCCTGAATAAGAGCTGATATATTGTGTGGCATGAAACTTATGTCATTCTCTTTTTGAAATGCTGTCAGCATTGTAAAAGCCTCGTAATTTCCTGTTTTTATGCGACTTGACCACAAATTAAGTTTTTTTGTTGCAGCTTCCACCTTCTCCTGCACTTTAAATATTGTCACATTTTCACCTTGAAGTGCCAAATTTAAATTATTCAAAAAATCAAACACATCACAAATGTAGGCTACCTTAACTAACCAATTAGCATCATGAAATCTGTCTTTAAATTCAAATATTGCATCTTTAGATGTTGGAGGATTTTGTTCTAAGAATACCGAAACTTCTTCCTTCAATTCGATTAGTCTTTTCAAGACATTTCCTCTCGATAGCCATCGCACCTCACAGTGTAAAAGAAGATGTTCATGATCACTCCCCATTTCTTTGCACAAAGCAGAAAATATTCTCGAGTTTAGTGGACGAGATTTAATACAATTTATAAATTTTACACACTCTTGCATCGTTTCAGTTAAAAACAATGGCATTTTTTTGACCGCTAATGCCTCTCTGTGAATACTACAATGAACCCATACACATTCCGGCGCTACAGCTTTTACTCTTGAAAAAAGTCCAGTACGAATCCCACACATTTATTCCATTCAATGCCATTCTCAATAATATATCTATTGATTAAATAAAATAATTCTTCTGCTGTTGTTCTTGTTGGCAGCGATTTACAAAACAATAACTCTTCGTGAGAAGTATTTCCAAGATCATATCTTACAAAACACATTAGATTAGCATTATCCGACACGTCTGTACTTTCATCAACTTGTAAAGAAAAATAATAACACGATTTGAGGTGGCCTACTATTGTTTCTTCGATGTTATTTGCCATATCCACAATTTTACGCTTCACCGTGTTATTCGACAACGCCAACAAATTTACTTGTTTTTCCTGTTTTTTTTCGCATATTCGAGATGAAATTATTTTCATTGCCGGAAGTATTAATTTTTCACCGATTGTGTGTGGATAACCCGTTTCAGCAATTAATTTTGATATTTCATAAGAAGCCAATACAAGATTTTCAGTTTGAGGACTAAGTGAAAACATTGAAGTCATATTTTTTTTGGAACTTTTTAATTGTCTTCTCCTGTTAATGAAAAAATCTATAGGCTTTTCTATGTATTCAGGATGCTTCAATTCTAAATACCTCTTCAACTTCGAAGGCTTCATGGACTCGTTTGAAAGTTCTGCATTACATATTACACATAATGGTTTGTTATCATCGCCCTCGATAAAGCCAAATTGAATGTAATTTTCAAAATACTGTCGAGTCCAGGCCCCCTTTTTTTTCGTAAGAGAATTACTTTGCGCATCGGACGACCATTTATTAGAACCAATATTAGAACTTGTACTTACATCACTCGATTCTTGGTTGGTGTTTCTTATGGAACCGGTACTTGGTTTTATTAACCACTTATCCATTATAAATAAACGCGAGAAAATAAGACGCGTATACGTATTACAATTTTAATAACTCGTCGTAGACGTGCGTCGTTTGACACCAAGGTTCAAACTGAAATAAATATTTAGCCATCGCTATAATATGCCTATATCGGTAATTCATTTGTAGATAACGGATAACGGATTAGTGCCGTAACAACCAACGACGCTTGTCATTCATTTAATACTATTATAATGTATTTATAGATACGGCGAATGTCATACTATTCGGGTTTTTCATGAAGCCTAGTTGATAATCTCAATAATTATTATTTATGTTGTAAATAATAGTTATTCGTATTAATGAATTTATTTTTACTTAAAAGTTTAAATTATCAAACGAAAATGATAAATAATAAATTAAATATGAGAATTTCATTAAATTTTGCGACCCGGTATTAAATTTTTTATGGCCCGGTAGTGGGTCGCGACCCGGTATTTGGGAAACGCTGCTCTCACGTATTGCTAACGATTCTGGCAAACCACGAAAAATCTGCCTATTTTACCAGTCAAGTTGAATATAAATCAAACAAATACGTCTGAATTACAATTTCACGTCCTTTTCCAATCTTTCGCCCTTGGCGTAGGCACCGTTCGTCGTCACACTCTTGTTATGCCACTGTAACGCGAATCAGACGTGTATAGGTACCTATAGTCGGTACTTGTGTAAAATAATTGAATGTATTTATTCTAACTGTTAACAATACGTTAACTGTTTTCTAACCGATACATTAATTTTCTATAAACAGTTTACAAAACGTTATTTTCTCCGCAATATTCCTTGTCAACTACCATTTTTTTGTCATATTTTTTTTTATAAGTTTTTGTCATTTATTCGTCAAATTAAAACGTAAACTAATTCATACAATAATACATCAACATTAAGGAATAACGAGGTATTGTTACGAAGCACCTATTATATATATATATTATAAATAACACACTCCAAGCGACTCAGGCGGTGCGATATGCGGTTTATGTATGTCCCATACGAACTTAATATCTTTCACGATAAAGAAAACAAGTATTGAAGTTGTATTTTTCAAAGTTTACACTATACTTACAGCTATGATTGATTATGACCAATATTTTTTAAACAAATTAACCAAAAATAAACAGATACACGATTTTTATTTCCTGTATCTGTACTGTAATAGGATGCATAGCAAACATCGTTGTTGAGAAATGGTCCCGTGTAAACGCGTTTTGTTACAATCTGATAACTTAAACGTAAATGAATTCCAATCGCACCATTACGCCACTGTCAATTACCGCGATGTACACTGCTCTTTGATGTGCGGTGCTGTCCCTTTGTAACAAATGATTCAATAAAACTTTTATTTTTAGAGTTATATAAACATTGAGGAAAAATAAATATTGATATCGTAATTTCTTATTACATTTTACTCTCAATACCTATCAAATATCAATTATTTTTATCACACAATAATAATAGTGATAACATAATCCTCCGAGCTGTCGCGATTGCCTCGTGTTATTATGGATTATCACAACTCGTTGGAACATTTGAGCTCATATTTATTATCCCGCTATAAGATATTACTAAATTAGATAATAACCAAATAAATAAATGTACGTTAAGTTGGCACCGGCATATTATGCTAGAGTTATGAAAATGGTATCTAACATTTGCTAGGAATTTGCTAGATTTTGCTAGGTCCCCTAAACTTTGATAATCTTCAAACAAACATACCGGTACTATCTTTGTGGGCGCACCGGCACATTGTCCGATTTCAAAAAAAAATATGTCAAAATATTCAGCTGAATTTGCTAGATTTTGCTAGGTCCTAGTAGCTATAGTCCGTACCAAAAGAGAAGACACGGTTTCTGCGCATGTCGAATGACGGCTGACACAACGCGTACCCGATTTTTCCCCTTCCACCTGGCTTTATTTTACACAGTGAACTTTACGAAGTCTATTTCCGATCATTGCCGACGATGTATACACCGTAATTAAATGCGATACACAATAGTCGTTTACACGTGCACAGTTATCTATTATTAATTTGTTTTCGTCTTTCGATTACGATTTACGATTAGTCATGACTTAAAAGTTTAATATTTAACTTTAAATACATAAAAAGCATATGCTTTTTTCGCTCAAGAGTGGTTTGTTACTTATTTTTATATTTAATGTAAGTACCAATAACTCTTAATATATTTGTAATCTATTTTTATAACCTTTAAAATACATATAAAATACATCATCATCATCATTGAGAGTCATGAGAGTTCTTTTTGGATTCAAAACACAGCAAACCTCCAGGAACAAATCCATCAACAGATCCTATATGGCACACTTTATGACGTTTGCCTTTACCAGTGGGATTTACTGCTCCAGTTGACAGACCTTGGGAGAACGCTTGTTGGCTTGATTGTACCAATTTGTCTTTCCAAACTCTGCTAGTAACATCTCCAGCATTGACCCATATCTCATCAAGAAAATATATAGGACGGCCCTCCTCTCGATAACGTTTTATGTCTTTCAAATATCTTCTGCGCCAGATTCTTAGTTCATTTTTTTCTATTAATGCACTATTTCTTCCTCGTTTACCATACTCAAAGTCCATAGAAATAAGCAGTCTGTAGAGTGTTGTTCTGGAAAAATCTGGAAGACTTTCATCTTTATTGATGACTGTCAGTATTTTGTCCAAGTTAGGCATCTCACGATTAAACCAAAACTGATGGATCTTCCTTCGAATAGCACTTTTATCAAAGTCATCAATTTTTGACATAATATTTTTGAAAATGTTTGTTTTATTAGGTGATGAAACAGTCTTGGTTAATCGATATTGGGAAATGGTATTAGAGATTGTTTTCTGCCTGCCATACTTTGGTTCTAAAATTTGTGAACTTTTGATTTCATAATACAATTTTCAGTTACCAGGTACCTTCAGCTTACATTTATATGCATTTATAATCATCTTCTTCTGTCGAGAAGAAACAAACTGAAAATAAAATAAAGTATTTTACTATTTCCTTATTTTTTTGTATTATAATTTTGTATATGGTTTTGTAATTTTTTTTTTTTTGTGTTATTTGTTTTCTTTGTTAATTGTAATTTGTAATTATATATACAAATATGTAAACAAATGTGATATATTCTCCATTTTTTTATTTTAATTCCCTTTGATAGGTGATAAAAATTATGAAATATTAATATATAGTAAAATTATATTGTATAATTAAAAATTAAAGCAATTGAGGTTTTAAATAGTAAGCAATAGTTTTAAAAACATATTTTAAGAGCTATTGTATTTTTTTTATTTACATTATAATTATATACAGTGTATTAAAATACAGAGTAAATAACTACTTATTCATGTTATTATAACTGTAATAACATGAATCTAATTTTACTTTACATATCAATACATACTGTCTTACTGTCTTGTATTTTAAAATGTAATTGAAATTTATTCTGTAATGCATATCATTGATTTATTCTATTTTTTTTAAGATTATAAAATTAAATTTTTATTTAAACTATAAATGTTGTAACTTTTTATATTATAACTCATAGTTTTAACTTTAAATTAGATTGTAAGAATATTAAAATTAAGTTAAATGTTTACTGAGAGGAAAAAAGTAAATTTTCTGAATACAATTTTTCGTTTTTACATATTAGATAATTTTTATATTTTTATTTTATTAGGAAATGTTTCTAGCACATTAGTAATGTAGAATATGTAAAAAGCTGATTAGATTTAAACATTATGATAGTTTTGAACATTTAAAATAACTAGATATGTTTTTAAATATATTTTTGTTTGTATTTTACATTAAAATATTTATTTTATGGTATTATAGTACATATTCTCCCTATGGAATTTTAGTAATACTAATAAAGGTTGTTTTAAAAAATTACCAAGGAAAAAGCACCCAAAATAATAAATAATTAAACAACATACCTTTCCATTAGGGTTCTTCTTCATTGGTGATTCTTCCATAATAAAATTGAGTCAATTTTGGAAAAAAAAAGAAAAAGACTAACTCGTTTTGCGTTTTAAAAAAAAACGATTTTAAGAGTACGACAAAAAAACAAAAAGTCAACGAGAACACAAATACAACGTGCATACGTGCTCAAAGAGATCGACAGGTGTTATAGATGTCAACAATCGAAGCGCGCTGTATAACGGTTTTTGACGCTGCATTTGGGAGGTAGAGGCCGCTAGTAACCATACGTGTATTTATTGCGATTGATAGGAATTAAATGGGGGATGCGCGCCGCCGGACGAAAACTGGTCGTCACTTCGTGTCTTCTCTTTTGGAACGGACTATAGGTTGGATTAGAAACCGACCGTTTCTTATTAGGAGTTGCGTTTAGGCAATTTCTTATTTTTTTTGAGTTACGCAGTGTTGTTGTGTGAGTAGTAAACGATTGTTAGTTGAGTGTCTGTAATCGTACACCTTCCCGCTCATAACACAAAACCAGTTTCTTGTAATCGCGACCGCTTGCCACGGCACGCAATGATTACGTTCACTGATATTTTTGTATACGATAATATATTACCATTGATTATAAATCATAGATTCGAACTAATGATGTACAAAATATTAATATAGGAAATTGTATACCTATTAAAGACATAGACATTCTTCATTACTCAAGTGCCGATCCAGTCAAGGTTTTAAATATAAATGGTTGTACTCCTGATGCAGCGAATCAAAGAAAATGTAATAGACATTAATGCTTTCACTATGGACGATGACTATATTGAATGTTATAGTAATAATTATTTTAGTAATTTTACAAAAGAAATTATTATCTACACATCAAGGTTTGTAGTTTATAAACTGACACTCTATAATGTGATTTATGTAAAGATTCTTTATGTTCATCTGAAAGAGACTGTTTTTTAAACTCACTTATTACCTTAAAAAATAAGGGTGGTAATAACGGTGGTTAAATATATCCATCTGAAGATATCCTCAACATTTGTTTCAGAACTGAAAAAACTTTAAAACAATATAACTTTTCAAATAAAACCATCAACAAATTACAAATTTAATCTGAAGTTCTTGTTTATTTTTTATACAACGCAAATATATTCAAATCACTAAAAACACATAGCTGCAAAACCAGAAGTCCGTTAACAGAACATGTAACTCTCCTAATAAAATCCACAACTACAACATACTCGTACATTAATTTAAAAATCAACTATAGTTTAAAAATGCTCAACGAAAAACCTTCAATCAAAATGTGGTACAATAAACGTACCATTTTTAAGGGTCAATAAGTCTTAATTAAATGTTGTAATTAAATATTACATATATTATATTATAATAGATAGAAGTCAATGTACAATTAATACACTATAACATTTAATTAAACTGTATCATATTCATAATATTAAAAATGTTATTAATTTAAAATTTATATTATATTTTTAAACCGTGTGAATAAAAAATTTTTTGTAGTTGCATTATAAATTATCTTATTTAATTTTGTTTTATGAATCTTTGATATACCTAACTTAACAAATTATTCTACAATTACTATAATGATAGTTGAAATATCTAAAATAATTTCACATTATTACAACGAATTGATTATAATACTAATTACTAGAAGTGTACCCACATTTTATTTTATGTAAGTGGTTAATCTGTTATTTATACACCGCCTGCGCATCATAGTGCTTGCGGAACGGCCTTTCTATATTACTCTATGAATTTATCAAACCCAACAGTCAAAACCGGAAGTCAAAACGGAATGATATCTCTAGCAGGAGTAGAAAAACGAATGTTATCTCGTGAAGAAAAGATAAAAACGAGACATGAAAATGATGTATTTAACTTGCCGTCTAAAACATCCTCGAATATAGGAAAATTTAAAGGTGCGTGTTTATTACTAGAGAGAAATATTGAGTGGGACATTTTGTTTTTTGGTTGTCGTTATCATATATATGAAATTATTTTGTCAACAGTCTTTACAATTTGTTAAGTAAGCCCCATATCTGGACCAGGTATTCCACTCTTTAAGAAATTTAAAAGTCAATGGGATACTTTAAAAATAACTGAATTTTATACAATAATATCTCATCCTAGCGTTCAAGACATTTTGAAAGATGACATTGATGTGATATTACAATTTTGTTTAAATAGGCTAAATGTAGCTTTTCCGCGTGATGATTATAAAGAATTTTTCGTATTAATGTTTGTTTTTTTGGGTGGAGTTCCGCCGGTAGGGATCAAATTTAAAAAACCAGGACCATATCATTTAGCTAGATGGATGGCTAAAGGAATTTACGGCCTCAAAATATTCTTATTTAGAAATCAGTTTAAGTTAACTAAACAAGAAGAAAACTCACTTATAGAACTTAACTGCTTTATTATAAAAAGTTATACTATGTATCGGGTTACTGCCTCTAACAGTGAAATGGTTCCCTTAAATGATATTAATTTTTTAAGAAAGTTGCATGAGTATTTTGAAATTAATAAAACTATATCTGAGGCCACAATTAGAAAATTTGTGAACCATTTGTACTATTTAAATAAAGAATGTTCAACTTTTACATTATTTGATCGAAGAGTAGACAGTAAAACGAAACAACTTATTGATAAGAAAATAATTGAAGATAGCAATGAAGAAAAAGAAAGAGACGATGAAAGAGAAGATAACGATACCCACATAAATTAGTTTTTAAAAATCCGAAATTCCATTGTTTCTAAATAATGATGTCAATACAGTTTTGATAAATCTTATTGGAAGAAAATCTCAAAAGGTATTTAAAAAATTTTAAATAAACAGTGATTTTTTAAGGCGGTTGGAAGCAGCGTATTTATTTCACGTTTTAGATCTAAAAGCCTGACAAGATTATGCATACTTAAAATCATCATATTTCAATTCTGTAAAAAGATTTGAGTTTATCAACCTTTTTTCTAGGTTAATGTGGAAATCGATTTTTGATATTTGTTTAAAAATTGTCTTTAAATCTTATTTGAGTTTCTCAATTTTTTTTTAATTTTTAGATTTAATTTACTGTCTTTTTTAAGAATGTTAAACAGTTATTCTAAAATCGACTTCCACAATAACCTAGAAAAAAGGTTGATCAACTCAAATCTTTTTACAAAATTGAAATCCGATCATTTGAAGTTGACGTATTTTTGTCAGGCTTTTAAGTCTAAATTTATTAAAATTAGTTTGGTTTTCGGACAAAATATTTTATTTCATCAATTGCAATGACATGTGCATGCGCGTACGAACCATTAATTGTTTCCAAGAAACGTTTAATGCCGGCGCGCAACGTCAGATAACAGCAAACCGATAATACTATATAGATCCCTATATAGACTTATTGTAAACTAAAATAAATATTGTATTATATTTATAATTTGATATATTTACTGTAATGAATTTATACACATACTGTACATGCCGTAGTTATCTATGGATTTAGTCGACACTTACTTTAGTACTTACTACTTGTAAGTGCCACATCAAAGTGTAGTTTCAGGCGTTTCAGTGCACTTAGTATCAGTGCTTTAGATATTGGTGTTATATTTTATTATTTTATTTATTCTAAGTTCTCATAGAAAATGAACAAAGATTTTAGATACGGGACGAAAAAACGTCGTTATTTAAGCAAAACAATTAAATCTAAAGAGCAAAAGTTAAAAAATTTTATTAAAAAAAAAGAAACTCAAATTATTGATTAAATAAATTGATAAATGTTTAAAATTGTATTCTACATACGTGATAATATTTTCAAAATATTTTAAATCTTTTTGAACTATATAAATACATTTAAAATTTTCGTTTTTGGGTTATTTTTTTTTCAAATTTTGATATGAAATTTTTCGCTAGCTAAAAAAGTTTGAAAATATAGTAATTTAAAGTTTTTTGTAAATAATTAATTTACCAATTACTAAAGTATATCGAAAAAGTTTATAGTTTATTTTATTTTTTATAAGCATAATATTTTGATGAAAACACAAAAATTTACAAATTATTTGGTAGTTAAAAATATTTAAAAGTTGTTGCATTCATACCAACGATTTGAAAATATAAAAGTTGAATGTAACTCTTTAAATATTTTTTTATAAAGGATTTAAGTTACGTTAAATTTGTTGAAATCATGTACCTAAGCTTTCGCAGTATTTTGTGATTAAAAATGTATAAAAAATTCAATAAGTCGTTTTTTAAAAAAAAAAAAAAACATTATAAATTATTTTATACAGGCGACAATTATTGGATACCGAACAAAAAAAATACTTTTTATGGGAATTAGAAATAAATTTTGTGCTGTATGTCAAAAAGCTGAATCCAACGAAAAAGAAGTTTCTGTTCACAAATGTTGACTATTGTTATTGTATTATTAGATAAAGTTAATTGACTAAAACCGGTTTTGTAAATTGTAATGAATATCGCATCGATGTACAATATGCGGGTAGTAGTGGTAGAGTGCTGGACACTCACACAAATGTTCATTTACTACTCACACAACAGCAGTACGCAATATCAACTGCTAAACTAAATGCCTATCGTTTACTCCTTAGAAGCGGAGCGCTTCCGACCCCCTTAAAAACTCACCCTAACAATTAGAGTAGTTCAAATGATTACAAAAATGGTGAAGATATAATACAGAAATTAAAAGTAGTAAACGCTGCTGCAGAGAGAGGCATTAATTGAAGAATTTGAACAAAAAGTAACAAAAGACGAAAATCAGAAGCAGTTTCTCTTACAGCTTTAATTTAAATTATTCAAGCTATGTTTTTAATTTTTATTTTACAGACCATACAAGATTATCGCCAGAAATATCCTAAGCCAACATTAAATATTCGTAAGAAGTCATTTTAATTCCAAATTCCAATTTGTGTTTTTCATGTTCCACAACTTAAAAATATATTCAAGTTCTACTTAAATACTAGAGAATAATTTTTATTACAGTATATTAAGTATTCATAACATTTTAAATTAACTAAAAGTGAAATATACCAAATAAAAATATTTATTTTTTTTCATATTGAAACTTTAAATTGAAATCGGCACGTGTTAATCTTATCTCAAAATAATAAAACTTTGATGGTATTATTTTAAGGTTATATATAACATAATATTAAACAGCAAAGTATGAAAAAACCAAATCTTAAAATAAGTGGCGCCCTAATATATATATATAAAATATAACAACTGAAATAGAGGGGGCATACAGACTCCTCAATTGTGCCTCTGTCCCCCTATGCCAAGAAAATAACTGGAGTTAAGAGTTTTTTCCCAATTTGTCTAACATTATTTATCATTATTAATCTTCTAATTTGAAATCTGCATTAGTTTTCTTTCTTAATTTGAATACTTTTGTAAAATTTATATTTTCATACACCAATTTATAATCTATCCAATATATAATAAAAATGAATATGGTATGCTTATAAAAATAAAAGTTAAATCACAGATGTATTAATTTATCGTAGCATTGGATGATTATGATTTTTTATATAACTTAAATAAAGTGAAGAAAAATTATGTGTGTTTTTGTAATATAATACAAGTCCTCGTACGCGCGATTATAATATAATTACAACGTAGAAATGGGTTTTAAATTTATTGAAATTAACGGTCTCCTTACAATAATAATTTGCCTGCAGGCTATACTACCGGGTCGGGTCAAATAAGTGCTTTGGATTAATAATAATCAAATATAACATAAAACATAATTATGTCTTTGTGCTATTTCTGCGGTGCAATTCATGGCATTCTTGGTGTTGATCTTCTCGACGAGCCATGTATAATCAATTTTCCGTTTTCCAACCGTGGCTCACCATAGGAAAGTTGTTGATAAGCCAGTTTCATTCGCTCGAGATTGATCTTGAAAGCCAACTCGTGATTGATAATCGGCAATGGGTAATCGATACCGATTATGCAGTTGGCGGCCAACTGTACCGATTCTGGCGCCAACCATGGCTCGTGAGTGTATTGAATAGGCATATTTTTTAACGCCGGAATATATCTTCTGTGAGACGAAAAAACAAATTAATATTGTGGATTAACTATAAAAATATAATAAACTATTTTCAAATCATATGAAAATGAAATTTTTCTTTTTTTACGTGGATATGCTTTATCGCTGCGGAGTTATACTAAAACGTTAAAAAAATCACGCTGGTTATCAGATTTCACTCTCATAAAAATTTAATGAAAAGTACAAAGTTTAATATGCACCTTTTCCCAAACAACTATTTAATTATCGTAGTAATTATTATATCAATCGATTCTGCTTTTATTAAAATATTTACACAAAATCTTTTATGATTTTACTATGGTGGCAAAATTGTTGTTAGGAAAACTGTGCATTTTATTCGTCAGTGTTTTAAGTAAGACTTATCCATGTACGAATATATTTGTATATAGCTTGGGTAATTGACAACGACGAGTGTGGCATTCCGGTGAAACGTTTCGGATTTTAAACAGAACTACTCTACTTTTTTTCTATACATTTTATATTATTAATAATAAGATTAGACTAAAATCCTAATATGCTCGACGGAACTTATATGGTACCTGATTAAGGTTTTTTTATTTACTGTCTCTATTCGGCCACCAGCATACAAATTTGAACCTCAGTCCACTCAGCTATTCTGTCACAAAATGTAACGTATTTGGTGCATAAAGTTAAATTTCCTTAAGCTAAATTTTAATGCATAATACACGAACATTTTTATTTTCTAAGAAAATCTGAATTTTTAATGTTCATTCCAACATAATAAGTTCTAGATGTCTTTTAGATTCTGAACGGAGTGAAGAATGTATTGATTTTACAATGATGTGTGTTTTTTTTTTTTTTTTTTTTTTGTGTCTGTCGACACGATTTGGGGCAGTAAAAATGCTTCGATTTGCTTATGTAGCAACTTTTCTGAAAGAAAAGTGAATCTATTTGGTACTTTGGGGGTCAAAAGTAAAAAATTTCCAATATTTTTTAAATGCGACGGGAAAAACCATAAAAAAATTTGGGAAAAACGGGAGTTTTTACGCAAAACCAGTTTTCGACATAATCAAATTTTATATTTTGCTATAACTCAGAAACTAATCGATGTAAATACTTGAAATTTTCACCAAATGTTTAGATTAGCGTTCTCTATACACCATTAAATTTTCAAAGTATTAGTCGCAGATTTTTGAAATTTCTACCAGCTGTTAAGATTGGTATTTCCTTTATGTCATATTTTTTTCAAAATATTATATTGATTTTTAAGCCACTTATAGGCATTTAAAATATTCGATTTTTTTACATTTTTTTTTTGTAATCGGTGATAAAAAAAATTTGGCTCGTACAAAATACTTAAAAATTTAATAGAAGATTCCACAGAAGTAGTTCTTAAAGTTATTCAAAAATTATTAAAATCCATAGGCACAATTTTTTTTTACAAGCGTTTGAACAGCGAATATTGACATAAAATTACTTGTAAAATATAATATAATGTAGAATATTCTAGACTGACAAACTATATCGCTGTATGCAACTGCCAACCCATCCTAATTGAAAAATATGTTTATCGTTTCAAAATAAAATATACTTTTTACAATGTTTATAAATAACAATGTATTATATCCTAGACAAACATATGAACTCCGTTCAGGATCGTTATTCGTATACAATGATATCTATCATTGCATTCAAATTTAACAAATCCATTATAATTATGACCTATCCTATAAGCGAGGTGCACTCCACCCCTAACTGTACAGCAGAGCGAGGCCCATCCGGTTCTTTTTTACTCTTTAATATCACGAAGGATATTTACATAATACAGGACAGTTATTTACAGTCGCGGAAATGAGAATGCTTAGATGGTTGAGTGGAGTGACAAGAGAAGATAGAATAAGGAATGAATACGTGAGAGGTAGTGTTGGTGTAGCGCCAATTGTGGACAAGATGAGAGAAAATAGGCTAAGATGGTTTGGGCATGTGATGAGGCGAGAGGAAACGAATGCAGTAAGAGTGGTTATGGGGATGGACGTTGAAGGGAAAAGAGGAAGAGGAAGACCAAAAAAGAGATGGTTGGAGACTTTGGAGAATGACATGAGGGCTGTCGGTGTGTGCAGAGGAGATGTGATTGACCGAGTAAAGTGGAGGTGTAGGACAAGGGTGGCCGACCCCAAATAGTTGGGAGGAAGGCGAAGTAGAAGAAGAAGAAGAAGAAGAGGACAGTTATTTACAGTCGAATGGAAAGTAATAAGAGGGTTAAAGTAATGTAATCGAAAATTATGTGGCCATAAGTTAATCATTCGAAAAAAAGTGATCACAATGATATAATTTGATCGAAGAATTTATTAATCGTTAAATATATTTTAGAAAACTGAAGAACTTATTCGAAATACCATGAAGTCAAAGTATATAATGATTCCAAAAAATATCATTTTAGATCAAATAAATAATAATTAATAAAAATATATCTCTAAAATATTATAGCTATTATTTACCATAATATTTACTCACATATGACGCTAAAAAAACCGTTTATGACTTAAAATTAAAGATAAATGATTTAGCTATGCACTTTTCGCAAAATTTGAATTTTCTTTTTTTTTGTTATTTCCAAGCCAACAGCGTACATTGTATGTTGATCAGAAGAAAATGTTGAACAGTTGTTTTATTTGTAATTTGTAAAATTCGTCTTATAATTCTAATTTTTACTTCACACTTATTGATAACATATAGTGTAAATGAATCACGTGTTTCCCGTAATTTAAAAGTATATTTACTTTTTGTTTTTTTTTTTAAGAAATTATTTATAATGGTACAATATTAGTTGCCATCGTTTAACCATTAATTGCCAATACATATAAATTTGTATTTATTTTGCCAAAAAATCCATTTGATCATTCAATGGCTTTCAACCAAATTAGCCTCGTCATTATAAGGATAAGCGTCTACATCAATGTATTCAGCTTATTTTGATTTGTTTTTGGGTAGTTTACGAATTCCTGAACTTAATTTTGATTAGGATTTTTTTTTAGTATTAAAAAAAATGTACTATTTTGATTTGATATTCAAAACCATAGAGGTATAATAATATTATATTACTATAATACTAAAATATACCTTATATAATCGCCGTTGGGATCGATTTTACGTCCGAATTTCACTGGACAATCATAGCTATGGATAAACTCTTGAAAAAATGATGAACAAGAATATCGCATCCACGATCCTGCGTTCACCGACCAATCAGCGTCCAACAGCATTTCGTCGAACACCTATACAAACATTTTTATGTGTAGGAAACTAAGTACATTCTGTTCGATACAATCACGTGATGTTTTCTATATAGCCAATGTAACTATCACGGGGGCGTCACGTCTGTGCGGTGTACCTCCTCCACTACTTACATATGGTTACCTACCTTCATTCCTTCCTCCCAGGACAACCACAAGTCACCCCACGTGAGAAAGCACGCGGTTGCATGTCTCGCAATACTGTGTATCCACCCCTCATGCCTCAGCTGAATCATGATCGCGTCAATCAATGGATAACCAGTCTGGCCCTATATTAAACAATTTCAACCGATACATTATATGCTTATTTTGTCGAATCGTGGCAAGATACTTACATTGGCCCATTTAGACAGAGCTAGAGGATTTTTGTCCCACGGTATTTGCAAGCAAATCGGATTCCCGACCATCCGATCGAAGTTCGGATTGTTGGTGGACGCGCAGTAAAAGAAATCTCGCCACAGCAACTGGCCATGCAATGACAAGGGCGGCCGAGTTTTGCGTATCTGTACGAGGGTTAGGACGATTAATTGAAATTTAATCTAATTGTTAAAACTGTTTAAAATATAAAATGCAATACGCGATACTATGAAAAGTTTCTGAGACGTAATCATACACGTAACACGATCGAGGAGATGTTATCAATTGTTTAAGAAAAGTTTTCAACAACTTGACCAATACGAATTATATTTATAAATTATGACAGGACGTCAATGATAAGTTAATGTCTACGTTTAGTATAGTTTTTATCGTATTATCCAGAATTTAAATCGCAACAATTTATTTTTTTTTTCACGATTTTACATATTACACTTATTTTTTAATTTTTGTAATTTTATGTAAAAATTAATTTTTCAAGAGTTTGATTATAGTGAATTTAGAAAATATGCATATAAGATACAACATGAGATTAAAGTTAAAAAAAAAAAATTGAACAACAATTTAAAACAGCTTTCAATCATTTCTGGAATACATGAAAAAATGTTTGTACTATGAGTTATGCTATGGTAACCGGCCATACCACCAGTTTTTTACTTCTTCGTCCCCAGGAAAAATGTTCGGAACACTAAGATTTCCCATTTTCAGGAAATATTAAAAAATAACGATAATCAATTTTAATCTGTCGACAAGTTATTGTTTCTATTATAATTAAGAATTATATGTGCATATAACGTGTATATTTTGTATTACTGCATGGTTGATGTTGAACGGAATCGTGGCTATGTAGTGTATAATAATAATAATACATTTATACTAATAAGATATAAAAATACCTATTGCGGCAAACGATGTATCAATAAAATCCTATTAACCTAATGTGTTTTAATATCACAGTATCAGCGCAAATGAAAAATTATTTTTCATAGTTCATTAATTCAGTAGTACAAAATGGGACATTTTGTCGAGGTCGTTTTGGTATGAAGTTTTTTTTGACGTGAAGCCGTTTTGGCGTAAATATCTCAGGTTATTATATTAATTGATTTACCATTATAAGTATATTTTTTATTTTTATTTTTTAATAGTATTTATTGTATACGTATTGTTGGAATGTAATGATAAGTTTATGTGCGCCTTAGATTTCACTGTTTATAATTGCATAAATACTTGTAAATTCTTTAAATTGTTTTGGTATTTACTTTTTGGTAAAGGTTGTTTAGTTCGGAAAAAAATAGCCTGGTGCTCAAGCATCCGAATCTTAAGTAAGGCGCGAGACCGGTTGGACTGGCTAGCAATGACTGTGGTGTCATTTGCGGTTTACCATAAGATGCGATGAATTCTTTGCGTTCCAAATGACACTGCAATCGCACTAAAGCCTCGGTTTCTCCACCTTTCCATATATTCTGTCGAATTAGATTGTTTGGTTCTATAAATCCTGTACAGGATGAATTGAAATATTAACGAATAAAATATCACAACAAAAGATCTCCGTTTATACAAAACTGTTATTTTTTATATTGGTGATCAATTTCGCATTTTTTTCGTTTTTGATTTAAGGATAGCATTATCTATATAAATTCATATTATAATGTATACGATATGATAGTAAATTAATAATATTGTAACTTCCCCATTAATCATTGTAATACCGTACTTATATTAATTAATGGTCTTGGACTCTTGGGATTCCGATTTGATTGTTAATCAAATAATATCACTACATTAATTTGATATTAGTTTTTGTACAATAAAAAAAAAGTTATAGGATTTTCAAATAGTGTAAATGTAAAACACGATTTTAGATAGGTAATTAATTAATTAAATTCTTAAATAGTGCTGTAAAATTATAATACCTATTATACTAGTATTATTCTATTTCATTTTCTACTATTATCATACAACGTTCATATCATTCACAATATCACAGAACAATATACAAGCATTATTATCACCTAAATATGGGTATTTTCTGCATAATATTATAATCATATAACCAGTTACGGACTTATCAAGGTATTCTTAGTCATTAGTGGTAATAAGATATAATTATGTGGTGATACCATTTTAACTTTTAAATAATTATCTGTGAAATTGTGATTAAAATAAATTTGTCATAATATATTTCCAGTTTTTCATTTATCATTCTTTGGTAATTCGGTATGTCCAATTAGTCGATAAGTTAATAAATGATTAGGGTTCAAAGTACAATGGTAATCTATAATTAAATGTTATTTATTTTGTCACCTTGGGTTCAACGATATCAAATTTATGATTAGCTCCTGGTCTTTACAATTATTGAAAATATTTTGAAAATCACCAATATTTTGAGGAGCTGTATCTCGCAAATGAATCATCGAAAAATAAAAATGTTAACGCGTAAATTCACAATAAAAATGATGGGATTATTAATTCATGATATTTTTATTATATGTTACCATTTGAAAATCAAAAGTTGATAGTAGTTTCACCTATAAATATAAGGGTGAAAAAAATTAAAATATTATACGGTTTTAGAAAAACATAAACCTAGAAGTTTAAAAAAAAAAAAACAAAAAAAGTTAATACTTTTCGAGATAATTAGTGTACCCACTTAAAAGGGACACACACTAGTTGCCTCCCGAAGTCAAAAAGGTTAATAATTTTTATACGAATTGCCTTCATACTATATACGAGTTACCTCCCGACGTACCCTAAAAGTTATCGTAATCGAAAAAGGTCTGTACTAGTTGCCTCCCAACGAACAGGTAATAAATGTATAAGTGGTTCCAAACATTTTCAAACTTCATAATGTATCAAAATAAGTTCGAAGTCGTAATTTATGACTTTTATGCATTTCAGACCTATACGTATAGTCTATACGACGTTCATTAAGATAATATTATACTATTTTGTGTAATGATAACTGATAAGATATAATAAAAACCAGACTTGAGCCAAACTAGTATAACTATATAAGCTATCGAGTATCTTTAGTTGATTTCCAACACTCGTGTCTCATGTTGTACAATTTGCAGACTATTTGGTAAATACATATATATATATATATATATATATATATATATATATATATATATCAGAGGATTTAATTTTCCTCCTCGTTTATGGGCTGAAAAAAGTTCAAGCATTCAGCGCACGACCAATGCATGTGAATCTTTCATAGCAAATTTAATTATCGCTTCTAGGAAAAATGTGTGCTCGCAGACAGTCAAAAACCATATCATACGGCAAAAATTAAAAATAAATACATTTTCATGCAAACATTTGGACTATATTGTTTGAAATAAAAATGTCACTTTGGAAAAAATCGATTTAAGTATTTATTTAAATATGTTTCAAAAAGTATAAAATAGTATAAAAGTGTAAAATATGCCCTAAAAACAAAAAGGACTCAAAATATGCATTATACGCAAAATAAAATTTCAAAACTAGCTTTATGAAAGCATGAAACATATTTGTTTCGTACTCTGCTATTTTGTAATTATGCAAAATAAATATGCAAATGCTTCAAATCTTCTGCCCTACCTATAAACTATAACAGAATATATTATATAATATTTTTTTTATTGATTAATTATAGTATTGTTTTTCATATAATTGTGTACCTATATCTCTATTATTTAAATCTAAGATTTTTTTAAATAATTACAATAACAATTATTTAATATTTCTAAATTTCTAAATATCTATATATAATATTACTATAATAATTTATGAACCACTACTTAAGTCTATACGGGAGGCAACCAGTGTGTAAATTCTTGGGAGGCAAATCATATATAATTTTTAATTACCTGATCATCGGAGGCAACTAGTGTAGATTAACCATTTTATTTACGATAAGGATAGGAGGCAATTGGTATATTTTGGGGGGCAACTAGTGTGCTCCGCTTAAAAGAATCACCCTGTATATAGGCACGGTTAATATTTATTTTGTGAGATCTTAATCACTTAACGTCTGTGAAATTGTTCCCATTGAAATGTTCATAGAAATTAAAAATAAATATAACAATTTCATTTATAGTGATTAAAAAAAAAATATCTTCAGATTTTAGATGCATATTTTATTGACTTGTATAATTACAATAGTATTATATACAATATATGAATATACTATATAAATTATTAATTTGTAATACATTTAGCAATTTATTAGATACTTACCAAGTTCCTCAAGTGTTGGGATACCAAATGTTTCATTGTGATCATATTTAATTGGTGTAACAGCGCCACCCAGAAAATCTTTGTCTATGCTGGGTACAGGCTCCTCAGGTGGATCAATATACTCTAATAATTTTTGAAATAAATTGTATGTCATTGGGGCTTTTCCGCCATTTACGTTTATGATTCTAGAATCGATAATTATCTTAAATTAAACAATTTTTATTAATTAATTTTTTCGTCACACGGTTATATTGATCATTATATTATTTTAAATAAAAATCAATCAATTTCAAAATTTCATAAAAAAATATATTATTAATTTAAAAATTTATATTATCTATACATACAAAAATTATTTGAAAAAAAGATAATAGAATGGAGGTAAGAATGGTTTTAATTTTCAAAAATGACCGAGCCGTCAAACTTTTGGCCTGTGCTACATTAAGAAATACTGCCGATGTGTACTGTTTCTTTTATAGGGAGTAAACAAAGGTACCGGCTAGTCTGTGGATCATATGAATAGTAGAGTGATGATCTCTAAATCTTAATTGTGTGTTAGAGATAAGTTTCTTTTCTTTGATAATTGGTTAGATTTTAGTTAGTAGAAATGTTTGAAATTTTGAAAAGAAGGACAGCAAGCTAAGGTTTTAATGAAGAGATGACATCTATAGATTTTTTTTGGGATATGATAAAGAATAACTATGACAAGTTTCATTTGGACCGGAAAGTAAGAGATTTGGAGAACGGTGTTATATGTATTTGTGAGGTGTATTATAGCTTTATCTGGATGTTTGAGAGCTACTCCGGCTTTTATTCAACTGTGCCCAGATAATTTACATAATTGGAAATTTTGTATAAGTGATTGTATCTCATTTGGGGTAAATGGTTTGGGCGGAAGGGTCATTGAGAATAGGCTATTTGGGAAATCAATAAGTATGTTTGTTATTGAGGTCATCTCCTATGACTTAAAAATATATTCTACTTTTGATTGTTTGAAGATTTATAATAATTATACAATATTATATAATATATTAATTAATGAAACATTTTAAATGTATACTTATGAATACTTTTGTCCAAGTAAAAGGCTATTTTCACTAAATAATTAATTCAAAACGTTAACACTTGCTTGTCTAATTTGTATAAAGTGTGAGTGCAATGTGTTATCACAGAAATTCCCATTTCTCGACACATGACTTTAATATTCTGATCTCTTACTCGGCCAAATAGTTCGGGATCTTCTTCGAATGTAAAATTAGTCGTACCCCACATCTTTAAAAATATAACTTACATTAATAAACAGATGATACAGAATACAAATATTTACAATAATCGCCTAGGACACTCAGCGTATAATATAATAAAATACGTTAGTATATTTTACACCAACTATACAATTATTCTGCACCTATCGAGCCAATCATTTTCGAGCATCCATAGTACAAGTATAGCAACAGGTACATACTTTACCTAAACTTGTCTCAGTCAATATCAATACACAACAATAAACTCTATTTTTGATAACTTACTTTAAATAGTTTTGGTAATGCATCAGCTGGTTGGCCTTTGATGACGAACAGTCTAGAATTTAACTTTTTCAGACTATTGTCTAAATCTGAAAGACATTGCAAGAGAAATCTGGAACACAAACACTAAACACATAAAGATGTCTGCGTTTGCTCTATTTAAACAGGGGGCGGGTATTTTTACCTCCATTTATTGATACTGACGTTTAATGCACCGGCAAACCATGGATCGAGTATGAAAATGCATCGGAATGTCTTGGCATCAACCAATCCTTCCCGCAAACTAGGGTTGTCGTGAAGTCGTAACCCTTTACGAAACCAGTGGACGGTATGTTTATTTTTCACATTAAAATCCATGATGCTCTAATGGAGAACACAGCTGAATATTTTTCCGAAAAGCTTAGATATTATTCTTATATTATTTTATTTTTATTTTTTTCAACAATACGGGCTGGGCCTAATTATACAGAAATATAGACAATACTAATTAACATATAATAATTTGAATATTAACAGAGAAGTATAGGCAATTACTAATTACAATTTATAAAAATATGAATAACAAAAAATACTAAAATAATTATGAATTGATATATGCATAATTCTAAGGATTGGCTAGTTCTTGTATGCAAAAGTTAATACGTTAGTAGAAATCAAACAATTATAAATAAAAATGACCTACTTTTCTGTATCGAAATTAATATTGCAGGTACATGGTGAAATTTTTTAACTGTAACTCTCCGGAAAAATACGTTTTTAAGTCATTTTCATCCGTGGAATTATGTTTGATATCGTTATTCAATATAAATATCTATAAATAAAAATAAAAATAAAAATGTCAATACAAATAATTATAAATAAATTATTAATATTATATAATTTATTAATTTTTCATTAATTTCGATTTTGTTAATCGAATGAATAATACTTAATAATTTACGTTTGTTCCTCATTTTTCCTAATCTTTCCCTTATACTTTTTATATATCAAATACCAAAATAAAATTAGTTTTTCAACTAAGTAAGTGCACACGCTAAAATAAAATATGATTTTGTAAAATTTTCCCTACCTATTCTCTGTGTATGACTACGTTTCTTTAACAAAGAATTATAAAATAAACGTAAACAGAAGTATATTTACGGGAATCACTATTCAATAATGGTTTCTTATTGGTACTTGCATTATACTCGTATCTAGACAATAAAACTATAGTAAGTTGATTATTGTCTGTTCTCAGTTGACATCATTTTCGTTTAATATATCTTCACAATAAACATTAATATTTTTAACACTTATTTTCTTATTAAATTCTTTACGGTCATTTTTTTTTAACGAGTCATTTAAGGCATCCTGCACCTTTAACTCTGTTTATCCATAATTACATTTTTTTCGATGCATGTGATACAATAAAAGCTACGGAATATGATAACAAATAAAAGAACCTAAAAAAAAAATTACTTAATCGTAGTGACAGTATGTGAAAACATATTGCAATTATTTTCACTATAATACAATACCATTACACAGCTGCAATGATTAGAAAATGATTTACATAAATGATCGCAAAAAAGAAGAAAGTCTTAATATGTAGTAGAAACAGTAACATAAGAACAAGAATAAAATTATAATAAAACTATAAAATAAATAGAAGATTTCATATATTTAGGTAGCACTATAAGCTCAAAAGAGATATATGCAAAAAGACAATTATAATAAGAATATGCTAAGCTAAGATAACATTTAATTAGAAAATAAATCTTTTTACTTTAAAAACATTGAAAAAAATTATTAAAAAGAATATACTAAAACGAATATCTGTAGCATAAAGTTGGATCATATGGATGCGAAACATGTTTCGCATCCATGACAAGAGAAGAAATGAGAAGAGTAGAGGTATTTGAAATGTGGTCTACAGAAAGATGAAAAAAATAAGTTTTACTAATAGAATTACTAATGAAGAAGTTTTAGAAAGGGTATTTAATAGAAAATCGATACAGAAGAATATACAAAAAAGGTGAAGTTAATTAAAAGACCATTTTTTATGATACGATGGGATGCTATTGCTATTACTAATCTTAGAAAGAATAATCGATGGAAAAAATCATAGAGGAAGACCAAAATGGCAATACTTAAGTCAGATAATAGAAAATCAAGGACATAATTCATATCAAGAGTTGAAGAGGAAGACTAATGATAGATACACATGGAAGTTGCTACAAACTAATCATTAGACTGAATACTGCAGATGAAAAGATAATACCATTGTTAATTTTATAAAATTATAATTAAGCAATATTTTTGGCTTCTAGATTTGAGTGGAAGCCTTCCATTTCTGTAGATGTATGACCAAGAACTCAAGAAAAGCCTTCCTGGCTTCAATTTGTGTTTTTTATAACAATCAATGGCACGCATGATATAATACGTGTTCGCACAGGAAATATTTTGATAAATATATTATCAATATTATGTACAATAATTTTTATGCTTCACATTTTTAACATTTTTTACGGCCTTTAACTTTTAAATTTCGGTATTATTAATTTTTCGTAAATTTACTATGTTAAAATAAACAACGTGTACCCGCATGTATACTTATAATTTTGCTTTTTCTGAAATAAGAGTGGCTTTTTTATAAATAGGTGTCACAGTTGATACTACAAAAACAAATATAGTTGAACTAATTATTAAAGATTTAACTGTTTAACACTTAAGCGACTGAACACAAATAATAATCTTTCTAAAACTTGTAATTATACTGAGTCAACAATATGGTGTTTTTCGTTTATACACATTTAAATATAAATAGCAACGTTTACATGTTCTAAAATGTCCGTTATTGTAAATATAAAAAAAAAAAAAACCAGTAAAAGATACTATTATATAAAATGTATATCAATGGGAAGCTTTTTTTGAAACCAGTTTTGAATGTAAATTAATATGAACTAGTTAATTATAAATGTGGTTGTTTGATAGATGGTAATTCGTGTAACATAAAGATTTTGAATATTTCCAAACGGTTCAAACAAAATATTGATTATTACTTATTAAAATATTAACACAAAAATATTGCGATTAAATACAATAACTTAAATTTGTATTACTAAGGGACAAACTAAAGTAGTGCAATATTATAATCATTATTTTTTAATTTATTTAAATTATAGCAAACCTATGGTACTTACATAATTTATTATCACTTTTTTATACACGCATTTCGTTAAGGTGCGTCCACACTTGTGAAACATGCAACTGCAACACGAAACTTGCAACGCGTATTTGTAACATATTCTTGAAACAATTCAGTGAACTTGTAACACATTTTTGCAACAAACCGGCGATCATCTGACAGTCGGTAATTTAGTGAAACATCAAAGGATGTTTCACGAACATGTTGCGGCCAATGTGGACAGGTTTGGGAACGTATTACTACTAGTATATTATTAATAATTTGTATTACCAGTTAGTGATCGCAATTTATAACACCATTAGTCGCTTGTGAGCGTGGCGCTATGGTTCACTGTAGTCCACAGATTTGTGTTTTCAACATAACTTATCAATTCCTGAGTCATTATTAATCGCCTTTATGACATATTATCAAAAAACTTGATGAATTGAGTTGTGGTTGACTCAGTGAGTCAACTTATTTAAGTGAACCGATTCAAACGAATTGATTCGTGTCACTGAGTTGAAAATCCCATCCCTAAAATTTATAAAGATACATGCAGCTGCAGCTACTCGAGTAGACATGTTGACTATACTCTCAATTTCAAGAGACTAATTTTTTTTATTTGAATACATATTTATTTTATATGGAAACCACTAAATTATGACTTGTAACATGTTGCAAACTAATGATGCAACAATGCAAACGAACACCGAACACTGTTACAGTAATATGTTTCATGTTGCATATTACGTATGTTGCATCTAATGTGGACGCACCTTTAGACGGTCAGCCATCTAAAATTACATATGAAAAGAATATGTATTATTCCAATTATTAAAACAAATATATACATAACGGATGTCACTATGTATATTGTACAATGCCATATTTTAATCGAGTTGTTATCTAATATTCTTTATTAATTTTTCTTCAAAATAGTGAAAAAATAACGGGAAGCAGCTATTATAAAGTTAATATTATTGTTATAGAATAGCACACCAAAATGGGTACACCATGTACATCAAATCGACAAAAAATGTTGACTTACTAAATAACATTTAGTATAGACGTGTTGTAATACTTTTGATTTAATATTTAGATTTTCACATTTTTGACATATATTTAGTGAAAAATATATTTTTATAGTTGATAAAGGTAATTTATATAAGTACATATGATGATAATACTATACATTAGTTTAAGTAGGTACATATGATGATAAACTAATGTATAGTATTAACCGTTTATTATAACATTCAAGGAACTAGTAAAAATTGATCATAGTAACTTTTTCTAATTTATCAAAGTTTGTTTTTTAACTTCTGTTGTTCAAAGCCACATATTTTTTTCAAATAATTGGTTTTTATAGTAACTTCAATTTATTTAGTAAAATCATTAACATGCATAGACTATGTCAGACATTAAATATGATGATATTATATATATATATGATATTACATTAAAATGTCTATTAGACATTATACAAACGTCATAATAATCATAATAATCGATATAAATTAGCACATACAGTATAGATAAGGTGACCATATATTTTTCTAGTCATAACGGGACAAAACAGAAAAATCATTTTAATTAAAAACATTTTTTTTTATTTAATAATTATTGACAAAATTATATACTATTATGATTTTAAAGGACAATAAAATAAAATGTATAAAACAATTATTTTTTTATATAAAAGAAAAAGCATTTATACGAAGAAAACGGTCGAGGATTAAGCTGGCTACACACGGAGCGGTTAAGCCGCGCGCGGTCGCGGTTTAAATCCGCGGTGGATACCGTGGCATAGAAACAGCTCCCTCGGATTGCTTACATATGTAGGTGGTTTTACCACAGAATAGACTAAATTTAGTCTATTCTGTGGTTTAACTGCGGTTTTCAACCTCTTTTTTGGCGCCAATATTTCGAATAGCAAGATCGACTGAACGAGTCATCAGTCTCAGTTTCTCAACACGTGGTTGAGTAAAGAGTAAAGACATTTGTTTTGAAGCTATTTGTAACTTTGTTAAGCACTTAAAATAGACTTACAATTATTGGATGATGTGGAAGCCGTGGCTGTAGCATACGCTCTACACAAACGACATCAAAAGCAAAAAACAAAATTACCGAAAAGGCGTTATTAGATACATCCAATTAATTTGAAAAGGCCGCAAGAAAGCCGCGTTCAGGTCTACAGTGGGTTAGCCTGCGCCCATCCACATTTGTAGGTACCAAGTTCCTAAGCCTTCAAATAATAGAAGGTAGAATACAATAATTTTGAACCTAGCTTCGGTAGCCCAGAAAAATGGTTCTGGGCATATCACTAGAATAAGCCTAACTTCAATCATGATTTTTTAAATAAAATTAACCCGTTCAATCATAATCACGTCCGCGGTCCGCCGCGGACAAAGCGCTCATGTGCATATGTCCATTAAGAATACACAGTTTAATTTTAGCGAGCGGTAGCGGTCGACCGCCGGAAATTTAAATTTAAAAAATTTAAAAATTTAAATTTTAAACAAGAGTGGGCACAGGCGGTAGTCCGCGTAGACCAGCAGCGCGGTTTTGCCCGTATGAATATGCCAATTGAATAAACCATGTTTAATTTTGGACGGTTATCCGCCACGGATTTAAACCGCGACCGCGCGCGGCTAAACCACTCCGTGTTAATACTGAAATAATGAACTATGAAAAATAATTTTCCGTTTGCGCTGATACTGTGATATTAATACACATTAGGTTTATACGTCTTTAATGATTCATCGTCCGCCGCAATAGGTATTTTTATATTTTATTATAAATAATGTATTATTATTATACACTACACAATTACGATTTCGTTCAACATCAACCATGCAGTAATACAATATATATACGTTACATGCACATATAATAGGTAATTATAATAAAAACAACTCATCGACTCATTATAATTTATTATTGTTCTTTTTTACTATATTCTGTAAACGGGACATTTTAATGTCTCAAAAATTTTCCAGGGAACAATGGGAAAACGATACAAAAAAACGGAACAGTCTCATTCCAAAACGGGACGTATGGTTTCCTAAATTATAACTGTTTTGACAAGTTTCATTCTAAGGTCATTACTCTAGATATATCACTTCAACCAGCGATATTATAAATGGTCTCTATTGTAGTTATTTTATGGGCATGGTGGATCCATATCCGACTTTATCATATTGAATCCAGGCACATTGTTCTAAAACATTGCCAACTGAATACTTATATAATAACGTTTATTCTCAAGTCATTCAAAATCAACTCATTGTGGATCCACCTCTATTCTTATTTTTAATAAGAAATCTGTACAGTTTTCAGCTACCAATGTAGATCATCATATAGTCACTATTGAAAAAATTATAGGATCTAGGACATTTCGGCTACATGCTACTAGAATTTAGAATTTCGTCTCGAAATCGTCAATACCCGTTTGTAAGCGAACTGAATCTAGATGATCATCAGCATCATCAAAATCGTCTAGTACCTCTAGCACTAACTTTATCTAATACATACAAGATAATGAAAACTATAAAATTGTACACATTTTGAATTTGAAATCAAAGTTTATTTATTTGCAATTAAGTTCTAGCTTGGAACCTATAGGGAGGGCTTTGTAGAATATAAAGTTTCATACATTAATTTCCAGAAAAATCATAGATATACAAATTATGAAAACTACAAAGCAAATTATAGTAAATTAATTGCAAAATGCCTGTGAAGGTTTGGAGTTGCTAGCTTGATTTAGGGGGGCCAACTTCACGCACATAATCGCTAAACTGTTCCATTATTAAAATTATGGCATTGACATAATACATTATTTATTTAAATTAGGTTGGTGTTAGTGGTGTGCCGATAGAGTAGCATGACGGGATATGAACTACGGGCTTATGATTCAAGATGGCCAATCGAAGAAAGTTGAGATTCCAAAAAACGGATCACCATTATTAAGAAATTCAAAAATACCAAGATCTCAAGCAAAAAATTAGCTAAAATTAATTTACCACTTAGAAAATGACTGGGACTTATAGATTATTTTATGTACAGCGATTGCTCGTTGATGCGCGACGTCTGTGGTATTAGTATATATAAATATGATAATAATTTTGGAAGAGAAATAATAAGCACTCCACATTTAGAGCGGTATAACCTGAAGTCTAGAAAACCGTAATTGAAATTGTTGATTATTCGATTTGTTATCGATTGGTATGTAAGATTGTTTAAATGACCCGGTATTGCTATCAATTGAATAAGAAACAACTGGAGTGGGTAACTTCGAAAATGTAATCAATTAGTTTGCTGAAAACAAAATAAAAAATTAAAAATTCTCATAAAAGTGACAGTACATTTTTTTAAATATACATTAAATATTTTAATTTTGTTATTGCCTCGTTTAGATTATTTAAACCAAAAAAATGAATCATCATGTGTCGTGTCATAAAAGTGACCATATTCAAAATTATATATTAGAAATATTTTTAATTATTTATTACCTATTAGCAAAGATGGATTTATATTGAAAGACTAAGTGTCCACTGGATTATTTTGTCAGGGGCAATTTAAGTTTTAATCACGCCATTGATTGGCATTATAGATATAATTTAGATATTAGCAATGATCAGGGGCGGATCCAGAATTTTTTTACGGAGGGGGCGCAAAATAAATTGTTTACTTACGACTAACCTGCCTGAATTGTAACATAATACGTAAAAGCAACAAAAATTATGTTGGCCCATAGCCTTCATGAATATATAAAATAAAAAATTGAATTAAAAAAACATTTTCAAGTAATTATTTTTAAGTACAAAATTTACTTACTGTGGTTATAACATACCAACACACTAGTCAATACACAATAAATATAAAATAATATTACTTTATTTTTCGTAACTGTATATTACTCTAGTTAGTAGTTGTATTGAACCACGAAAATAATCGAGAACCCAATATATTTTAAACCTATTTTAGGGATTTGGGGGGGCGTACGCCCCCTTCGCCCCCTCCTTGGATCCGCGCCTGGCAATGATCATGATACGATAAAATCGAAACCAATACGAAACTACATTTAGCAGGTGCAACAAAACACCACGTGATGGTTGACAAAATAATAAAATGATATAGTGTTATATTCTGTAACCTTTGGTTTCGATCTATGGCACAAAACTGCTCAATACACCATAGTCTATGCACCCTTAAGTCAATGTTACCATCACGTGATATCGACCAAATGAAAAATGTTTTATTTGGCGAATAATATTACATATTTTTCCAATTCGAGTACAAATGCCGATAACCGTTTACGTAATACTATTATATATTATTTGTTTTATTTCGGTTGCATCTATCATACTTATATAATAATATTGATTACTGAAGTTTTCTTTTGGGCACATGTATATGCTAAATATTCGTTTGTACTTAATACGGGCTCATATTTTTTATATATGTTGTTAGGTAAATTATGCAATACATATTAACTGAAAACGACAATGCCAAATAAAATGCAATGTCACAAAAAAAAAAAATGTTTGAGGATAACATACCTTTAAATGAAATTTAAATATTATTAATTATAATGAGGATATAGTAATATAACATAAAATATTGAAATCATGTGTAAATATTAGTATAATATTAATAAACTGATAGTAACCAAAAATATAAAATGCGAAAAAATATTTATTTAGAAAATTGTTTTACATAATAAAAAAGAAAAACTAAAACATACTCTTAAAATTATTTTTATATGCTCTGAAAATCAATAATTGTTAAATAAAAAACTGTAATCTTATTGGTAAAAAAAATATATATTTTAATGTTTTTGTTAATATTAATTTTATATAGATAGATAAAAATCATTAAATTTATTTTTATTTTACAAAAAAAGTATTTATAAGAATATTGATTGAATTCGAATTCAGATGATGGACACAACCTGGGCAAAATAAAAATATGGGTGTAAACAACTTAACTAACGAAAATCACTAGAAAACATTAAATTAAGGAAAAAATGACAATCAAGGGAATTAGATTAACTAACAAATTAAAAATTTCAAAATATATGTAGTGAATGTTTTAAAATTGAATTAGTTACAACAAAGTTAATATAATAAAAGCTACGTTTTATGCATTTAATTAGCTAAAAATTGCTTTCCTACAAATGCTATCATATTATTATATAAATTCATATTTGTTGATATATATATGAATTTGAAATAAAAAAAAATCAACCAAAGCTTTTAAGTTCCATACGCCACAGTTAATATAAAACTTTTTAGTTTCTACATCGATCTCGATTAAGTCGATAAAAAACATAAACTATCATAAATATAGATTTATATATCAAAATATATGTTTATAAATAAAGATCATTCTGAATAATAGGATCTTAAAAAAATGTATTTTAACAACATTGTTTTGCATCATCACCGGCGTAGTGGCGTTTGATTAATAAGTATTCATGGTTTGTGAATGTTTTTAAAACAATAAAATATCACTTGATAACAAATGTGTTCAAATTTTGTTAGTAAGTTATTCTAAAAAAAAAAAAAAAAAATGCGTTTTAACAAATAACTTTTCCATACACTACCGAGTAAAACCCAGATAAATCTGCCTAACCTGATCAAAACATTATAGAAAATTCTGAGTCACTATGTTGTACTGACGTGTTCTAGTGGGGTTAGGTAGTTTCTCATACGAAAAACAACAGGTAAAACAGGTAATCGATTACATATGTGAAGTCCTACACGATCAGAAATACCTAACCTATTTATTAAGTTCCTACGTGAAAAATGTATAAATATGAAATTTATCGCTCGCAACTAGTGATGGGCAAAAGTGACTAATTACTACCGACTTACCGGTAGTACCATATGACTGATTTAGTTACTCGAACATTTTTATTATTCGACCAATTATTATTATTAGACTTATTTTATTATTTGACTTTTTTTTATTATTCAACTGATTTTTATTGGACTGATAGCAAACTTTAGCATGAATTACTTTAATTCAACAATATAACAAAAATAATAATAATATACTCGTAACAAAAAACATAAACATTGCTAGGAAAAATAAATACAAATTTACAACTGTTTTAAATTTTTGTTAAAAAATATTAACATATCTAAATTTTTTGGATGTGTTCTATTTTTTTTTGCTGATATGATTTCACCTGCTTTTGAAAAAATTCTCTCTGAAGGTACTGAAGTAGCAGGGATCACTAAATACTTCAATGCTAAGTTGAATAATTCGCCCAATAGTATTTTGTATTTGATCCAAACATCGATTGGCTTTGATTTCCTATTGGAGTGTGGTAGACTGAAATATTGTTTTAAAATGTTATCCGCAGTGCTTACTGATGTAACTTGAGTTCATTTTATTTTCAGTTTATTATCCAAGAAACTCCATAAATCGACGACTTCATTATTAGAGATGGTTTGAATTTCAGAAATATTAGAATTTTCTTCTGTTAAGTTAAAAAACATACATTTTTATAATTAATTAAATTTTTTTATGTAAAAAAAATGTATTAATATTATTAATTCCTTACCATTAAAATTTTCACTGATAAGTAAAGATAGTTCATATGTAATACTCTTTTCTACGTTTTCAGCATTAATTGTATGTAAAAATGCCAATTTTTTAAAACGAGGGTCAAGTAAAGTCGCTCTTGAAAACTCACGTTTAAGATTTTGCTCTTCAATGAGTTTAAAACGACTGTTTAAATTGTCCAGCAATTTTTTCTTGAGTAGCTGACCTAAGCATGTTCTCATTTTTTTTTGATACTAGAGAAATGTGTAAACTTAAAAATATTTGTTTAATTATTTATTAATTAATTTAATTTTTTTGAATTTCTTACTTACCTCTTACTAATGGAATAACCATTGCCAATGTCGGATAGTTCTCTCCTGATAACTCAGTAATCATTACTTCAAATGGTTTTAATATGGGGATAACATCTTCCATTACTTCCCATTCTTGCGCATTTAACATTACAGGTCCATCCTTTAAGGAAAGCATAGCATAGGTTAATGGTTCTTTTAATTCGACCAGTCATTCCAACATCAATAGGCTACTGTTCCATCTTGTTGACACGTCCTGTTTCAGTTTTAATTTTAAAGCTCCTAACTGTGTTAATTTTTCGGCTAATTTCCTATTTGCAATTTCACTTTTTTTTAAATATGTCACAATGGAACGACACTTCTTTAATAAATCATTTAGATTTTGATATTCATTAGGTTGTAAAACATCATTGTCACCATATGGACTTCTAAATACTAAAGCTTGGGTAACAATTAAATTTTATATGCGCGCTGTACAAAGTATGTGTGGTATTCGTAATTTGTTTACGGCAGATTTAATATTAGCCCCTGAATCTGTTACAATTGCTACAATTTTGTGTCTAATTCCCCATTCATTAAATATATTTTCCAACGTTTGACTAAGATATTCCACTGTATGACTATTTTCTAATTTTAAAGTGCATAATACAAATGTTTTAAGAACGAAAGCACTATCAAACGTGTGGGCAGTAATAGTCATATACGAATCTGTATTTAATGATGTCCAAATATCCGAAGTAATGGAAGTATAGCTTGATTTGTTCAAAATATCTTGTAGTTTATTTTTGGTAGTAGAGTATAGTTCAGGTAAAATGCTTCTTGTTAGTGTTCGGCGACTTGGTAAAAGCTCTAAGTACCTTGAATCAAGCAATCGAATAACGTTTTGAAATCCACTATTTTCAACAAACGATAGGGGTTGCAAATCATCAGTTATCATTTCAACAATCGATCTCGCAAAGTCTGTCTTTTGTTTTTTCTGATGGAATACCAAAACTACAAAAATAATCATAATTAAAATGGGCAAGATATAAAGAATCTTTGACTGATATTTGTGATTTTTTTTTTAAAAAACTGAGTTCAATAACTACAAAAAACCAGTGTTATATGACATCACAATGAAATTATGGGGTGAAAACGAAAAACGTACGATGTATTTGTAGGGATGTTAAAATATCGTATTTTATTTTGTTGTTGTATAATACCGTATAATAACGGTATTATACCTGTATTATACCGTATAGAACCTTCCAGTAGGAATTATTGGAAATTTAACAGAGGTTATAAACCTATTATTAATTATGAAATACGAATCATTTAAAAAAGGAATAATTTAAAAAATGACAAGAAGGTCAGAAAACATATAATACAAGATTTAATTTCATAAGTTTAATGGATATTTTTAGAACGAGTTCTTTCCCTACTCATTGGGAACACATGATATGATAATAATTAATAAATGATAATAATAAATAATAATTTTATATCTAAATATTTTTAATCGTGGTAATAACTAAAAATAACGCCTTAATTCTTTTATACCTTGTATAACACAGTTTTATACCACTGTATAATACAAACTCACATCTCTATGTATTTGTGTTTTATTAAATTTATTTCATCAAATTACTAAGATATAAATGTCACGAAAAAGGTTAAAAATTACATACAAATCTGTTAGATAAATATTTATATGCAAAAGTATTTTAAAATCTATTTTTTTGTACTAAAATATGCAAATAAATCAAATAAAATTGCCTTTTTGAAAGAAGTAATTGCTTTGTTTGTTTTTTTAATACAGGTACTTGAATTTCATTAATTGAATTGTTCGTCATTATAGTTGTTTCCCCAAAACTACGTTTGGATGTTGATGTTGACGTCTTTCCTAAATAAAATACAAAATTGAAAATTAATTAAAATATCAATTAAAAAAGTATACTATCACTTACCTTGTTGAAATCGCAAATCTAAATCTTTGTCCAATTCAAATTTAGACTTATCTGCGTCAAGTTTTGACTGATGTTTACGGCGCAAATGTTCGTGCAGATTTGATGTACCGTGACCATATTTGTACACAGTATGACATAAATTACATTTAGTTTCGTCAGGTTTATTTATATTTGTAGTGATAAAGCACTACACGTTTAATTAATTTTTTTTACTCAACATTTTATACGAGTTTATGTATAACAATTTAAACTCAATAGCCTATAGACTCTATAGTCTATACCACGTATAACTGTCGAATGATAACTAACTACTAAGGTACTTTCAACTTTGGGTATTAGATATTTATCTAAATAAAATCAATGCAGAACAATAGACCTTACAATTTCTTAGAATTACCCATTTGTAAAAACCTAAAGGCTAGCACAACAATGATCTCCTATGTAAACCTTTGTAGTGTGTGCGATGTGCGCCGTGTCATTATCGGTATTTTTGTTTTGACTAGTTTTAAAAAGAATTACGACTACAATTTAAATTTCTTAGAATTACCGATTTATCAGTTATTTTAGTCGACTAATTTCATTTATTCATATTAGTTGGTTGAAAAAAAGTAGTCGACTAATTTCTATGATTTGTCGTGTAAATTACTAGTCGATAATAGTCGTTTCTGCCCATCACTACTCGCAACTATAAAATTAAATTTTATAAATATTTTAATATTTAATTTTTAAATTTTATGCATGTATCACTTGTACTATTAAGAAATGTATGTAACTATAAAATTAAATACATACATTTCTTAATAGTACAAGTGATACATGCATGATATCAAGTACATCGTCTTGTTTAAACATTTCTTAATTTCAATTAAAATTATGATACACTGCTAAGAAATAATAAGCAGCTGTTTGAATAGATTTAAAGTGTTTTTAATTAATTATATACTTATTTTAAGACTTTTCTTATATGTTTAGTTGTCAGCCTTAAAACTGAATAAAGTTGAAAGGAAATATTTTGTAAGGGTTATAATCATTTTATTCGCACAGGAGTTCACATATTACAGATATTTGTCGTGTAGGAACTCAAATGCACAGGCACGTTGGTGGGAGAGTTAACTTCCCACCTCACCCCCAGAACCAATAGTTTTTGTTTGCTTGATGATAAAAACAGTAGCGTCTTTTCAGTTTTCTTAGAGTAAGACAGTCGGCATGCTTTTATTTAAATTGCCGACTCAACCGGTTTATTTTACCTATGTGACGATTAACGTGACGATTAACGTGACGAGAAAGGGATGCAAACGAGTCCAAAAAAATAATGATTTGTGCTTTGTACGTAAGTATCCGTATAGTACACGTCTCATTTTCGTCAATATATCAATGTATTTCATAAGTATTTGTATAATGATGATGTACCGACTTTGGAATAGCTTAAGGGCGGGGTCATACTATGCGTTTTCTGCCGCAGCGTTTTTATTGTTTTAAATGCGTTCGGTCACCGCATCAAACAGGACCATACATTTCTTCGATACCGGTCATAATATGCGTTGCGTTGGACCGGTAGCCGCATCCGACCGAGCAGGTCCGGTCGAAAACGCACAACCGCAATCATACGCGTTTTGGCTCCACTGACGAAACACATTATTAAACATTATTAAACACATTGAAAGCTGCCATACTATGCGTTTTGCAGCTCTGATTTGGCACCAAAATAAAATGTTATGTTGTTTATTCCCGCAGTGGCGCTATCTTTTATCCTATCACCATATTACTATAATAATTTAAATGTTTATATTATAAGTAGCCTGTAGATACTACCATTGATTATAGAATAGATTCTATTCTATAATAAATGATGCTAGATAGTTACTAGTAAGTTAATAAGTAGGTAATTTGAGTTTTCATTTCATTCCATTTATATTGTATGCTTACATATTTTATACCTAATAATTATGAATAAAACAAAAGTAGTTTGTATTTTGTAGCCCGTAAGTATATTTAATGTTATGATAATAATTGAAAATTGTATTGATGGTACCTATATTATGGTATAATTAACATTTGACATAGATTACAATATTAACAATTTGAAAACACGGTGTCATGACGGTAAAAATATTGTAACAGTAGTTTAATGTTTATTATTATCACTTATCAATGCGTTCATGCGTTTACAAAACGTCATAGTATGACAGTAACGGACGGTCCGGCTATAACGCATGCGGCAAAATAGAGATGGAAAGTATAGTTCATTCAAGTGAATAGTTTAAATGAACTATTCTTAAGTTCACTAATTATACTGATATTGTTTGGTAATGAACTATTCGTTTTATCACTATATATATCACTATATCACTAGGTACGGTTTCCAAGACGCGACCTGTCATCGCGGTCTATGTCCACGACCCATTTCGTATAGAGTAGGTATGGCAAGTGCAGTTCATTTAGGTGAACTGTTCATTCGTTCATGGTTCACTTAATTGAACTAGTCGAAGTAAATTATATTTATTTATATTTAAACATGTACTAAACTACCTTCAGTATACAGTTCACCATTATTCAATGAATAATTATTTCGTAATTTTGTGGTTGGTCAAACTGTACATAATTACTTTATTGTTCTTCTACTTCTTCTTTTGCCTCGCCTTCCTCCCAACTATTTGGGGTCGGCCACCCTTGTCCAACACCTCCACTTCACTCGGTCAATCACATCTCCTCTGCGCACACCGACAGCCTTCATGTCATTCTCCAAAGTCTCCAACCATCTCTTTTTTGGTCTTCCTTTTCCTCTTTTCCCTTCAACGTCCATCTTCATAACCACTCTTACTGCATTCGTTTCCTCTCGCCTCATCACATGCCCAAACCATCTCAGCCTATTTTCTCTTGTCCACAATTGGCGCTACACCAACACTACCTCTCACGTATTTATTCCTTATTCTATCTTCACTTGTCACTCCACTCAACCATCTAAGCATTCTCATTTCCGCGACACTCATACTTTGTTCTATTCTCCTGTTAACCGCCCAACACTCTGAACCATACAGCATAGTTGGTCTCACTACACTTTTATAAAATTTACCTTTCAGCCTCATTAATTACATTATTGTTCAAAGCACGAATTATGATATATCTTAGTTCGTGGTTCAAAGTGAACTATTTGCTGAGTTCACAATTCAGTTCAATCGTTGAGTGAACGAGTGAACTAATAGTTCATGAACGACACACCACATTTGATGAACTAGTTCAATTCATTTGGTCGTTCGTTCAGTTATTATAATCGTTCAGTGAACTAGTTCGTTCATGAACGACTCATCTCTAGTATAGAGTTGTTTCCAAGACGCGACATGTCGCAGCGACCGAACTGCTTTTCAATGAGTGTTCGTTGTTAATACGTTATTAGTTTATTTTCAAACTTGTCCGAGTACGCACGTCTTTTTCAATTAATTTTACTATGTTATTTTGTCTTTTTACAATGTTATATTTTTAATAATAATAACATTCTTCTAACACTTTTATTAGAAGAAGACCAAATTATAGGTGTTACTTCATTGCCAAAAAATAGAAAACCGATACATGTTACTTAATCTATTCTGTGTTATTATCACCTAATCCAAGGTGGATTATTGACCAGTTACTGTAGTCATAAGTTAAATCTGAAATCTGATCTAATATCGGTATATAATATGGTATGAATTTATTTTATTGTTAAACTGTTAAGAACCGTGTAACATTTTAACAATATAATTTATTTGTTATCTAATTGTAAACAGCTGTTTACCATTTACAAAATTTCGAACAACGAACTACAGAGAATTTTTAAAAAAGTTTGCGAACTATACGGTTATACAATGCTACCAATTTTTTTCGAACTATGAACTGTTAAGTTACAGGTACTGAATCAGTTCAGAGTAGTTCATCTAAGCGAATAGTTCAAATGAACTATTCGTTCATGAACTTGACATCTCTACGGCAAAACCCATGCGGCAGGAAACGCATAGTATGACCCCGGCCTAACTCTAGACTACGTCAAACGCACGAGTCCCCCCCCCCCAGTAATAACCACCTACCACAAACGGACACCGCCGAATGATAAACCGTGGTTTCACTGTTGGAGTATTTTTTTTTTGCACAAACCGCGATAAACCGTGTTTTTCACCTGCCGTGAGTATCGCGCGGGAAATCGATAAGAATCATTCGCTTACCTGCCAAGTTTATCGGATCGCCACTGGTGGCACACGACGACGACTGACGGCGACCGCGACCGTGACATATCGTGCGCGGCTCTCGACGGTCCGCGGTCACGGGCGGACGATGTTGTAGCGGCACACGGGATCACGACGAATGGTACGATCGGCGGGCCGAGTGCGTCGGAAATCCCAGCGAAGAGAACTTGGGTGCCGAGTGCGGAACACGTATATGGTTCGCGAGTCGCGTACGTGGCCACGCGCACGCACCTCGTCGAAATGTGAGGGACCGGTACGCGGGTGTCGCGGCTACTGTTACGAACTTAATGACGCGCCGCCGCTGAAGTCACGTGGCACGCGGCTGGTCACGTTGCGACCGAGGGCATAATTCGGTTCCGTTTATTTCGCGGTACGTCCGACACAATACTAATAATAATTACAACAATAATTCCGATGTTACTAACAACGCTAATAATAATTATTGTTATTATTATTGTGCTAATGCCGTCTCGTTCACGTATATACTTGAGCATACTTTTTACATATTTTTTACATTTTACACGATTACACCATTATTTATTTATTTTAGATTCTGAACGGAGTGAAGAATGTATTGCTTTTACAATGATGTGTGTTTTTTTTTTTTTTGTGTCTGTCGACACGATTTGGGGCAGTAAAAATGCTTCGATTGCCTTATGTAGCAACTTTTCTGAAAGGAAAGTGAATCTATTTGGTACTTTGGCGGGTCAAAAGTAAAAAATTTTCAATATTTTTTAAATGCGACGGGAAAAACCCTAAACAATTTGGGAAAAACGGGAGTTTTTACGCAAAACCAGTTTTCGACATAATCAAATTTTTCATTTTGCTATAACTCAAAAACTAATCGATTTAAATACTTGAAATTTTCACCAAATGTTAAGATTAGCGTTCTCTGTACACCATAAAATTTTCAAAGTATTTTGACTTTTATTAAGCTATTTATAGACAATTGAAATTTTCAATTTTTTTAAGTATTTTTTTTTTAAATAACGATAAAATTTTTTTGGCTGCCCAGAAAATCTTGAAAAATTAATACAAGGTTTCTTATAAGTTGTTTCTTAACTGATAAAAAAAAATCTAAAATCGTAAGTCACAATTTTTTTTTATAAGTGCTCAAAGTTCCAATTTATACGAAATATGTAAAAATTCTGAAAATTTGCAAGTTATTTTGTAGATAAAAATTCATAAAATTTTTTCTGTTCATACTTAAGGTTCAAAATTTTAACACTAGGTTATCTATAAGCTACTCTTCAAAAATCTTTAAAAAAATTTCTACCGGAATTAGAGGAAAAAATTTTATGACTGTTTGAAATTTAAATATTTACGAAATTGCATAAGATAGCCATTTATTCTCAAACGATTTTAAATATTTGTTATAATTCAAAAAGTATACGTCGCAGATTTTTTAAATTTCTACCAGCTGTTAAGATTGGTATTTCCTTTATGTCATTAAATAATATATATTATATAATATATAATATTATATTGATTTTTAAGCCACTTATAGGCATTTAAAATATTCGATTTTTTTACATTTTTTTTTTATAATCGGTGATAAAAATTTAATAGAAGATTCCAAAGAAGTAGTTCTTAAAGTCATTCAAAAATTATTAAAATCCATAGGTACAATTTTTTTTTATAAGCGTTTGAACAGCGAATATTGACATAAAATTACATGTAAAATATAATATAATGTATAATATTCTAGACTGACAAAGATATCGGTTTTTTTTAAAATGCTCTAACTCAAAAACGAAAAACTGCAACAACTTGAAATTTTCACCAAATCTTTATATTGACGTTTTCTGTACATGGTTAAGTTTTCAAAGTATTTTGACATATTTTGACTTACTTATAGACAATTTTTCTAAATTTTTCGTTTCAAAATAAAATATACTTATTACAATATTTATAAATAACAATGTATTATATTCTAGACTAACATATCATCTCCGTTCAGAATCGTTTTTCGTATACAATGATACCTATCATTGAATTCAAATTTAACAAATCCATTATAATGACCTATCCTATGAAGAGTCGCACTCCACCCCCAAGTGTACAGCAGAGCGAGGCCCATCCGGTTCTTTTTTTATTTGACGGCTATTATTTAGCTAAATTTTTTGGAATCTCTTATGTGCCGTAGTTAATATTTTTATATTTGTAATTTTTCGTATAAACCACCGAGATGAGTATTTACGTTAGATCTGAATTGACTGGAAACAGTAGCAATTAAACAATATTACGAAATATAACATATTTTCATGCATCAATAATAATTATGTTGTATGTATTAAACAATTTATACAAAGTTCTTCTTTAATATTTCTAAATAATTTTAAAATTGATTCGAATTTTGCTTTTGTTATATTAAAATTTTCAAAAAATCAAATAAATAATTAATTTTCAAAATAGATGAATATTTTAATTTGCATTATAGGTATTCGTGAAAATATAATTAATGTTCTACTGAACTTTTCAATACAATACAATATCGGTAATCCGGTCGTTCGATAGTCGGGTATGTCCAGTAATCGGGTGTAACACGATTGCGGACTTTTTACCTTTTTACCTGAAAAAAACATAACACGATTGCGGACTTTTTAGCTTTTAATATTTGAGAAAAAACAAAAAGATTGCGCACCTTAAATATTAAGTTCTACATATTTTATTGGATATTCAAAGTAAAACTTATTTAAAAATATATAGTATAAAACAACAAAATATTAACTAGCCTCGTAAAGAGCAAGAAAAGAATATTGCATTTATAATTAACAATTGGAAAAATATAAAAAGAATGAAATATCTTTGCTGACATTAGGACCACGTTTTTGTGCTAAAAAGTTATAAGAACTTGATTTTTTATAAATAAATATCGACATATTATTCCTTTTTTTGACGCGTAATTACTGTGATATATTATAGGATTTTTTTTTTTACTATACGTATTAAGTTATTATTAATGTTGGTAAATTTATTTAAATATTTATGTTTGCTCAAAGAAAAAAAATTTAAGGTGCGCAATCGTGTTGTTTTTTCTTAAATATAAAAAGGTAAAAATTCCGCAATCGTTTTATGTTTTTTTTTAGGTAAAAAGGTAAAAAGTCCGCAATCGTATTGCACCGCAGTAATCCAGTAACCTATACGTACCAATATTTGTTTCTATATAAAATTACTATCGTTAACAATAAAACGTTCGATAAAACTAAGTAATTACAAAATAAATCTATTAGATATTTTATTTTTATTCAGTTAGTAGTCAAGTATTATTTTTTTTTAAAAAGATTTTTGAAAAGTTAATAAATTTTTTAAATCTGACTCATCAAAATATTAATTAAATATAACCATGCACGTATTATTTATATTTTATAATAATTATAATAAATTAATAATAAATAATAATATATTTATAACTATAATAATTCATTATTTTCATATCAGTAAAAATGTAAAATTCAATAAGTAAAAATGCGTTTTTATGTGAACCCACGGGTTATAATAGTTATGCTAACCCGGCGGTAGCATGGTTTGATGAATCGATCCCGTCGTTTTGATATCGATTCCGCCAAACATCTGTAAATATTAATTGCGCCGAGTATTTTTATGTATCGATTCCTCCGAAGATTTATACATGTATATAAGAATAAAACATATATACCAATATTATAATATTAAAACATTTTTGGATTTTGTAAATACATAATATTGTTTTCAGTAGACGTCGATTTTCGACGATCCCGACAAATTTTATTATTAGCTCAGCTGTGAACTTTTATTGATTATTTTAATGTAAGATTGGTATATTTTCAATGGTATAATAAAATTACAAGTTGTATTGAGTCAATTAGGTCATTAGGTTTTTATGTTCTTGGTTTCCGTGTTCAATACTATAAATTATTAATACTATAGATTTACTCGTCAACATTGACTTACTTACGGGGGGGGGGGGGGGTCCCGGATTCAAATCCCCCTAGAAACAAACGGGGACTGCCGCGATAAAGCTATTGCATATTAAATAAATAAGAAGTTGATATAATTTTAAATTTTTTTATTATTCTAGTTATTCAGGAATTTGTATCATAGCAACTACGATATTCCATTAATTACGGGATTTCACAGGTAGTGGTCACGCTTTTTCAAAAAAAATTTTTTTTCAATCACTACACTAGGCCTGCGATAAAAGCTATGCAAAAAAAATGTTAATCAATATTATATATTAACATATAACATGTTTATTTACCCAAACATTTTTAAACTCCTCCAAATTTTGTCAACACTTCCGGTCTCATCCTCTTCAAACGAGAGAAATTTTTCTAACTTGAAGAGGATAAGAACTTATCTTAGAAATTCTATGTTAGAGGTATTTATTTATTTCATTTACTAAAGTACTGAAGGCTGAGAGTACAATAAAAAAATGTTATATGAGGACCTATAAAATAATAAATAATAGTATTTTTAAATTAACCAAAAACGTTGAGATTGCCTGTAATTAGGAACATTAGATGGGTAACAACTGAATTTGAGTATATAAGTGGGTGACGAGTATTCCATATCAATGGAATGGTTACTTCATGAAGGATAGGCAATTAAATAGAACAATTTTAAAGTAAAAATGTAAAATAACATCTGGTCCGATGGAATAGTTGTTTTTAAAAATCTGTAAGTAATATACATAGGCGGCTCCAGAATAAAATCTCAGGTGCAGCAATATGTGAACAATTAAAGGGGGGGAAGTCATATATTTATTTACTGTGAGAGTACCTACCACCAAAATCACTTAAAAGTTAACATTGATAATTTTTCAAATTTGGCATTGGCAGAATTTTCGATGAAAATTGTAATTTGTATGTTACAATGCAATTTCCATTTGTTAATTATCATATAACCCCAAGGTAAAATTTTTGCGGCGTCTGAAATGTCAGGTGCAGCCCAGGCTGCAGTAGCTGCACCCGTAGAACCACCTATGGTATTAGAACATCGTTTTGTGAAAAAAATATAAATCAATTGAATGGTAGTTCACACGCATAACTAACGTCATGTGTGTTATTATAAGAGACTGAGAGCAAAGGAAATTTTTAAACAAAGGAAAAGTATTTTATATATAATTTTTTTATTTTAGGGAAGACTAAACTGGCTAGCTATGGAATTAAACTAAAAATAATTTTACTAAAATTGTTTCAGTTATAAAATAATAAATAAATATTCATTTTTTCTCTTTATTCTTTGTTTTAAAGAATGATTTTAAAAAATTAACCCACTCTCCAAAATAAATTATTGAAAATACGCCACTGCTTGTCATAATTATACTTTAGTAACGTCTTTAATATTATAGTCATATAATCGTTTGTGAGTTTTATTTTGTGGACTTGTGGTGCCTATAGATACTTCAAATTAATTAAATTTTTATTTTTAATTAAAATGAACTTTGAAATCGTTTGTACAGGTTAACGCAATAATAAATTTATTTATTCTATACAATTTAAATGGTCTTTTTCTTACTTAGCTTCGTGCCACTATACTTTCGTGCTTGATATGGTATTTATATATGTTATGTATATATAATGTAATGCGTATATAGTGATATTACATGTATATATATTTTTGGCGGAATCGATATGCGCCCGGTCTGGTATGTGCCGGATTACCGAGATTGTACTGTAATAATTTAATTTCGATAAAACGTTTAATACAAATTTCAATTAAAGAGAACATTTGGGGCTCTCAAAAAATCATTTCAACATCTTATTGTTGTACAAGGTCGAAACTTAGTACCTATACTAATACAAGTAATTTATTAATTCACATTCATAATCAATACTTGAGAACTTCCAGAGTATCTATTGGTAATCAATACATCAGTGGAATTATCAGTGTCGGGAAATATCTAGATAAGTTATCTAGATAAAAATTATTTATATTTTATCTTATCTAGATAAATTTATACTCAGTTATCTTTATCTTCATCTAGATAAAAATCTTGTTATCTATGAGTACCAATCTAAATAATTTATTAAAATGGAATAAAAATAAAATTTGAAAATTTAAAATGTTTTTTTATTTTCATTTTTACATTTTTCTGTACATCATATACCTATTACACAGATAATAACTGACAAGATGACGATCTTCTTATGAAGTTTATTTCAAAAAAAAATATTTTATATTTTTTGTTTATTAATGTTTAAAATAAGTTTAAAAAATTATATTTATTTTAAAATGTTTTTAATTATGAATTTTTTACCTATTATCTGTAGGCTGTAGTATGCTGAATATTTTCAAAATCAAACATGAAATTATCTCATATTTATCTAGATAAAAATGTACTTATTTTTATCTTTATCTAGATGAAATTTAGTATAACTATCTTTATCTGTATTTAGATAAGAATTAGTATAGTCATCTTTATCTTTATCTAGATAAATTATTAGTTATATATTACCAACACTGGCATGCTGCAATAAGATAACTATGTATTATTGAATTTAAGTCAAAATATATAATTAGTACGTACTACAATATATAGAACTAAGAATTATTATTACTAATATTATTTAGAGAACTATATGAATACTTATCAGTTTAATTTTATTTATTAATTTTGATATATTATATTTATAAAAACAATAATGTCGTATATTATTTAATTAGCATTCTGTAAATACTCTAAAATATCACTCTAAATTTTAAATTTAACCCTTGTGAGATTTTATCTCGTAGATTTTCGAGAAAAATTAAATAAATAATAATTAGTAGTTATCTTAGTATATTTAGATAGATTAAATACATAAAAATCTATGTTTTTTTTTTAAATAATCTAATAATGATTAGCAAAGTAAAAATTTCATTCTTACAACCGTATTTGAATTATTGAATTTAACGACATTTAAAAAATAGGAAATTGTCATTGTTAAATTATCTTTAAATGTGATAAGTGTAAATTAATAATTGCTAACTAAGTAATTATTTGAAGAATAAAAAGTTATGTAAAATACATGATTAAAAAACGAAATTAAGTACTTAAATACCATTTAAGTTTTTTTAGGGTTCCTAGAAATAAAAATGAATAAAATATTTTTCAATCAAAATCATAATACAATTTGCTCAGAATCTCAAATTATAAATCACTTCAGTAGAACTTCGAGCTTGTTTTCTAGGTAAATTTTTATATTCTTAGCTGAGCGAAAAATGTTTTGATTTTATCTTCTTCTTCTTCTTCTACTTCGCCTTCCTCCCAACTATTTGGGGTCGGCCACCCTTGTCCTACACCTCCACTTTACTCGGTCAATCACATCTCCTCTGCACACACCGACAGCCCTCATGTCATTCTCCAAAGTCTCCAACCATCTCTTTTTTGGTCTTTTTTGATTTTATAATTTTTTTTTTTTATAAATAAATAACGATTATTTATTTTTTTTATACATACATTTTACAGATAAAATTTATATTAGGCTATAGGTTCAAGGGAGGAAAAAATATAATTTACTGTCACTAAATAAAATCTTAATTAGTGGCGCGAAAGTGGTTTAAATTACTCGGGCGGACTAGTTAAAATGATTTATATGCATCACATACCTACCTATAAAAAACTTCAAACTCGTTAATTTATGGTTATTGTGTGCACAACGCTGATCGACTTGTCCTGCGGAAATGCCCATAAAATAAATTTGCAAAAATGTGTAGTCACTATTCGGCGTTGGCAATAAGGAATCTGTTAGATGATATATTTGATTCTAAACCTTGAAATTTGGCATACAATTTTCTTGAATAACTTTTGTTGCACCAAATGACGTAATTTGAAAATAATTATTGTATTGCTGGATATGAGTCAAAAAATGTTTAGAATCTGGCCCATTTCCGGAAACCAATGAATGAATGTAGTGGCTCTGGTGGCGGTACCAATGGTGTCAATTTGACTTGACCGCTCGTGCAACACAATCCAGGAGCTTCATTTTTAAACTTAAATGCCTTGCAATATTGGCACACAACGTTCATTTGTCCAATAGCAACGATTTTCTGTGAACTGCAATTACATGTAATCGATTTTCACGTTATAATTGAATGCTGCTCGATAGAGGATAAGATGGCTGGAGCAACCATTTTTTTTTCATAAATTTAGCTCAATAAGCGAAAGAAAATTAAACATACTTCCAGTAGCTCGATTTAAATTTTGAAAACTAAATTTGATTTGTATTTCTTTTTTCTAAGATTGCGAGGAAGTGGATTCTTATATTTTTCATTGCATTACTATCTACTACTAAGTCAAGTATAAGTTTATTTTGAGAAAACATTTCTATGTTGTTGATTTCGATTCCATCGATTCTGTTTAACTTCATTCCGCGCTTCGCGTTGCTCGTCAGTTTGACTTGCTCTTCTATATTTTGACTCGCAAAATTGCGAGTTGTGCTACTTAAGTTTGTACGTCTAATTGCTGCCATTTTTAAAAACAATCATACCAAAACTCTTTAAAAAATGATTAACCCTTATCAATAAACTTACTGCACTGTGGAATTCTGACGGATGCATCTGTTTTATACGATAAACCGTAATTACGAATGCTGGAACCAAGGAACCAATTTACTTGCACGTGTAGGAGTTGATGTAAATATTTCCTGAAGTAATTTTGCTACTTGAACATGTCCTGGTGCCTTTAATTTCACTTATAATGCATGACTTAATACACCAACAAGCCTATTATTTCTCAGATTTTGAGCTCTTTTTCACTTATTTTGCTCACTACTTATTTCAAATTCAATACTGGATAACTTCGATTATTATGTGTAGGTAAGGAAAAAATGTATAAGGTGCATTTAACCAGTTTTTATTTTCTTTAATGAACTGTTCTTCCATTCTATATGCCTCCTTCCAACGAGATTCATATTCAGATTTGAAATAAGACAACTTTTCATTTAAATCATAATAATATTAATTATTCAATTATTTATATTATATATTATAAATAACGATAAATTTTAATTTTGATGCTTCTCACGTATCCTGATTTAAGCACCCGGTGCCGTCGCTTACGTTGATCCTATCTAAAGCCAGTGGTGTATACATTATTTTAATACCAATTTAAATCTAAGAATTATGCAACCGTCAAAATTTTGACGGTTAATAATTATAAATTTAGAATATATTATTTAACATATCTACATAATGATAAACCATTATAAATATTAATTGATATTTCAGATAATTAATATTATTTTTCTAATACAAAATGTTATTTTAAATCTATGGGATTTATATAAATAAAAAATATATAACTTAACAGGACTAAAAAATAAATTGACTCGTTAAGTAAGAAATTACTTTAAAAAAAGGTATCTCGTTAAATAAGAAGTTATTAAAAATAAAAGTGTAACTCGTTATGAAACTCAATTAAAATTAACTTAAATTTGACTTTTTAACTTAATTTTTTTAAAAATCAAGAATTCTTGTTAACAAATCATGAACTTTTTAGCCTTGATTATATACAAAAACGTTGAACACCATATTTTACGTAATATAAGATCTTATATAATTGCGTAGTTAAAAATCTATCATGTAATAAAATAATTTTTATTCTCTAGTACTAAAATAAAAAATTGTAGAACACGTTAATAGGGTTTTATTTTAAGAACGCTTGCTCGATGAAATTTAACAAAACATCAAATTCTTTTTTCGATATTTTTTTATTTATTTCTTTATTACATTTTTATTGAAAAAACATTATAACAAAAAAAAAATACTTATTCGTAGGATCTATTTTGAGTTCAATAAATACTGTGAAAAAATGTATATGAAACCTTAATTACGTTTATACAAATAGTGTTAACAGAAAAAAAGAATAATGTTGTATAGAATATATTACAAATTGAAGATTTAGCAAGTTTAGAGAAAATGTAATTGCTTTTCAATTTATTTTCTCAGTAGTTTTATATTTTCTTAACATTTAATTTTTTCTTTAATTGTATAAAAAAAATGAAATGATTTGTAATTATAAATGAAACACACAACTGACGAAAATTAAATATACCTACATTTTTTTTTTTGACATTTAGTAATTTCTTCATTTTAAAATATTAATAAATTTTTATAAACTTAACATATATTATATTATACTTATTGAATATGAGTTCATATCATTTTTAGACGACATCAAAAGTGAGCAAAAATCTACATTATTTATCTTTGATATTGTATTATAAGTGATTAGGTCTACATATTTATTATACTATTTTTGTTTTTTGTGTAATTTTCTACCACTCAAAAGCACTATGGTGCATTATATCAACCGTTTGTGGTTCTTCGTGAAAGTACATGGATACAATGACTATGGGGTTATCTGAATTGAGGGAAATGATGAACAATAAATTAAAACGTTACGTGTAACGAACTTGCACACGTGACACACGCGCACATGAAAATGAATGTGATTTCTTGCCGTCGTTAGATCGTTGATTTACAAATAAAATAATAAATATGTAAAATCAACCTTGACAACGTGATTCTAAATGCCGTGCGAGGTTAGAAACTAAATGAATGGAGTTCCATTTTGAGGGGTGGAATAACCTTAAATTCTATATGTTTTAGAAGATATATCAATATAAACTAAAAATGAATTGTGAGTATACTATATCATTACACCAGATCGATTATTGCTTTTTAAGATACGCATATGGTTCAAAATAATAATAAATAAGATTATTTTGAATAGTTGAATCATTTCATTAGAATATTTCGAGTTAATATGAAGAATCAATTTTATAGTTTATTAAAAATTTAAATCACACTCGTAAAAAAAAACATTCGATTTTTAGATACATAGTAAAAATTTAGAATGCAAGATGGAGTTCCATCTAAATATTTTTAAATGACCGTAAAAAGTCAAATACAGAATGTTTTGTATCAATATGATAAAATATGAAATTCTACACAACCATTACATGCAGCCTCATCTACAAAACGAAGTTGAAACACTCCATAATTTACGCCATCGATAAAAATGCTTTTTATTTATTTGATTCAAGTAAGGGAAAGTATCGCATTCTTGTTTTCCGAATATCATACGGTTATATAATATAGTAATCCCTAATAGAGAAACGGTATTCATTAAATATAATATAATTTCTGGAGTATCACGTATAAGTGATCATTAGTATTGAAGGCACGAGCTTGGACTTATCAAAATAAAAGACGGGGAAAAAATTAATTAAAAATTCTATATGATTTTTTAAAATATTATTAAATTAATAATAAAATACTATTAATCAACCTGTTTAACAACATATAGTTTTTATTAATATAAGTGATAAATAACACCACTAATATAAAAATAAAATATTTAGTTGATAATAGTTTTTGATTAATAATTTTATTCATAAGAAAAAATAAAATAGATACTCATTCAACTACAATAATATACATAAAACATTAATTATTTACACTCATTATTATTTTCATATAAATTTCTAACGCTATTTACATGAAGCAAACAATTTTTAAAATTTAAAATTTAAAATAAACGTAAATAAATGTAATCTACAAAACCAAAAGTATATATTTATAAATTATGAACCTATAAATAAAATATAAAATCATAGATAAATAAAAAATAATAAATAAAAAATTCTAATATCACTTTTCCACTGATTGTTAAATCATATCAAAAATATCAAAATGTATGAACTTGAAATTCGACATAGTAGTTCATCTAATATTATAGATTTGCATTAAAAATGATTTCTCCAAAATCACATTTTTAATGGTAGAAAAAGTCTTTAGCTGGATGCATACATTTTTTTACCTAACCTTACCTATTTGAATTCATGAATTATTTGAAAAAAGTCGATTATTCATATTAACAAGTACAAATTTTATTTTGTCGATTCAAATCGAGTACTCAAACTCGACTCTAAAAATGTACAATATTGAGTACTCATCCAACTCTAATATTTATTAATATTAATAATTAATTAATTCATTTTTATTATGAACAATTTTAATATAATAAAAGCATCTATGCAGGGAAAACGATTGACGATTTCTGTAATACTGAAATAATAAACTATGACAAATAATTATGTTTTAGTGCTAGCTCCGAATTAAGACTCTTCGGTCTACTTACATTTTAAATTTTTATCGGTTCACAGGGACGTAATATATTTCTTTATTATTGGTGCCAAAATGATTGAAGGCTATTTCAAATCATTACCTGGTAGCAATTATGAACATATTTATTTATTTTTTTTTTGAGGTAGGGAAGCTATCAAATGGAGATATATTTTTTTTTGACTTCCTTAAATATAGTTTGCTAAATAAAAAAGGAAATTTCTTTTATGGATGCTCTAGCTCACAATGGCACAATATACAGCCCACTTAATTCGTATTTCTATAATATTCACTCGCTACTGTAATTTAACAACTAAAATTCAGCTTAATAACAAACCACAGAGTTTTACCAAGAATATAATTATCATAAGCCAATATTATAATTATATATTGGTTGGAAATAAGTGGCCAGTTTAAAAATGTAAGCATGATATGCTATTTTTAGGCTTTATTTTCTCCCTTTTGATGGAAGTGAGGTATACATTTTGTAGCTTTCTTATTAAAACGTAATGAATAGCCAATTAAGTCCCGACAACCTTCGTTAATTAACCTATAACACAATTTCATGTTCACTTGTAAAGTGTTCAGTCTGTTCGCGTTCAGTTAGCTACGCCAAGTTGGCCGGGTCCACATGTCCTAAAACATCTCGATGATGAATGTTGTATTATTGCCTATTGATAATATTGTCAATTTATAAAATTAGACAATACTGTCAAGCTGATAGTTATCTTTTTGTAGTTTTCATTATTTTTATTACTTAATATTTTATTAATTAATAATTATAAAGAAAAATTAGAGAATTTTTAAGTTTCTCATTTAATATTTCTTAAAAACAATGTAGAATTTTCAATGTAACTTTACTCACAATTTATAATTTTTTATGTTATGACATTTTTTAACTTATGTAAGGTTTATTATAATAATCATAATAATAATAAATTATATCCTTCTTAGTGTAATTCACTGTAAATTTATTGTTACACTTTAAATGATGGCATTTTTAATGCTATTTTAATTCAATGTTATACAACTTATTTTAAATTCTGAGTGAAACTACATACGATTGTATTCATTTTATCATGATGTAGTTTTTTTTTTATGTATACACGATCCCAAAAGGCTGAAAAGAAAATGGTGCCGCGACCTCCTTTTTAATTAATCCCCTACACTTGTATATACATATGTATTTAGCATAATGCCCTAAGGAGTGTCGTCAGTGGGCGGCTTTTCCAACTCAAATCTTCATGTCAACTTATTCGTATATCATTTACGCTTATTGTACTAAATTGTTTAGATTGTGTAATTCAAATAAAGGAAAAAAAAAATGTATACACGATTTCGACTAGAAGGATTAATCTGATTATCATTTTAATGGGGGGTTTTTGATCGGATATAGTATATTAGCATCCAGTTGGTATTTTGAAAGTGTTATTTTTTAAATTTTCCAATAGTTTTTGAATAATCGTAAAATACTGAGAAAAAAAAATTACAAAAAATTTACAACGAGATAAAGTTTCGAACCAGGCATTGCCTATGTTAAGTCTTTTTATTATTATTTTAAGGACATTTATTAATTTTCAAAATATTTTAATAAACTCTGTGTTGATTATAGGCACTTACCATATTAAGAAATTTGATTCTACTGCTATACCAATTATATTTAAAAATGTTAATTGATATACCTTTTTTTTATTTAGAATCGTTTTTTTTTCGAGAGAATTGATACACTAGTTTCAAGTTTAAAACATCAATACAGCAATATCATCCTGTATCTCACTTGTTTATAATATTTTAATATTTATACGATATTCAGTATTTTATATCTAAATACTTTTACTCTAATATCTTGACCATCCAACGATGTATTTTACGATTTTGTTGGAAAGAACATAAATCTTAAATATTTAACTAACTTAATCGAAAAATGATAATACATTTATAAACATATTGTATATGATATAATTTGAATTGTATAATATAAAATTAATATATTATAATAGAATGATAGTATACTTACTTTAAATAACTATAAAAGTTCTTACTATAATTATACTATTATTTTTAAGAAAAATTATTATAGAAAAATGTAAAATATTTAAAACTGAATGTCAGTTCTAGAATGTTCTGTTTAGTAATAAAATCGGTAATTTACCAAAGCAATGTATACTAACACTATGCCAAATTATTGTTAAGTATTATGTTTCAAAAAGAGGTAAATATTTTCTTATAAGTTTTATTATATAAATGTGAGTAAAAGTTAAACTGGAATCATGTCACCATTGACGGAAATAGGATTTTGTTTTAGGGGAGCTCAGTTTTTCAAAAATTTTAAAATATTTAAATTTAAATTATATAGATAGGATAAATACATGACTTCAGGTTAAAATATGTTCAAATATAAAGGTATAATAAATTTAAAAAAAGTCATAATTGTACATTACAGAAAAGATTATATGAATGATATGAAGTATGGTTGATGTCATTATATCAGTCAGTTTATTACCTAGAAATTATAATTTTTTCATAAAATAATTGTATTAAATTGTGTAATTTATAATTTTTACATTGCAGATATTACAAGACTAATCAAAATTCCAGGCCAATGGAGGGGGGTAAAGGCCTATCTGGCCTCCCTTTAAAACAGCAAATGCATGTCATTTATTTGCAACAACTAATAGATAGAGGAAGAAGAACAATGAATGATTACAGGTAAATATTAAAATATTGACAAGTTCAATATTTTTATTTTTTTATTTAATTGAGAATTTTCATTTAATTAACAATTGAGTTGTATAATTATAGATACTTATAGATAAATAAACGATTGACAATAGAGACCATTATTATTTATTAATATTAATAATTTATAAACATAAAGGTAAATAATATAGTATGAAATCTAAATTCAATATTGCTTTTTACAGAATACTGAAGAGAGCGCAATAGGAATCATCAATAATATAATATATAAATAATATATTTTGTTTGTGTATTATTAAGTACATCTATTCTACAAAATAGATTTTGTTTGAATAAAAGTAAATAAATAATTGTATTTAGAATAAAATAGTAGGAACTTACTAAACTATTGCTTAATAATTTATTGCTAACATATTGTATACTATCACGCCATAACATTTATATATAATTTCAATGGTGCAATCCATATGCATCATATATATAATGTATATGGTGCAATCCATATGCATCATATATATAATGTATACAATAATAAATAATTACACCAACACAGGTGCAATAAAATAGTCAATTGTTTAAACCCTGTGAGAGCCTATGTTCAACAATGGATTCACCTAAATTTATCTAATTACAACCTTTTTATTTTTAGTCTTGTGAAATACTTTCTTTAGAAATAATATACTTAAATGAAATGAATTAGCACCGAAATGAAAACAATAATAATTAATGTTAACAGATAACTTAATAATATTATTATTGTAATAATAATAATAATAATAATAATAGTAATAAAATATGTTAACAAAATCCCAGGTTACAGTATCTTATATAATATAGATAAGTAAATAGTTTAATATAGAATATTGAAACACATCAATGGTTTTAATAATTATATCACTAGTCAGTACATAATATTGAATTAAAATCTATTTTAATTTGGTTGACCATCAATTTTTTTTCAAATATTTTCTATACTTCATTATTATGTAATCAATTTATAACTTTTATTGTATTAGGTACATTATTATTAATGCAGTGTTAATAAACAAGATAGAACAATAAATATCATTGGTATCAATGCTCATTGAAAAATTCAGATTAAAAGTATTAAAAACTACAATGTATAAAATTGCTATTTGTCTAAAAATGATGGTCATTATATCATATTATAATATATTATTATGAATAGTGATTAGTTTTCATCTTTGCTTGATCGTATCACAATATAAATCACTTCATAATTAAACAATAATAAAATGAACATACACTGTTAAGTTTGAAAAATGAGTATGTAACAAAAATATATTTATATGAAAAGTTTTTTTTTTTTTAATATCCATCGGTTATACTAAAAAGATTGATTCAATTAATGAATCGTATGTACTTAATAATTTTTAAATAAATATAGAACAATACAATTTATAATTTATAGATAATATTAACAAACATTAGAATTGAAAGATTTAAAAAATAATAAAGAATTGTTTGGCACTTAATTACTAGAAGATAGGGATAATAGACAAGTTAAATAGAGCAAATAGAATAAGTCTTTGGCATTCCTGTTTTAATTTTAATATTGTTTACCCACAAACGTAATAGCTAATAATGTTCTGTATCAAAGCTAATCACACTTATTAAGGAAACAGATCATTCAGACTGCGCATGCCTGGAGGTGCAAATCATGATAAATATGATATTATAAAATAGTAAAAATAAATGTAAAGATAAAAGATCTATATATAATATCAAAACAATGCAATTATTATGAAAAAACAAAATTATGCATTTGTTTGGAATAAGAATGACTGGGATTCATAAAAAAAAAAATTGAACTGAATTAAAATATTAAAACTACATAGCTGATTTTTGAACAATAAAATATTTAGTTTACATTGTTCACATAGAAATATATAAAAAAAACATAATTAGTTATATTATCTACAAGCTTAGAAATATAAAAATAAATAGCTTTGTTCTCAATTTATATTCTAATGATTTCATAATGTTTTAGATTTAATTTAAATATTAGCTTCTATAAGCTCATAACAGTCCTCGTGGTTTGGGAAATCATCCACTATAATCTAATAGTGTATTTTCATGGTACAAATGAACCAAAATAATATGTTCCATGAGGAACACAAAGAAAATAAATAAAAAATATATACACGTGCGAGTACAGAAAGCCTACAAAGTAAATATTTCACTTTTTTAACTATTAATAATCTTCATGTACAGTATTTAATTCTTTGACAGCCATAAGTATACGTTTTATATGCCCTACTTTGGTCATACCAATTTCTTTAAGGTCGCGCCTTGATAAGTTCAGCAGTTCCTTGCCTCGAATATCATTGTTGGCAAATACTTCAATATACTCACCTAATTGTACTGATTCGAGCCAAATTCCTACCTCCACAGTGCTCCAATTCGATATAACACTATTAAGCCGTTTTGAAGATATCATATTAGCTTTCCATAACTTCTGCCAAAATTGTCCTTTACGGCATAATTTGTCCTATGTTAATAATACAATTATTTAAATATACATTATACAATAACAAAAGCGTGTTCTGATAAATTGTATTTTAAATTCATTTTCATAAAATAAAGGCAATTCTAAAATGCAATTTTTCAAAAATAAAAACTGGCATAATATTATATATCATAATAATTTCTATAAACTTAATTTTTATATTACCGATTCATAAGCATTGTTCAGAAAGTAAACATAGGAAGATGATAATTCATTGTCACCATCTGAGTCCTTACAAGATATCAAACATTTTTTGTACTCATTTTCTAGTTTGCTGAATGCCAAAGTAAGTTTGACTACAAATTCCCCATCAAATACCTTAAAGAAAACAATTTATTGTTCAGTATAATACATTAAAACCCAATAATCATACCACTAATTATTAAACTAACATTTCCTGCACTTCTGATCATAATTAAGGTTTCTTCATGTAATTGTTTTGTACTAAAAACAACATCTGAAGCTACTGATCGTAATTCCTTCTAAAAATAAAATAGATATTAAACTAAGGAAAAATCTTTATAAATGATAAATTATCAATACATACTTCCTTTGTTTCATGTTCAACAATATTAATTTTTTTAATATTATTATCAGTCGAGTCTATTAGTTTTTTTAGATCATCTCCTTTGACTAATTTTTGTTTTGATAATATTTCTTTTATGAGTCTAGAAAATATATAAGTATATTTTTAGTCAATTTAATAATCAATTATAAGTGGAAAATTAGACAATTACTCAATTAAATTTGTGGTAGCTTCCAAAAAGCCTCGTAGAATTGTCCATTCTTCTTGGCTTAATGGAGTATATCTACATAATGACTGACTATGAGTACGTTTATTTTGGTGTTTGATTTGTTTCTGTTTTTCTTCCCAAGACTTCAGAGACAGTTCAAGAGCTTTATTTCTACATAACATTTTCATTCTATTCTTATGAATAATACGTATCATTCCTGGTGGTTGTACCCATGCTTCACCATCTACTTGTATTGGTACTCCCTCTTCACCTTAAATTAAAGTTTAAAAACATTTGTAATTATTAAAATGAAGTAAAATATACATACCCATAATATTTATTTGTACTGTGGTACATTGAGCAATTCGATGATGCTGCAGGTTTATTAAACGCGAAGCAGCCATTTGAATAGTTCCAAAAACAGCAACTACTTCTAATATCCTGTCATCAATACTTGGAGCTAAGTAGACTCTGTCTTCTTTTGTACCACCCCAAAAATTGGTACCACCCATGAAACTAAATATTAAAAAAAATTAAAAGAAAAATTAAATTAATTAATCGATAATTTGTACACAAGTAAAAATAATTTTATCTATTACCTTGGAATATTAAGTATTACAATTCCTTGCAATGAAGGGAGTGGAATTCTTTGTCCATCACATTCCAGTTGTACTCTTTGATCCAAATTTTTATAAGTTTTCTTAAAGTAAAAACAAAAGGTATTTAAATACATTTTTTTTTTTATAATTATATGTATTTACTTGCAACCATTGCTTGCTTCCTAAAACTCCATACCACATGTAATTTCGTGTTCGAGATCTACATTTTTCAGGATGTTCTTCACGTTTATGATGAAAATCTAATGATATCTTAGCATCTATGCCAATTCCAAAATAATTATTCATAATACATTTTTCGAAAAATCCTTCCCTGGAAATAAAATAGTATTATTTTTGTATTTATAAATTTCAATTCATCTTAAATTTACAGCAATGTTTCATCAGGGTCCATCAAAGGCACAGCTGGAGCACAAAGAGCATCTGCATTCGCTAATAATACTTGACTTATTAAACTCGTTTCTGTTACATCTATTTCAAGTATAATGAAAGTAATTATTGAATGAACATAAGTAATATTATTATTTTTTTTAAATAATTTATTTACTGGGCCAAGTAGGTAAAGTGACAAGTGGGTTGATGATGGGTAAACGCTTATTATGTTTAAGTGATGTGTCATTTTGTATTGAACATGGCGTAGGTGAATGATTCCGAGTATTTAATGCTGTACTACTAGAAATTTTGTGAGAAGACCGTAAAGGTGAAGCACTTAACATAACAGGTGATGCTGCAGAAACTACAAAATAAATCAGTAATAATAATTAAGAACACATGTGGCTAAATAAAATGTCTGTACTTACGTCTTCGACAACTATCAAAGCTATTTCTTCTACAATCTAAATGTGAATCTTCAATGTCACATATCTTATTGGGTGAACAAATTTGAGGGGATGGTGGATTTATTACTACAGCTGGACCAGCCATTGTTTGACTTCTTTTCAATCCTTTAAAATTTGGTAATTCATCGTCATTATCATTAATCTCAAAATTAATATCATTCACTAGTTTAGGATCTTGAAGTTGAAATGATTGGTCACCATTTGTACTTAAATTACCATTAGAACCTTGAATTCTGACATTTATTTCATTTTTATTTGGAATGAAATTTGATTCATTAGGTACTTTTAAACCCATCTTAACACTACATTTTTCTTGACCATTTTTAATCCTTAATTGTGTTTCAACTTCCATATCACTATAAGTTTTATTAAGATGACGACATTTAATTGACTTCCTTGCAATATCATTTCCCTCAATGAAATGTGCTAAACTACATTTTTTAGAATTATTATCCTTCACTCCGAGTTCTTTATGAAGGTCTTCACTAACTTCATCTTCCGGTGATGAGGATATTAAATTTGAAGCATCAATGTCAGACTCTATACATTCATTCATACCAAAATTAAATTTAGGATTATGCCGTGAAAATGTGCCTTTACATGCTTGACGAAAACTGTAACGGGATGAGGATGCTTGACATTTATTATCACACAATTTATAACTATCTGGTATTTCATCAGATGCTTCAGATGAATCAATGTGATAAATATTTCCTAGAAATTCTTCTTCGCTTATTTTAGCTGCTGGATATGTTTTTAATGGTTCATGAATTTGATCTTTGCTTTCATTTTTTAATTTATCAGTTTCATATATTTGGCAATAACTATTCAAATCATCATATTGTGAAGTTTGATATGTACTTGTATCTTCTTCTGATAGCCTATTAATATTGTTATGATTATTTATAAAAAAAAAAAGTATAAAAAAAAAAAAATTAACATACACTGCATTCTGATCATCCACTACTATTTCTTGACGGCAGTCAGCAAATTCTACAGGCGCAGGTAATGATTCAACATTTAATTCTGTTGAATTTAATGAGTTTCTTCTTAGCATAGGTATAGGAGAAATAGATATTGGATTAGCAATAGACATGGGAGTTAATTGTTCAAGGTTAAGATTATTGTCTATGCTGGGTGATGGCTGAAACAGTTTTATAATAATTCAGTATAAATAAGTAAAGAGTTAAAGTAAGGGCTGATAAATTATAGTATAAGTCACTATATTCCACATTATTATTTTATAGCAAATAAAGAAACAAATTCAGATCATGTACTTTTGGATTGAAATATAAATTTTTGTTTTTAATACATTGATAACTTTTAACAAAATTACATAAGTTATTTAAAGAATTATTTAAACAAAAATTTCCCATATCTTTTAAAGAATTGGTTAATATTTATTTAAAAATTAAAAATATATTATTAACTCAGAACTTTATAATAATTTAACTATTTTATCTATATAACTATATAGTAAAAATTTTTAAACACATAATTGTTCCTATAATTTCTGTGGCATCTAAGGGGATGAATAGTTTTTTTTTAAGATAGTCATCCCTTCCAAAAATAAAAATTCCTAGTGACCAAGTTCAAAGTTTAGGTAAAATAGTAATATAAAATTAGACATGACACCCTCTATTGTTTTTTTCCATGTGACTAAGCGTAAAAAATATATTATGCATAATTTATTAAATATAAAAATAATTGAGATAAAAGAAAAATAATGCTTAAGCATAAGTTATCTTTATTAACATAAAGACAAATTTTTCATGTAAGAAAATTAAAGAATAATTTAAATTTATTGATTTTAACTTTATATTAGTACCTATTATTTTATAAATATATTTATAATGGATATTATTATTGCGTACATAAGAATTTTGGTGTATATTTAAAGGAATTTAATGCATATTTAAAATTTTTCATGAATATTTGCAAATATATTTTACCAATTTAATATCTTACAATTTTTCTGCCCTAGTTATGGCTAATGAAAACTATATTACATACCAGTTGTGAAACAGGAACTGGAATTAAAATATTTGTAGAAAAATTTGTCTTGCCAGAATGTTCAATTAATTTTGTAACTGATTTTTTAAGACTATTAGCTCTTTCAAGTAATTGCTTCTTATATACCTAAAAAAAGGAAATTTATAAATTTTAATTAAAAATAAACAAATGTATAGAAAACAATTAAATTTCTTACTTTTTTAATGGTTGAAATTTCGTTATTTTTTACATTATTGTTTCTTATCTCATTAATATCAATGTGAGCATTTCCTTCATAGCAATTTGTCAAATTATTTTGATCCATTTCCTAAAAGTCAATAAAAAATCATATTAAATTAAAATTCTAAGTAAAAAAATAGTTAGGATTAAATAAATTACATTTTTTGGTTGATATGTAGTTTTGAACTCTTCTTTTTGAAGAAGTTGTAAAAGCGTATCTAATTTATACTTTAAATCTTGCCGCATATCATTAAAATCAGAATCACCAATACCATTACTAATTTCTGATATGCATACAATAAAATCTTTGACAGTACCACATAAAACTCTAAAAATACATGTTAAATTAAAGTAGATACTTATAGATTCATACTATTACAAAATGTACTAACTTAGCCGTATAAACAATTGCTTCATGTTCATTGGATTGTATAATAATATTCAAATTTGACATAATATAGTTGTAATAAGTGGATATGGCTGATTCTAAACTAATACCCTCTTGTACCCCAGAATTCATGGTGAGTTTAGTGCCACTACCTATGTCAATACTACGTTCATACACCATTATACTCCATCTAGAATGTGCAATGAAGGTGATGAAAAGTATATTATTTTACTAAATGTTTAATTTACCTGTCCAGGATTTTTGTACTGGCTCGTTCATATTTGTCTAATATTTGTGGCAAATGAGCATCATCATCACAAGAGGCACCCCAACCTAATACTCTAGCCAAATCATTTCCAGTGCCCAATGGTAATACACCAACATGACATTGCACCTAGTATACAAATACAATAATAATTAGGACATTAATAATTTAAAATTTGGTAGTAAAATAGATCAATTTTACCTGCATATTTAGTCTGTCAATTTCAGAAAGCACCCATCCAACAGAACCATCACCACTACAAACTAATACTCTAAATGGATTGAAATGCCTAAATAATCTTAACCTATAAATTAAAAATATATATATATATATACATAAGAAGCATGTAATATGTTTATGAATCGAAATTTTAAAATTTAATTACCCAGGTCCAGGGCCATTACCAATGAGATCAAACACTTGGGCTGGATTTAAAATTTGTTTGAATCGCCTGAGAAATTTTACACCTTGATTGTCACCTGACTTAGAATTAACAAATACTAATAATGGTGAACAACCATGTGGTTGAATTGCTTCTAGAGAATCATCACTACCTGAAAATATAAAATAAATTAGTAGTCATGTATTAATATTAAATAATAAATAGTTAATTAAAAACTGACTATATCTTACCAACAGAATGTATGGCTGTTGGTGGCACCACACTTAGCCTATTAGATCCCAATGGGCATTTAATAGAATGCTTGGGGCGACATGCAGTATGTACTGTAGCTCTACACCATAAGCATCTCCAGTCTTGAAGTCTAAAATAAAAATAAATATTAATAAATAAACTATAATATTAGTATTATTAAATGTTCAATAAAACAGTAATACAAACCTTAAAACAGATCCACAAGTTTTATCACAGACTGCACACTTAGAAGATACAGGTAAATTTCCTTCCATCCATTGGTGTATCATTAAAATATTCTAATACATAAATATTTATTATACATACATAAAAATGAATAATTTATGTGTAGAAATAAATAAATAAATGCATAACCTGAAGTTAATACTCCAATTATATTATCTGTATTGAATTACCAATTTTAAATTAAAAATTCATCATCAGGTATAAAAAAAGGCAACTTTTGTAAGTCTTTTAAAAGACTACTAAAAGACTTTTTAGTCAAAAAAATAAAAGAATTTAATTATTATGGTAAAAACACTAAGAGAGTATTAAGGGCTAGATGAAAAAGAAAAAGATGAATTTATTTATTTCTACTTATAAATTATAAGATATAGATAAACTATAGACTTAATTATTAAAAACATTTAATAACAATTAAAATGTACTACAATAATGTAATATATTAATCCTATTAGTTTTTAAGTTATTAAATATTCTTGTTTATTTCAATTGAATAAACATTTATTATTATAATATCAATAGTAATTTAGTATGACTATCTTTTTCAATATTTTTAATAATATATTATAATGAAAAATTGTTGTTATGTCAACTGAAGAAGTAGCAAGTTTAGTGTTGGTTTTATAAATTATAATAATCTATGATAATACATTTGGAATGGATTTTTATGCTAATATTCTGGAATAAGCAGATACCATATATTACATTTTTAGATTTCTTTTACTTTTAAATATTTCCTATGTATATTTATTTTATGGTAGTTACATACATTTTATTAATTAAAAAAGTTATGTCTAAGATTAATTATTTATTAATGAAATAGTTACTCTAATATAATAGATGATATAATTTTTTTTTTCATCATACGAATAAATTACTATATTTTTAAGTACAAAGGATTTTTCTTAATTAAACCACCAGTTAATATAGACAGCTGCTAATAACAAGCATAATGATCTGGTCCCAATTCTTATGCATACAAATAAGGTTAAAAATACTGATTAATGTGTTCATTTAATATGGTTTATCAAGTCAGTTTTTTTTTTATTTGTACATAATATATAAATAAACTACGTAGTCCTCAAAAAATTCCGTAAGTGAAAAGAATCCATGATTTTGGATTAAGTTAAAATCCTAAACAATTATGTAATGTGAACTCAATCATTAGAAAACTTCTCAAAAAAAAAAAATTTTGTCAGACTTTCAATTCCAATCAGACATACAGTCAAAAACTTAAAAGGAAAGAAAAAAATTCTAGAGTTAACGAGGCTTTGAGTGAATAGTTTTCATTTAAATAAACTATGATTTTTGCATTTCTGGGCTAATGTTGAAATCCGAAGCTAAAAAGTTCATATAAAAAATGAGTGTATGAACAGCTTATTGCTACTGATTTTTGATAGGTTATTATAAGTGGGAGAATACACACAATATACAATTGAAATACAAAAATATGGTGGACATTTATTTATTATGAATTACTTTATGTATTTTATTTAGTAGTATTATTTAAACTTTAAAGTATGCATGTCTCATAAAGTATACTTTTTTAAAAATTAAAAATGCAAGTGTTTATATTTTTTGTTTTGGTATTAATGGGTAAATGCTTAGGATGCACATGGTTTGCGCACATTTACTAAAATTACAACTCATTTTCGCACATTTTTACAACTCGTTTACGCACAGATTATTTCTAGTGTAACCACTGGTTTGCGCACACATTTCCCTTCCCACTTTTACAGACTTTTATAATCAGAGAAGTATAATAATTTTAATTTAATGTAGCAATTGCCTTACATTTTTTATTGGTACATCGAAATGAAAAATTCCCACATTTTAATTTTCTGTACTTCGAAAACTTAAAATTGTTAATAGAAACACACATTTTACCGCGAAGCGTATAGTATATATTTGTTATTTCGTAATCCATATTTCTGTAAGCGCTATACGAGAGAATTGTAGAAACTAAAACTAAAAATTTGTGTTTGCGATTTCAAAACGATAGTACCAGTTTATTGATGGGTCATAAATACTGATAAAGTTTATGGAAGTAATATTGCCGATTAGGTATATAATAATATTATGTACAAAATATTATCATGGCTCTACCATATTATTGTATATAATATGTTGTGCGCAATCGAGTGGTTCCTTCTACAATATCTTGTGTGCAAACGAGTTACAAGTTTTAGCAGGGAAGTTTTAAAATGTGCGCAAACTAGTTGTAGCCAAATGCTTAACGTAAGCAAATGGTTTAAATGTAACTACAATCTAGTATATTAAGAAAAAACAGTTCTCAATTATACTGAAAATTATAATTCAGTCTTATCTATAAATCTGATTATAAATGTTTGTTTTTAAAAAAAAGAATAAATAATAATTATATTTTAATTATTGTACTTAATAATAATTGTTACCCCATGGTTATCTTCAATTATGTCTTTTCCAACGCTTGCTAATGTAGTCCACTTGCAATTGCTGATTGCCTTGTCTACACATCTTTTATGTACTTTACATTTGCATACCTCACAACTGTATCCATGCGATGTTACACCTAAATATTTAACAAATGAAAAAAAATATAAAAATAATAAACATAAAATACTATAAATGACTATATTGAAATTACCTGATAGCTGTTCTCGGCAGATATTGCAATATGTTGGACGAGCATGAGATGTTGCATGCCATGAATGATTTCCAGATAGTAAATCATTTAAATCTACACCTATAGGCTAAATATAGAATAATACTGTCAATAATTTAATATTTGGTACTTAGATATTTTTAGTTCAATTTTCTAAAACATTTTTTATTATATAAAATCAAAGTTAATAATTTAAATAATGGTTAATTTTTATGGTTAATGATTAAATATTAAAATCAAAAAAAAAAAAAATGTATAGTAATAATTTATTAAAATATTAAAAACAGTTTACTTTTGTTTGCAGAACTTATAGATAAATGATTATTCAAAAGACAGGAACATTAATATTCTATAATATGGGAAGAATATTTGTAATTATCAAATTATATTATAAATATAATAAAATATATTTATTCATATATTATAATATAATTGAAAATGAGTCATAAGTTTTAAAATATGAATACATTTTAATCGGAATAAGTAGTCTTCAGCTGTTAATTGTTTATTTTTATAAGACAAATTGTTGTTTACACTATTGTTCATAGGATATATAAAATGAATGTTTATTGTTAAAGAATACCCTATCAAACTATACAAAATATTTCATATGTATATTTAATTATATTAGCACCTTAATGATTACTGAAACTCAACACACAAGATCCTGAAACCAGAGTTTTCAGAACTAAAACAATTTTTAAAACAAAAATTAGAGCTGGCAAGTAATTACCTGATTTAAAAGATCTCTACTGGCTGTAACCTTTAATGCTGCCATCCAGTCTTCCATGATGTACAGTTGCTACTGTACAGATCACCGTGCGTTGGCCTCGGTCATCTGTAAAAGTCAAAGTTTAATCCGTTAAAGGATTGTATCGATTGCGTTCAAGGCGGCGCGCTATCAGTTCGTTCGTACGTCATGTCAGGACAAATAAGTAAGTAAATATTTGTAGTAAACGATTCGACTGACCGAAATACTGATCCTCCCAGTGGTGAGTACTCGTAACGTTGTCCAACTTGTGCTGCGAACACGGCATTACGACTCATTTTACAGCGCGAGATATCGGTTTAACATACAGATGGGCCGAACGGGGAAGAAAAAGTTTAAAAAAAAAAAAAAATTAAAAAAAACAATCGATTAATTATTAATTTAGAAGACTTTACTAATGTTATCATTCCAGGGCGCGATTATCTTTATCGTCTTAATCCGGTCTGTTATCACGCGGATGCGGTCGTCTGATGATAACGTGTATCAGCAATGTCGTCGCGATATATATATATATATATATATATATATAATATTCCGAATACAGTGTTCGCGTCCAAAAAATTATCTCACCGGTATAACGTCGTTACCGTTCGAACTCGGTGCACCGATAAGGTTTAGAAATTTCCCGCCGAATGACCGAGGCGTATCCGACTTAAGGGGCGTATTTATGAGGGAGGTTCAGAAGGTCAGCTGACCTACAGTTCTGCATCTGTTGACAAAATTATGTGCGTGAAGTTGGCACCCCGACTTTGTCCGATCGGCTCCAAACAGGTGTCATTTTTTTGCAACGAATTTGCAACAATTTGCAACGTTAATAAAAAAATTTGCAACACATTTTTACGGTGATAGAGACGAATTCTTAAATAAAAGGTGATAGATTATCCGCGTATTATCTGCCAGGTTTATCCAACGACAGGGGCGATTTTACGGGTGGGTGGGGGGGGTTGACACCCCCCCTAATGTCGGCAACTGTAAATAGTAGTCGGCAATTTTCAGAATACGCAAACTGTAATATATTAATATATTATGAAACCATTAGAAGTCGGATATCAAAGATTAGATACCCAGAAGAGCCCATGTTATTGTATTCTTGTAATAAGTTATAAAATGGTTATCACTAATATAATTGACAATTGTCTAAAAATAGAAATGTAAAATACCGATGTCTCGGTCGGTACGCAATATTCCGCTGTCCGGAGTAGTCGGAGTAGTCTGCTGTTTATCAGTTCAATGTATTCGGGTATTCCAATATCCCCTCTAATTTTATATTAACGATTTTATTGTTATTTAGTTATTATTATTTTCTTTATTCGTTGAGAGTTGACTTTGTGGTTATCGCTGTTCGGCATTCGCTACGATTTTACTTTTATTTAAATTTGTTTGTGCATTGTGCGATAATTTTTGTAAAAATATGGAGTCCAAACGTAACCGTTTTAAACTTGAATGTCTTGATTGTGGTAGTGTTTTTAATAATGACTATAAATTAAAACACGAGCGCGATGTACATCAGGGGAAAAAAGTGAAAATACAACATTTTGGTGCTCCTAGCAACCCGTTTGCAGCATCAAAACCAAAAAACAATAAGGAATTGGTAAGTTTTTTTTGTTCGATTTTTTATTCTTTTATCTAAGTTTGAAGATGTAAACAAATTATTTATTTTATAATATTAATAGGTACATAAAACGATAAAACACAAGACAACTTAGTAGTGAAATGGTAATTATTGTAACATAATATTTATTATATTTAAACAAATGTATTCTACTTTGCGTTTAAAATTATCATCTACATAAAAATTACTAGTTGATTTATTTAAAATTTCAATTTAAATTTTTTTTGCAACTTAAATTTCCCTCATAAACTAGTTTATATGCACAATTATTGTTCTGTGTTTAATATCTTTTATTTTTTTTTAGCAGGTTGAACCGAACCAGAAAGAGACCTAAGCGGCTTGATGAAAATGCTGACAATAGTGCTTCTTATGAATTGTTAAATTTTTACAGACAACAGTTTAATTTAGTTTTAGATACATTGATTAATTTAACAAATTCAAATTTAAAAGTTTTTGTTGAAACAATTCAACCCTTGTACAAAATATTAAGTGTTCCGTTGAAAGTGAACACATCACAAGATTTCAGTAAAGCCTTTTCTCTTTTCCCTCCTATGAGTCATGGAGCCAAGCTCTTAGATTATGATACAGCTGCAACAGAATGGGAAATACTGGGTCGCCAATGTGTTAATGAAAATTTAAAATGTATCGATGTCCTTCAAAAATCGGAAGAAGTGAAACACATATTACCTTGGGCTAATTAGTTTTGCCGCCTTTCATTTACATCTCCAGTTACAACAGCTTCTAGTGAACGGACTTTTAGTAAGTTGAAACTTATAAAACAGAATTTACGTTCCACGATGAATTCAAACCGTCTTAGCTCGTTGATGATATTGAGTTGTGAAAAAGATCTTGTTGATAAATTAGATATAAATTCTATTGTTACAAAATGGTCTTTGGCCAAACAAAGAAGAATAAATATTTAATCATGTTAATATATTTTAGAAACCTTAATAAAAAATTTTTAAACATATTTTTTTAAATTTGCTGTACATTTATTAAAAAAAGTATTTTTTATGTTCTTAAAATGTGGGCAATTTCATATCTATCGTGATACAATGATACCTAATTATTACTATAGAAAAATGTAATTACTGCAATATTTAATTTACAGTCGGCAGATTTATTCTTGAAAGTCGGTAATATTCACTCCAAACCCCCCTAAAAATAAACTCTAGGATCACCCCTGTCCAACGATATTCTTAAATTAACTAAATATTTTCCGCTATGGACAAATGTAATGCAACTCTTTTTTAAATCTCCTTACAAAACTGCCACATCAGCATCAGTTGAAAGAGATTTTTCCGAATTGAAAAATAAAATTCTTCGTTTCGATAAAAATCCAATGACTATTGATCGGTTTCTTGCTAAACATTTGCAAAGCATTGATAGTAATACTAAACTATTTAGAAGTTCACAACTAAAGCAAAATAGTAAAAATGCAATTCAAAATCTGAGTTTGAAAAAAAGCTCCACAATAAATGAACAATAAACAACTCAAGCAATTTGACCAACCATGTGTTATTTACTTTCATAAATTATAATTTATAAACTGTTTGTTAAATAGACACATAGATACGCATACATTTCAGTGCGAATTAGTCTATCGGATCTAAAATGTTGTGGTCGAATAAAATATCATTTAATCGTCTACCAAAATTTAAAAATGACAAAATAAAAAAGTTTCATACAATTTTAAAAACGTGTTATGATATTATTATAGATGTCTTTTTCAAAATGAAAATTATTCAATAATGATCATACGGCTTCGGATTCTCAAATATAAATGGAGAGAAGAGCTCTTAATGTTTTAAAATATCCGTAAAAGCGTAAAATATTTAAATTTTTGTATGCAAATTAATTTTGAAAGAATGTGGGTTATTACAAAAAAATCAAAAAAATCCCAAGTAAATCAGAATTTTTCGATGAAATTTGATCACAAGTCTGTATAAACGTGAAATAAACGAACAGGTCAATAAGAAATAAAAATTGGTTACTTGGGGGGCTAACCATGTCCTTAGCCCCTCCCTTCTTCAAAGTATAATATCTCGGAAACGGGTACAACACAAATGACGGGACTAAAAGCACAAATAAGCAAAAACGTAGCACAAACGACTATAAAAATTTGAACTCGAAAGTCCGAGGGGGGGGGGGCGAAATGTCCGGGTCCGCTATAACTACCTCTAAATTTATTTGTATTGACACATTAAACTAATTTTTATTTCATTAATCTTTAAGTATAATACTTTTATCAAAATATTCATTTTAAATGCAAAAGTTGTAAATTATAATTTAGTTATTATATAATTAATAGTATACAAAATAACTATAAGGTCACTTACCTTTGATTTCTTCATTTTCATACAAATTTACCACACACGATTGAAATAAAATACAATAACTGCTCCAAAAAGACGTTACGAATGATGACTACTTAGTAACACATTATCATAAATGATGAAGGAATTAATACATCAAAACTGAAATGATATATTATTTCAGACCCTACTCTAGGTTGAGTTACAGAAAAACCAATAATAATGAATAATAAGGTTTAAGTCCTCGAAGAAAATCGAGTAAGATGATTTATAAATATTATTTATTAACAGTTTATTCATATTGTAGGTATAACATAATTGTGGGTTTTACCAGCAGCGTTAGAAATCTGTCTGCTGCCAAACAATAGCCGTCCAGATAACTGAAACTTGGTTTTTTTATTATTATTAGCAGTAAATACAATATATTTTGCTCATTTTTAACGCACGTTTAAATAGTATTTATCAAATGTTCTATTACTAATTTTTCAACGTAAAATTATTTTTACGAGAAACATGTTGGGTTGCAATTTACGAAGCCTTCGTTACAAATAGTTGCAAATTGGCCTGAAAATTTTGACATCGGTTTGGATTCAATAAGACGATATGGGGGGGGGGGAGGGGGGGCTATGAGAAGTTAGCAACCCCAATAATGAAATTAGAATTGTGTTGAATGTGTTAAGATAATGTGTGACCTTTGTTGCAAATAGTTGCAAATTAGCCGGAAAATTTTGACATCGATTTGGATTCGATACGACGATGTGGGGGGTTACCACTTTTAAATTTAGAGTTATTGTCTATGGCCAATCTAAATTTCAGAGTTTATTGAAAAAAAAACCGATTTAATTATAGCGTATATAAATATATGCATTTCTGAAGGGAGAATGCGTTGCCCGTTTGAATAAAGAATGATTGACGTTGAATTGAAAGAATGATGTGACGTGTTATGTATACGTGTTTTCTTAACGTTTTTGTATATTTTTGAACGTTTATATTTATTGAAAAATATTTTTTTAGAATCAGATAGAATAACTGATGTTAAATTAATTGATGTAGCGTATTTTATTTAGTCACAAAACATATATATTATATAAACATGTATCGTGTCTTGTAATATTAATCTGCACAATTTAAGTTTAGTTTCAAACATGCAATAATTAACTTTGCCTACAAACAGTGTTGAGACTTATCTAGATAAATTTGTCTGTATGCAAAATAAATATAATATAAAATTTTATTGTCAGTTTAAATAAGTAATTAATTAATAATAATTAATTAATTTTAAGTAATTATTACTTGAAATATGAATTCCTTAATAATCAAACAATACATACTAAAACTGTGATGAAGGTTCATAATAATTACAATTTACCGTAACATGTGTAAAATAATTTTTTCTTGATATTTATACTTAATTTGAAAATGTTTGTTCATTTATACTTATCGATTAATAATAATGTCTATTTTCAACATTAATTTATAAATATAACATGTGTTAAAATAATATTGATTAATTAATTACACTAATTTTGAATCCATTGGATAAAGTCGGGGTGCTACGTGAAGTTGACACCCCGAAGCTATGTTCGTCTGTACCACCGTAAAAAAATGTGTTGCAAATTTTTTTATTAACGTTGCAAATTGTTGCAAATTCGTTGCAAAAAAATGATACCGGTTTGGAGCCGATCGGACAAAGTTCACGCACATCACTTCACGCACATGACAAAATTGGCCTCTTGAAGACCTCTTATATTTTTTAAGTGTGCTGACTATAGATTCAAGTCAATACTAAACCGGGATAGCCCCTATTTTTCATAAAAATTCGTATTACACATTTTTTATGTACAATTACATAAAACAAAGCCCATCTCAATCACACTTCCATATGATTATAATTTTTAATACATTATCAGTAATAATTTTTAGTAACAGTTTTTTTTTTTTATTATTATTAATCGAATTGCACATTATAATTAGGTAACTACCAATCTGTTATTATTTTTTTAACTGAAATTTGCATATGTTTAAGTATGCATCTGACACAAATTAAGAAATTGTTTATTTTAATGTGGGTTATAGAAATTTAAAATTTAATAGATGTAGATATAAACATATCATTATAGGCGCAACTAGACCAATAATTTTGGGGGTGCACAAATAGTGAAGAACTCACAGACCCGTGGTGGCAACACATGGCGGTGGAACCGAATTGAGCACGGTCCATATTTTTTAACAACCCGATTGAGCACAGTCATATGAATGCAATGCTGACAATTTTTCTGTCCGACTACAACCAGGCTATACATGCGTCTTTTGAAATACTCGTATACTTGTAATTTTTGTGTTTTACAAGTCGTATGGGAGGATGACTGACTGTCATAAAAATATGAGTTTTATTGAAATGCAAAAAATCAATTCAACTGTAATGGCTTTACGATGAATATTTAAGAAATAAAAATTCTAAAGATTTGCTAAAATATTTATTAAAAGTGTGAAATAAGTATTTAGGGATGCTACTTTAAAACTTTGACAAATAATAAAATTTATATAACATAAAACAAATATTAAAATAAATATCTACCTGTATATTAATTAATACCTATATTTGTAAAATAATTTTATACTTTTATACACTAATTATTACTTTGATGATTATTATAAAATAATTCATATAAATGTTTCAATTTTTTTTTAAATTATTATTTAGCTATGTGGTATGGCAACGTTGTACGTATTTTTATGCTCAATCGTGTTATATTTCGTATTTCTATTGTCAGTGGCGTAGATACATTTTTTTTCTGGGGGGGGGTTAAGACCTTTATTTTCGACGTTCTTAGGATATCTTAATTATAGACCTGCAAGGGCCATATATTTTCGGCTCGATCTGATCCATCAATTTTATCCTTAAGCCCGGTCCGGCCTGGTCCAAACTATATTGTGAAAAAAAAGCCCAGGCCCGGCCTGACCCATTTTTTCTTAAGCCCGGCCCGGTCCAGTCCAACATTTTTTTTTTAGTATTGTTTAGCCAAACGAAACAAATTTTCTATAAATATTCCAAATTACCGTTTTTATTTTATCTTATAATAATAATGCCGCAGATACCTTAATATGATTTTAGTAGTGTGTTGTTTTATTTTGTATTGACATATATATTATAGTGTAGCGCCAATTGTGGACAAGATGAGAGAAAATAGGCTGAGATGGTTTGGGCATGTGATGAGGCGAGAGGAAACGAATGCAGTAAGAGTGGTTATGAAGATGGACATTGAAGAGATAAGAGGAAGACCAAAAAGGAGATGGTTGGAGACTTTGGAGAATGACATGAGGGCTGTCGGTGTGTGCAGAAGAGATGTGATTGACCGAGTAAAGTGGAGGTGTAGGACAAGGGTGGTCGACCCCAAATAGTTGGGAGGAAGGCGAGGCAAAAGAAGAAGAAGAATAAGAAGAAATAGCATTATTGTACCCACGAATCAAGATATCATTATATTATATATTTATTATTATATGATTGTACCTAATTGTACCAGTATTGGTTTTATAATTATTATTTTTAATTATTGTTGAAGAAAAATCCTTAAAAAAGCCCGTCAACCCTTGATTTAATATTCGAAGTCAAGTCCAGCCCAGCCCGAAAAATTTTACGAAAAAAAGCCCAGGTCCGGTCCGGAATAAAATTTCAAGACTTAAAAAGCCCAGTCCAACCCTTTATTTTATTTTACAGCCCTGCGCGGTCCAATAACATTACGGGCCGGATCGACCCTTGCAGGTCTATAATGTTAATACGAATTCCTATTTAATAATATTAAATTTATAATGGTATTATTATTATATCTTATTTTTAATGAAAATTATTTTGTTACTCAATTTTTATTATATACTGAATCATAGTAAAATTAAAATATAATTTTATTATAATGTGTTGGTAAGTACATTAAATACATAAAAAAAAAATCTGGGGGGGTGAAAACCCCTTGCACCCTTCCCGTAACTACGCCACTCTCTATTGTGCAATTGCAACTGTGCTCAATTGGGTAGTGAAAAAGGTAAACTGTGGTCGATCGGGTTACAGCCACACATGGTACCCACACATTTTTTGGAAAAAGGCTTATATTTTTTGGGGGTGCACAAGTCTCCCGTGCACCCCCCTAGTCGCGCCAATGCATATCATATGATCATATTGTATTTTTTTGTTACAAGGTACACAATTATAAACCAGTTTCAGCCCCAATAAAGTGGGCTCTTGAAATAACCTGACTTTCAGTTCTTTAACTGTGGATCTACTCCTGTCCAACTTAACTCTATGGTGGAAGGGGGGGGAGCGAATAAAAACCCATACAAGAAATGTGGGGGCTATATTTATTTTACTCCTCCACACAATAGAGTGCCCTGGGAGTTATAATAACATTTATTACGCCTAATATAAGTAATTTTTTAATTTTTTTTTTCTAATTTACACAATATCTTGTTTGAAACTCCCTAAAAATGTTGAGGTTGTAGACACATAAAATAACTATTCAACATACATTAGGTATTTAAAAACAATACTAAATAATACTTACAATATTAATACAATACTTAAAAATAATATTAAAATAATAATTGTTTCAAATAATAAGTGATAGGTAATCGAAATTGATCTTGGTCTTGCTACATAACACTGTAAAAGTCTAGTCTTGAAATTTTTATTATAATTTTTAGAAAAATAAATATATCTATAAAATCACATTTAGTGTGAATAATTTATTATGAATAAAATGAAAGTGTAATATTACATGTAACATGTACAACAGTACGACGTGATTTTCGGGAAAACAGACAATTATTGAATTATTAAAAACGAAATAATTGGATAAAATATTTACTATAATGTGGTTTTATCACAATTATCAAGTACAGAAACGTAATGGAATTATTTTAAAATGATGAATATGACACAAATGTTGATGTGTGAGCAGAAAACATATAATAAAATCACCAGTCACCGATACGAGGGATACGTTATATTTTTAAGCCATAATATTTATTTAAATAACATAAATAAATATCTCCATTGAATTTAATACTATGAAAAATATATAATAACAGGATTTAATTATAGGTGGTACTTTGAGTATTATTATATTGTATTTATGACATGTGCTATTCGTGGGTTACTGTAAAATTGTATATTGTACAACTATCGAACTCTACAAACTCCTAGTCTAAGTATATATATGACTTTGTTCTTTAATTTTAAATAACTGTAAGAGTCTTGCAGCTAAACGAAAACTGAGACTGCAAGAACAAGATTAAGACCAATACTGTCATAATTTTGGTCTTGGTTTGTTCATCATTAAAAATAATAAACAATAGCTAATCTTATTGAATTATAAATTCCAAATTATTTTGTAATTTTATCTTAGAAAATATATAGCAAATAACATATCACTTGATGGGAGAAGGGTGATCGTTCCCGCAAATACATCAGTGGCCGAGGTGTTGTGCTGCGGGCGATGATCCCGGTAGCACTGTCGCCGGTTTAGAAATTTATATTTATAACTCAAAAATAACGTACGCGAAACACGTGTTCAAAATGTAAATAGCCAATAACTCTAGTGTACTAGCCGATTGGTAGCTGCAGTAGACGGTCTTGGAACTTTTTCTAGGAGTCGTCTCGGTTTAGAATTTCCGATGCAGTACAGTTGTACAGTACAGTTATCTGTCTTTCATTCATTACTACCGCTCGCTCATTTCAAATATCTCGACAACCACAACAAGAAATGTCGCTTATCTCATTTTATAGTAGCTTGTTGCAGGTTATAGTAGGCAATTACCTAATAAAATAGTAAAAACGATTTTGTGACAAAAAAATCAAAAATCAAATGAAACATCGATTTTGAAATATTGATTTGTTTCTCATTACCATGACCCAGTAGTGCGACGGATTTAAGTTAAGATTATCAAAAAATGGATATTTAAGGTTTTAGTTTTAAAACATTTTTTGGTCTTATCATGATACGTGTTTTTTTTAAATTATATTTCTCCATTAAGAAGATTTGGTTTTTACTTCGACTGATATTTTTTTAATTCATATAACTTTTTTTTTCGTGAGGTTATTAAGGGTAATAGCAATATATTTATTTGAAAAGTATTTATTCAATATTTATATGTCACATTTTGACCGTTTTAGTGTTCAATATACTACTAAAGCCGTTCTCCCACTAGGGCAACGCGACGCGACGCGACGTTGACGCGACTAAAAAAATAGTTGCCTAGCAAAAAATCGTACGATCTGATTTCGTGAGTTCTGCACACTATAGACGATGTTTCAGCAACTAAAATTGGTCAGTTGCAAACATGTCGTCCTCTGAAGATAACGATGCCATTGCATTATACTGGTATTATCAAAACCACAAGAAACGAAAAACAAAAAGGAGATATTGGGTACATCCATACATACAGAATAATATTAATTGTCGTATTTTTGTTGCCGCTATTATATTTATTTTTTTATTTTATTTATTTATAGGTATTTTGAAGTTATGTAAGCATGGATATTGCTCTACAGCTTCAACTAGTTTTATAGATAAGTTTTCTTCTTTTGTTTTTGCCATATTGTCAGAGATATTTGCCAAATAATAATATAATTAATTATGTTATTATAAAAAGTAATGTGGTTGACTGGCAACTTTTATCAAGCGACTGACAGCACTAGTCGCGCGCGATTAGTTGCTTTCGTGTCGCATCACAGTCACGTCGCATCGCGTCGATGGGAGGTCTCTGATATATTAACTATATTAACCCGTGTTTTATTAAACAAACGATTATCACGCGATATTTATTTAAAATCGCGTCGCGTCGCGTCGCGTCGCCCTAGTGGGAGGACGACCTTAATGAAAGACTTTATAGAAATTCTAAAACCATAAAATTACGCTTTTGTCTAAAAAACTATACATTGTGTAAGATAGTTAAAAATGAACCAAGGGGGGAAGTCCGATAACGGTTAAATTTACATAACATATATTATCTAGGTAAATAATCATATATTATGTACACTATATAAAACGCCTTACGATGTATGTATAACGTATAACAAATTATGTAATAATGTATTTTGTAGTAATACAATTTATTTTTCAAAAATCGTTTAAAATTATAATCTATGGAGTAGCGTATAAAAGTATTACTATAGAAAATATTTCCTTTTCTTCAGTCATTATTCCCTTATAAATTATTATTATAAAATGTTTAGTATATGCGTGTTCTGAAATTACCGTAATATTATATATAAGATATAACAATAGAATATTAATGTTTAATCTATTTATATTTTAATATATATTTACTGTGAATAATAACTAACCTATCCGATAGTGTTTACTCACAGTTTACAGTTTATAAAAGTAATGGCCTATTTTAATATAATATACAATAAATTAAATTAACTTTTTTTTTGTATTGAATCTAAAAAATGTATTATTGTTTATTAAAAGTTCAACAAAGTTTTAGGATTTTTTTTATAACGGCTGAACATAATGTAATGTTGGTTCTATACATTTTTATGTTGTTTTTTTTTTTGCCTTTTTTCGTGATATTATTCAAAAACATCGAAAAATTACATTTTCTTAAAAGAATATTGTGTACATTGTATAATGTATGTAAACTCAGATGATGGTATGTATCATCCGAGTTTGATTTTCAACCAACAAAAGGAAGAGTTTAAACTTTTATCCCACAAGTATGAAGTAAAAGAAACTTCTATACCGTTGCAATAACAAAAAAAAAAAAAACACATTAGAATAAGTGAACTATGTTTCATTTGGATTTAAAATTTTAGGTATAGTGCTGATGCCCGTGGATACAGACAGCTGTGTGTCACGTAAGACAACATTCGTGCATAGAACATCGAAAATAGTAAATTACGGTATATTTAGTGATTCAATTTTAAAAGTTTTTATTATTTACATGTCATTATAATTTTTTTAATTATTTCAATGATACATTTATCTATTTCTCATTAATGATAACGTCTGTGAGAACTGAGTTCTAGATACAGTCCGATATACGAGCAATTAATATAGTGTACATAATGTAATGTGACAATAATATACGAAAATAATTTTAAAAAAATAAAATATTTACCAATATTATTTTAACATTGATTGTAATAATTTAACATTTTCTAGTTAATTTGAAAAATTATCAGTCAAATTAAAGAATATTTTTATTCAATTAAGTTTTAAGCTAAAGAAGTGATTTAAAATATTTTCTATATGTATGAGTACTGTAATACACAAATTATTGTGATAGATGTTTAACGAAATAGTTGATTATGATTTAAAAAATTAAAAATAGCACAGCTTAGTTTTATATGGATAAGGTGTAAATTAAAAAATAAACGAATTTTTGTTGTTGACAAATTTCACTTATTGCTTTGAAACTATGAAGCGGTCTTTACTATTTAATAAAATATAGTTTTAACTATTAACTTATAATTGAACGTTTTTGCGTTGATCAAATATATATATTATGTTATTTTTGATTAACTCATTTACCTACCATTTGCCGCGATTCGTAAACATGTGGCATAAGGCGTTACTGAGTGGTCACACTATAATAAAGATGGGCAATTACGATTTTTAAAAAAATAATTTACATACAATACTTAGTGTGTAATAAATAAGTGTATAAACTTTAATCAACTTAATAAATACGCTTGTGCGACGAGAGAAAACCATAAAAATGGTTGCTAAAATCGTTTGTTATCAAGCAGAGAATGCCGCTTCGTCACACTTTGGATTATTATTGCGTTATTGTTACGAGTTACACTATATTATTTTATATATTCGTCTGTTGTACACACATGGTAAATTTGCCATTTGTACCAATCTATACATATTGTGCCCAGACTCTAGTTTGTTGTACATTTGAGTTAATTAACCTATTGTCGAATTCAATGATAAGAATATATTATGACCTACACCCGTGAAACATGACGGAGGGTTTTCGTTTACAATGTTTTAAATTTACGAGTTGAGCGCACGCGATATGTTCTTAAGAGAACGAATATATGAACAAGTATGTATACATATTTAATTAATCGAACAGTATTATATAAAATGGGTTAGCAAGAGGAAAACGAGCAAAAGCGAGATTTTATAATTTTAAACTGTGCAGCTATTGCGATTTTAATTGTTAAGAAATTCAAATTTTATGGACTATGGTATATTTAGGTTTATTTCATGTCATTAGGAAACCTTTTAATTGGAATTTCAAATTCTTACTAAATAGAAATTGAATTCCAAAATTGTTCGAAGTAAACAAATAGTGTCAATCAAAGTATTGTTGTATTTTCTTTATTGTTTTTGTTTTCTTATTACATAAATTTTTTTTTTTTAAATCGTCAAAACACCCGTCACTTGCGAATACTGTTAGACAATATTTCAGGTGGTCGTACTCTATAAAGGTCTACAACTATTTTATACATGAAATGCTTAACGTTTCAAAATGCGTCCGTTTTTCGAGTTAAAACAAATTATTTTACATCAGATATGCACACCCTAACGCGCTACAACGAATATTCTATTATATATTATTCAATCTATAAGAGCAAACGGGTTTCTCATCGGAGCCCAGTATTCATTCATGTGAAATAAAATAGAATATAAATAGGTATATGTATGTATGTATGTGAATAGAACATTGTTGTGTATACGTATTTAAACATACAACAGTATGTCAGTTTATATAAATATATTATATATTCAACACATTTGTAATTTACAAAGCAACCTATTTTAAACAAACGCGGATGAATACCGTTCAGTTGATCCTCATAGTTAAACCTAATTAAACTTTGTATATTTTAATTTTTAATACTCTCATTGTTTTGTTATTAAGAAACTAATTCCATATATATGAATGCACAAACGCAGACTGAATTAAGTCAAACATATTTTTTAAATTTATTTTGTGTTATACTCAAAATAACGGCAAAAAAATATAATAAAATAAAATAAACTAAAAGTTATACTTTTTGTCTATAAATATTTATTGTAAGAAATATCTTGTAATGTACTATTTATTAAGTATATGCAATTTAAATAACCAGCATCCCACCACTATCGAAATCACCCTTGGTATACAAATAAAATAATAATAATTATGTACAATTTTCATTGAGCCTCCTCAGTGTATGCGATCATACTAGTTACCTATATATAAAATATTATATATATATATAGGTATGTGCAAAAATTACGTTAAAATATCCGTTACTTACGGCCATATATTATTTCATATAAAAAACGATAAAATGTTTTTTCTTCTTTTTATATTATTTTTATATTTTTAACGTACATCATAATATTTGCTTTTCTTACTTATATAATGGTCTGATTTATTCACTGCGCACCGTACACACATGATATAATATTTGAGGATAAAACAATTTTCACGATTGTCAAAATGTTCACCGGACGGAGTGATGGATGAAAAGTGATTATATATATAACTACCGATAAAATATTATTTACACACAAACACTATATATATTTATACGTTTGAATCGCTTGCAACTTTTTAAGTGTATATATTTATATATGAAGCCGATCATGCGTATTGTATTATGTATAATGTTCTCTGGTCTATATTTTACTTTAACTGTCTGGCCGTACACATCTGCGTAGTACATAACGGCTGTCCGTTTCTATTTACACTTATATATATATATATATATATATATATATATATTAGCAGTATAGCCGTATAGCATATATATATATATATATATATATATATATACATATAGTATATATATCTACAGTCTGCACGTGTATACAGAGAGTCCAATGGTCTCCGGAAATAAATCTGAGAATCTGATGATTTTTATTGTACGAGTGAAATCGAAGATGATGGATAGTTACTTCTTTTTACTGCAAATACTGACCTTTTAAGCGCACTTTCGATATTTCGTTTTTTTTTTTTTTATTATTCTAATTGAATAAGCTAATAAATAACAAGACATTTTTTCGCCTAAATACTAATAAAACATTACGCCTGCACTTGAAAACTTGACGTTTTCTGTGCAATGATAAAAATCAAAATCAAGTATTTATCATCGATAGTAATGATTGAAAAATTAAAATTTTAACATATATATATATATATATATATATATATATATATATATATATATATATATATATATATATATGTTATTTAATTCAAACATTTCTTACAATAAAATATAAATTTTCTAGATCTTAGATTAATTAATTGTATAACTATCCTAAGTACTCAGTTTTTATTGTAGGATGATTTCGAATATTGTTATTTCAACAAAACATTAAATCTCAAGTACTTAAGAGATTTATAGCCATACAACCTCATATTTTAGCGTTTCATAATATTTTCGAGAATTTTGTTATTAGTGTATTATTATAAGTATATTTCTCATTCCACACACTATTGCGAGATAATTTTCTCAAAGTTTAAAAGTTTTTGATTACCCTGTGAAAGTACATTGAATCTCGGTGACCCCAATACTCGGAGAGAATTAGAGCTGTAGGCAGCCACTGCCTCCAACACGAAGCAAGATTTCTGATTTCGAAGAATATAGTATTCTCATTGCGGCATCACCGTAGTTTATGTATATCAGGGTGTATGTGTGTGTGTGTGTACGTTTCGATATTGGAGGTTAACTGTAGGATTAATGGCTTTTAAAAACGATATCGGTGCGCGCCAATTGTGGTATATATAATTGTATGGTGAGTTCTGTTGCCAAATAAATTATATGAATTGCAGCAAAACTTTAATACATAAAAATTCACTCATTCCACACACACACACACACACACATACACAGAAATATAGAAATCTCGACCACCTTCCTGGCAGTAGCGGTAAGACGTGTCTGAGGATACATTTCCTATGATAAATTAATAATTAAGCGCAGATTAACCCTTATTTGTAAGGAAGTATATCTACATATTTCAAATTGCTATACAGAAATCGTATTTATACATATAATAAATATATGTATAAATTATATGATAACGATATTTATGCCACGCATTAATGCACGTATTTCGTACTAATATTTTATCGGGCTAATATCATTACAGTATAATACGTTACATATAATGTTATCAATGGTGTTTGACGCGATTTGGTCAGGATTACTGGGGTCGCAGAAACGTTAAGTTCGTTGTATTTAGTAACGCATGTCAAAATATTGATCGTAACAATCGGATTACAGATTGTTTATCGTTATTCTGAGTCTAGTGTAATGGTTTATGTTTATTTTATCTATATAAGTAATAGTTTATGTTATTAAAACGTGATCATGTTATCGATATTGTTATACTTGTACACATTATATAATACAGAATGTTGAAAAAGCGTTAACATTTTATATAGCTTCTATAAACATACATTAATAGTTGTATATCCAATATTATTATTTATTTAGTCAGTATGTCGAGTGACTATTTAAGTTCACTGGAAATGTATACGAACATTTGTATTAAGTATAATGCATTTTGATTTTGAACAAGAAAAAATAGTACGCATCGGAAATAAAATATTATTAGGCATATGGTTGTCATTTTCACTTAGGCTAGTACATCATGAAGGTAAAAAATGCAATACATTGGTTTAACACATTTTAAAGATTTTTAAAGAGGAAAATTAATGTTGAACTTTTATCTTCGACACATAGAGTCAATAATTAATACGTTAGGTATAGATTTATAGATTTATACGTTAATACGTTATAGATTTTACTGCTATATAATGCTGTTATAATATCAGATACCCTTTAATCGCTAATTAAACGTGGGCAAATATGCATTATCAATGTAGACGGAAGTTTCTAATAATATGTTACTGTTAATAATACAAATGAATAATGTATCCGTTCTGAGAACTAACCTAAATATACCATATTGTTCAATCTGTTTGCTCTACAAGTATATTTCATAAATAACAATTGTTTTTTAAACCTTTTCAAACATTAAATATACCTACTTAGTTATGACCAAAAATCTTAAACATGCAAAACTGGAAAAGAAACTATTGTATAAAGTTTATGAACAGTATATATAAATATATATTATATTTGTAGGCAGGTAAATTAGAAAAATAGGACACTAATTGAACATAAATATAAATAATAAAATACTTATAATACACTTTTTACGTATTATAGTACAATAAATACAATCGCAATACATTAAGGTACAGACCAAAGAATAAAATAAAACTAAATAAAATTGTATATGTCCTAAATACATAATTACGTATGTAATTCAGAAACATTGGAGATAAGATATACGAGTATTAGAAAATCAACTTCCCACAATGTGATGGATTTACAGCATGAATCAAGCAAGGCACAGTCGTGTTCGAAATTGATTATTATGTAAATAAATAATTTCAATTTGATTCTGCGGTATAAAAACGAACTATTGGAAACCCATAGCTATGTGTCATTATTGATGTCGATAAATTATTGTAATATGCTGTATAAATACATGTGCTCGCATATTAAAAAAAAATTTATCAAAATGTTTTTTTTCCTTATACAAGTTAAATTTTTATCAGAAAAAAAATGTATAATATCAATGTATTTCAAAACCGATAAATTTATTTTAAAACATATCGCCCAACATTTTTAAAAACACTTTACAGGATAAAATTGAAAATCGAGAGCTATAACTTAATTTTTTTTTTTTTAGTAAATTTGGTTTATACAAAGTGGCATACGCACCATACAAAATGGTTTCTTCGCTTACAGATAGATATTTCTCTTACAAAAAAAAAAAGATATATATATATATTTTTTTTATTTAAATTAATATCGAAAGATTACTGGGCCTCACTAAAGAAAATTCAGATGTATAAACTCTGTTATATATCTAATAATAATAACAATCACGTTTGAAATTTTACTAAAAAAAGTTAAGTTAATTCGCTTAAATAGTTAGAATGTGAGTCCGGAATAAAGTTTAGTAATTTGCATTGTTTCGAAGAGAATTGCCTACATACCTATTATACTGTCGCCTGTTTTGCAATGGCAATTATCATACATGTACGATATTGTAATACTGATACGCTCTGGGGCGTTTCTCTGCGAAGGTTAGCGGACATCAATACACGAATCTCCTCCCAAAAACGTAATTTTTATTATGGTCTACAACCTGGAATAAACGACCAAATTCATGATTACAACCAAAACGTTATTAACGTCTTCATCAATCCATCCTCATTGTCTAATTCGAAACTCCGGTCATCGGTCACAGTTTCTCGTAGTCTGTTCGCGTAAACCAGTCGATAAAACATACCTGACTTTATTGTTTCACGTGTGCGCGGCCGATGTGTTCAATAGTAATCCCGACGGATTGATCAATGGGTCATGAGGACCAACGGAAAGACGCGGAAGGGGATCGGCGAGGACTTTTTGCGGCGAACGCTTTTTTTTACCACAATATCTCTTCGAGAACATTTTCTATTTCGGTTGCTTTTTTCAGTTAGGCTGTTTGTATCGACAATATGGCGATCAAAAAACTTATTCAACTTACTTAATAATTACTATTTTGGTGCAGCAATTTCCACGTGAACATTATCCGCGGTTAGAACTTACTTTGTACTACAGGCATGTTCTGTATATAAACAGTATGCGTGTACTCAAATGGGGGTTTTAGGGATTCACCCCGCCCCCTCCCACTTCTACCAACACTGAAACTGTAGGAAAACGTGTACCTGCATATTGTTATTATACTGAACAATCGGTTGAAAGGTAAAAGTAACTAAATCTAATTTTTTACCGTTATTCGTCATTTGTTAATAATATTGTTATTATTGCGTAGCTCCTGAAAACCCTTAAAACCTTTCCAAAAATATTTTTTGTGCGCCCACCTGATTAGCGTACTGTCACAAGAAGAAACCCTTCGAAGGAAAATATAAAAACACGATTCAATAACGGTACTATTATGTAACATTATTATTATTAATAATATTATTATTATTATTATTATTATTGGAAATGGTCGCTGTACGGTTTCGGAGTTGGGGAAGGGGTCAATGTGACTTTTATGGTATTATTGTACAACTACAGAGACGCTAAAGACGTCTCTTTTATTTATCTCGCACGCATATTCTCCAACGTTAATGTAATTATTTGAACAGAGAAATAATACAGTGAAAAATATGTTGCTCAGATGCATTAGCGTTATTGTGTTGATAGTCTTGATAGTCTTGATAGTCCGACTTCTAACGCTAAAATATTATTTGCAAATAAAGTCTATACGTTTTCATCCATTATATGCATCTACTATATTTATTTATAATAATATCGAACAAAATACAGTAGTCTTACATAAATTATTTTTGTTTTTTGTATTAAGTTGTAATTATTTATATTTCATTATAATTGTATTTTGATATTATAAAATTATAATATTATTTTCGTTAATTTATTCAACAATTCAATGTTCACTATTATTTTATGTATACTATACTATGACTATTCAATAAAGTTTGTTTATATTTTTATCATAATACAGTAAATTTGAATAATAAATAAAAATATTTTTTGTATAATTCATCTATAAAAAAAAAAAGTTATAAATCTACTTTATCTTTTATTCTTTTGTAATTATAAAGACGACTTTTTCTTTTATAAACACTGGATAAAACTTAAATTTAAATTTATTAATTTGTCAAAGTGACTGTATGCGTAAATATTATCTCCATGTTTTATTTAAATATTCGGTTGATATTTCAATTTTTTTTTTAATCAGTTAATGGAAAATTAAAGGATTTTCGTCATTTCTACAAAATTAAATTAGACTTTAAAGAAATTATATCCATGCATATAATCCAAATGTCTTAAACAGACTTATGACCTTTTTATTCATAGCGATGATAATGCTTCCTTTATTCTATACAGCTGCAATTACTGAAACACGTATAACCTAGATTTGGTATAACCAAACCTAACTACTGTTTAATTAACTCTAAAAAAGTTAATCCTGTTTTACATCTCATCGTATGTACCAAATATCACATATTACATCGCGCATAGCCTCCGACTGCATTCGTTTTTGTTGATAATATTAATATTATCAATAGATTATTATTAGTAATAAACGTTTTCTCATAGACCGCAGTCCATTTTTAACTAAAAATATATTTTCAGATTTATAACCACAATTATATAACAGTTGAAATATCAACTTTATAAAAATGACTGGAAGAGTACGTAGTAGGATTATCTGGTATGTATCCCTGAAATCAAACTTATTATTTTTATTACAATAAATTTACGGTCACGGTCACGGTCTATAGTATGTAATTATTTGAACTATGTAAAGGATCAATAACTAAAATTACTTACAATTAATATTAGTTTATATTTTATTTATTAATTTAGTTTATATATCGTTTAATCTAACCGTTCACCTTCAACACAAGCTTTTGCTTACAGGAGGTGTACAAACCTATGTTATATATTATTGAAAATTATGTTGTCGTTTGTCAAAAAAAAATTATAAACAAACAATATATTTTGAATTATATATTAGATAAAACTACACTGGGTGATTTATTAAACATGCTTTCCCCTTTTATATTTTTAAATTATTCATTTTTTTACGAACTTTGATTTATATTTGTACTATAAGCATATATTTTCCAATACATGGATTTTTTGTATTTCTTAAGAAATATCTTATGGTAATATAAATTTTTGTTTTCGATGAGGAACGCTATTTTTCTACGCAAATAATTATTCAATTTTTATGGAAGTTGTATGTAAAATAGACAACATTTGAACCATAACTTTTGTAGCCATACACATTTATTTAAGAAGGACTTGGTATTATTTTCTTTGATTAGTACAACAAAATCATCATTAATTTTTGATAATTTGGTGAAATTTGTCATTTTATAAAATAACTATTTGCCACTGTTTCGGGATAACAGGTATTTTAATTTTAATTATTTTACGCGCGGAATAATAGATTCATTAAACAGTAGTAAATAATAAAATTAATTTATATGGTTGCAAATCAATGTTATATTATGATTAAGAACGATTCATTGAAAGTAATGCGTTTTGAAAATGAATGAATTAATATTATAATAATATATGATGCGAGTAGTACCTACACTATTGTATTGAATTAGTTGAATTATTAGTCATTGTTGGGCATTTAGAACGGCTACCAATATATTATGGTATAATGTATATTTATTATTTTGAGTCGAAATGTTTTGGTATTAATTTATGGACATCAGTGACTGTGAACAGTATCTGGATAATAGGGTAGTCGCGACCTAGAGTCGTCATTATCTCTTAATACATGATATATTTTCGAATGGGCAGATTATTTTATTATATAAGTATACAGTGTAATATTGTAATCCACCATTCGAAAACATATCGAACAAAAACGTAAATAAAACAAAATAAAACACCAACTAAGCGTACATAATATTATAATACGAACATGTAATTACATATTTATTATGTATTGATCGACTTTTTATAAAAAAAAATTCAAGTTCGTGTATTGTACTCTATCATGACAATAAACCGTTATTATTCATTTTACGAGCGTTTATTTTGTGTAACGTATCGTTAAAATTAATATATCTAATATTAAGGCTTATATTAATCGAATTTCATTGTTACAATATAGTTCGTTGAACCATCATCGTTATTCACGCGCACGTGCAGCTACTGCAGTTGTAATCCAGTCAGACCATTCAGTTGGTAGCCGTAAGAATAGTCGAATTGCACTTGTTACCCAAATTGAAACGGTCAAACTGCATTCTGGTCAAAAAATTAGATGTTTATACATTTATAAAAAATCTAACAATATCATCGTACTTTTAATCACAAATCGTTTGAATCAAGATATATTAGACAATGTTTTATTGTGTTTTTGACAAAATCATGGCTATAACAAAAAAGGCGCCTATTATGTAAAAGAAGGTATTATTATTATGTTATATATTTTTCTATGTAACTTTACGTCTTGTAAAAAATGGTTATTCGTGAAAATGAGATTATTTTTTCGTACATTTTTCTTGAACTGAGTGCAGTTCGATTATTGCGTTTTTTTTTTTTTTTTAAGAGTACAAAAAATAGCTGTGTAATCTTACCCATCGCTATTATTATTATTGTCCAATGGTATTTTCGCAACTGCGAGTATTTATCGCGAACATCTCATACAATTATGACGATATAACCGGAAAAAACAAATCGAATTAAATGTATGTTACAGGACGCTAGAAGAAAAATCCGCAAGCGGGTTTAGGCGCGGATCGGAGATCGAGATGTACACATGGTTTACATTATAGTACCGGTTCTGATAAAAATATACTGGGAAGCTAGTACGTGGATCTCCTGTCCGTTTACCTTTAAAATCTTCACAAACAACTTGTGTATTGATCAATTCAATTTGTTTTCAATTTGGTCAAACGGATGATGTATAAAAGATTGAATTGAGTTTGAAGTACACGCGCAGCTATATATAATTCATTATAACGCATTTCGGTTTATATACCACTTGCGAAATACCTTTATTGTATCATATGTTTGTGGCGTGTCCGTTTGCCCGTCACGGATTTTGTTCAAATGGTTCCATTGTGGTGTCATTACCGATTTTATAAGAATTATATTATTCAACGATGTTGATTCTATAATACAGGTATAATTTTTATTTGTTGACGCATTATTGCGTTTGATTGTCGTCGATTCGATCAATTGTTAAAAAAATTTTTTAGTCGCCTTTACACACAGTTTTTCATACAGGATTTCCCCATATCGTTTAAGCTACATGTAAATTTGTATACGCGTTCACTTCTATTAGACGATATCACATTAATCGTTCATTGATTCCAATGTACATTCTTAAGTTAAAAAAAGAACCAGATGGGCCTCGCTCTGCTGTACACTTGGGGGTGAAGTGCGACTCTTCATAGGATAGGTCATTATAATGGATTTGTTAAATTTGAATTCAATGATAGGTATCATTGTATACAAAAAACGATTCTGAACGGAGATGATATGTTTGTCTAGAATATAATACAATGTTATTTATAAATATTATAATAAGTATATTTTATTTTGAAACGAAAAATTTAGAAAAATCGAAAATTTAAATTGTCTATCAATAAGTCAAAATATGTTAAAATACTTTGAAAACTTAACCATGTATAAAAAACGTCAATATAAAGATTTGGTGAAAATTTCAAGTTGTTGCAGTTTTTCGTTTTTGAGTTAGAGCATTTTAAAAAAAACCAATATCTTTGTCAGTCTAGAATATTATACATTCTATTATATTTTACATGTAATTTTATATCAATATTCGAAGTTCAAACGCTTATAAAAAAAAATTGTGCCTATGGATTTTAATAATTTTTTTTTATCACCGATTATAAAAATAAAATATAAAAAAATCGAATATTTTAAATGCCTATAAGTGGCTTAAAAATCAATATTATATTTTGAAAAAAATATGACATAAAGGAAATACCAATCTTAATAGTTGGTAGAAATTTCAAAAATCTGCGACTTATACTTTTTGAATTATAACAAATATTAAAAATCGCTATTTTATGCAATTTTGTAAATATTTAAATTTCAAACAGTCATAACATTTTTTCCTCTAAATACGGTATAAAGTTTTTTAAAGATTTTTGAAGAGTAGCTTATAGATAACCTAGTGTTAAAATTTTGAACCTTAAGTATGAACAGAAAAAAATTTATGAATTTTTATCTACAAAATAACTTGCAAATTTTCGCAATTTTTACATATTTCGTATAAATTGGAACTTTGAGCATTTATAAAAAAAAATTGTGACTTACGATTTTAGATTTTTTTTTATCAGTTAAGAAACAACTTATAAGAAACCTTGTATTATATTTTCAAGATTTTCTGGCCGGCCAAAAAAATTTTATCGTTATTTTAAAAAAAAAAAATTAAAAAAATTGAAAATTTCAATTGTCTATAAATAGCTCAATAAAAGTCAAAATACTTTGAAAATTTAACGGTGTATAGAGAACGCTAATCTTAACATTTGGTTTCAACAATTTCAAGTATTTACATAGATTAGTTTTTGAGTTATAGCAAAATAAAAAATTTGATTTTGTCGAAAACTGGTTTTGCGTAAAAACTCCCGTTTTTTTTTTTTTAGGGTTTTTCCCGTCGCATTTAAAAAATATTGAAAATTTTTTACTTTTGACCCCTTAAAGTACCAATTAGATTCACTTTCCTTTCAGAAAAGTTGCTACGTAAGCAAATCGAAGCATTTTTACTGCCAAAAAAGGTGTCTTCAGACACAAAAAAAAAAAAAAAAAATAAAAAATAAAAAAAAAAACACACTTCATTGTAAAACCAATAGTTTCCATCACTCCGTTCAGAATCTACTAGAAGTTGGGAAGTTGGCATGTGCTTTTCAAAAAATACGATAAATCTTGCTGAAAAAAAATGCAAGTATTATGTTACAACACATTACAGTCCTGTAAGTATTAAAGACACTTAATTATTATATTATGTGAATTGTCAAATGAATTGTGCTCAGTGCAGAGTTATGAATCAATAAACAAAGATGCGTATACTGCTCGTACATCTTAAATAAAACGATATCGTTATTTTTTGGGTTCCTGCATAAATTATTAGTTCGTAAATAATTACTATGAGCCCCCCCCCCATCTCCTATATCGAGGATTAGCAAAAAGAAATACTAAATTAAGAAGAATTATAGTTCTTGATTTTTCTTCGACTGCGCCTACAGTAAAATTATTTTATAGATAGGTTAACGTGTATCGTTCACTCTTATTATACTACGAATATTATTACTACGGTCTATAGCTGGGTTTGATTTTATTTTTTTAGGGAATGGGTCTCATATTATTTAAAAAAAAAACCCCGCTTGTCATATTCGAAATAATGATATGTGTTTTTAAATCCAGTTCTCATTTATTATTGCATACTTTTAAATTTAAAATTTGAAATTATTTATATTTTTTAATATATTTCATTTTATTTATCAAATTGTCCTCCTATGTGCCATGCACTAATAATTTCACGATTTCTATAGATCGATGTCTATTATGTTATACTTTAATTAATTTGATCGAATTGGCAAAAATATATGCTATTACGAGTATGTAGTCGACCTCACATGCGGACATTATTCGATTATTTATTATCCGTGTGGTCAGAACCGTACGGTCACGCCATACACCTATTACCGCGATCAGTAAATGCATTTATAGACATTATTAAACGTCATCGTAAAACGCTTTTTTTTTTCTGTTAAGAAGATGAACTGCGGTGTATTATCCAAACCAACCAAATATGAACCACGATCGCATGTTGTTTTCACGATTGATTATTATTGCAATCCGTTTTCGATTAATTATATAACGCCCGCAATTTATTGGAAATTTACAACGGGCGCGGTAACACTAGAATTGTAACTAGAAGATAGTTGGCAACGTTGTTCCGTAATACTGGATTTCCATTATTTGACCTGCAGTACTGACATTCAGTAAAGACAAGACGTTGTTTGCAAGTAATAATAAAAAAAAAATAAATAAATAAATCTAAAAACTCTCTTATCGTTTAAGATTACATTCTTAGACGGCGGCAGGTTTTGATCTTTCTTAAGGATATCTAATTTAATGAGCTATCAATTTATATGCATAAATATAATTAAAATATTTCTCACTTGACAATACCGATCAGTGTAGAGCTATAACTACCTTACCGATTCGTTTGAATTTTGAAGCAATTCGTACTAATTACTGTGTATAGTATGCATTTACGGGTTTAAAGAGTTTTGGGCTCTATAATAAATGTATAAATTATTACATTCTTTGGCTATCTAATCAATATTTTTTTAGTATTTTTTTTTAATACATTTGATTTAAATAATTACCGATTGAAGTACCAATGATGTACACCATCCATACATTTTAAAATTTTGCAGATTCATGTTTATTTCTTTAATTTAGTATTTATACAAATTTTTATGATAAAATGGGGTTCTAAGATAATTTAATATAATTTATCTCGTATTATTTATTTACCGTTTTTCATAACAAAAAAAAAACAAATAAAAAATTTTTTTTATAAAATTATATTAAGAGGAGGTGAGATTTTTGAAAATTGTTCGAAATAAAGAAATTGGGAAACACTGGTGAACTAAGTTTATTAATTGGGTATACAGTAATGGATATTTACAAAGAAATATAGGTATAATGAATCATTAAAATGACATCCCCACACATACAATCGCCGAATTATTTGACTGAACGTTGACGTCCAAAAAACTACACGGTTATTCACTCCGATAAAATGTGTAGCGATCTCCAATATACTTTAGGATAGCCGTCACTGGAGGTCGGACAGCCTTTGTATAACTACAGTGGTGGACATTATAATACCAAAACATAACCTTAACATCACTTGATCGACGGTTCAGAATATAGTAAACTCGTCGGACGAAAGGATACAGCAATATACTGTGTAATATTTAATTCCTGAATATTTGAATACGCCGTTAACCCCACCTTGATTTACGAAATATCCATTATAACTTGAGGGCGGAACAAGAGTGGTCGAATTCGGTTTTAATAATACAATACAATTTGTTTTTAAAGAAAAATAGTAGAGTTTGATTGGAGTATTTATTGATCCCTTTAGTAAAATCTATTTTCGGAAGACAACTATTGCAATATATACTCGTATATATCCTCCGAAAATATATTTTACTATATTTATATAAATAAATATAGTATACAATCGAGTTTCTTAGTTTGCACAGCTGCGCAATTCACTCAAAATTATGTATTTTATCATATCGGTCACGCATTCGTCTGCATAGAATTATTATATTATATTCATTTGAAATATCATCCAAAGGGATAAGACGCATTATAACAGTACAGTTGCATAAAATTGTGTTTATTATAACCAGAGTTCGGATGTTTAGGAAATCGCATATTTTTTTCTTCTGATCCAATTTTATTCGAACCTGGATACAAATTTGATTTATGTTCTACTGAAACAAATAATTCTATTTTTATTTTGCATATTTTTGCATATTTTATGGTTTTATATTTTTATTATTGCATATTATTGGGATTTTAGGATATAAATGTATATTTCAGTACATTTTCGAATATTTTTTAAAAACATTTTAAATTAACAGTTACATAAATGATAAATTATTGACCTATGTAACTGTTTGTTCTGAATATTTTTAGATTCAAGTTAAATTAAAATAAAATACCATTTGTCACAGTGTAACGCTCATATTTTAAATTAGTATATATCTAATATTAAAAAATATAAAATATAAAAATAACAACTTATAAAATTGAAATACATGCATATAAGTTAAAGTAAATTTTTAATACATAAATACATTTTATTCTAAATATTTTGGGTTTTTATTTTTAGCTAAAATGTATATTTTATACTTTTTATGCATGTTTTGAATGTATATTTTGTTATTATAAATACACACATATTATAGTAATTTTAAGTGTATAAACGTCTGAACCATAATTATAACAGTACGTGATTTTCAGTCTTTAAATCAATGACGTTAAAAGTGTGTTAGCAACGTTGGTATAAAATTACAAAATAAATCAAAAACAGCACAAATATTACCTGTTAAATCGGTCAACTAGAAAATAAAAATTGTGACAAGAACAAATAGTAGTTGTTGGAATTTTCCCTGTGTAGATTTATAGCTTATTAAATAACAAGTCTAACGAACGTTTATTATATAAAATAAAAAACTAAAAATATAAATATGTAAAAAAATACATTCCTCAATTCGCTCAGATAATATAAAAGTAATGTACATATTTAATAAAAAGTGTATATAAGTTAAATAGATTTTACATTTTAATAGCGTCAAGTTTCAGAATGGCAAATATAAATTACCTTAAGTCACACAAAACAAAGAGTCAAAGTAAAGTATTGCTCACTTTGAAAATATTATACGCGTGAGAAGCTTTTTCAAAGTGAATGAATATAATCTAGAATATTTTTAAAGTCAAAGCATAATTTCAAAATATTTGTTATTATTCTCATTTGCTAGTGGTCTCCATATCATAGTGGATTATTTGAAAATGAATAAAATATTTAATCAAAAGAATAAAATGTAATTATTTATACTTTTGACAAATTCTTTATCTGCCACCCTTGCCTACTTCTCTCTTCTTCTTCTTCTACTTCGCCTTCCTCCCAACTATTTGGGGTCGGCCACCCTTGTCCTACACCTCCACTTTACTCGGTCAATCACATTTCCTCTGCACACACTGACAGCCCTCATGTCATTCTCCAAAGTCTCCAACCATCTCTTTTTTGGTCTTCCTCTTCCTCTTTTCCCTTCAACGTCCATCTTCATAACCACTCTTACTGCATTCGTTTCCTCTCGCCTCATCACATGCCCAAACCATCTCAGCCTATTTTCCCTCATCTTGTCCACAATTGGCGCTACACCAACACTACCTCTCACGTATTCATTCCTTATTCTATCTTCTCTTGTCACTCCACTCAACCATCTAAGCATTCTCATTTCCGCGACACTCATACTTTGTTCTATTCTCCTGTTAACCGCCCAACACTCTGAACCATACAGCATAGTTGGTCTCACTACACTTTTATAAAATTTACCTTTCAGCCTAATTGGAATTCTCTTATCGCATAACACGCCCGATGCTTCTCTCCATTTCATCCACCCGCACTTAATCCTATGTTTTACATCAATGTCAAAGCCCCCGTCCTTTTGAACAAAAGATCCTAAATATTTAAAGCTCTCAACTTCACCTATCCCATCACCATCTATTGTCAGTTGTCTCCTCATTCCTTCAACTTCTTGGTCTCTTTGTCCAAAATCAAACTCAATATACTCAGTTTTATTTCTACTAATTCTCAATCCCTTTTCTTCGAGGGCTAACCTCCACTCATTTAACCTATTATTGACAACTTCTAGGTTTTCTCCTATCAGAACTATATCATCCGCAAACATCATACACCATGGTATCTCACCCTGTATCTCCTTTGAAACCTCATCCATTACCACTGAGAACAGGTAGGGGCTTAGAGCTGACCCCTGGTGCACACCTACTCCTATACACCCTTGCCTACTGGTTATTAAATAATCAAATATTGAAAAACGTATTTTATTTAAATTGAACGTCATTATTATGTATATTTTAGAATTGTATATGCAATAGTCTCATATCATCATTATTCTGTTTGTATGAGTATGCACACAATGTTTTGAATTAATATTATTCCTTCAACAAATTATTTATTAAAATATTTTTTTTTAATATACAAGTAATTCAACGTTTTAAAATGAAAATTTACTTTACGACATATTTAATTGAAAATATATTTGTTTAATTTGTACATACAAAAGATATACAAATTTTGACCTCTTAATAATATGATATATTTTATGATTTCATTATGAGTATTAAAAATTCAATAATTTGCATTAAATAATTATTATAAATTAACAAAATTGTGTTTTTTGCAAATTACAATATACATCAAATTATTTCATTTTTCAGATTTATCAACAATTAACGTAGCTTCTTATAAGTTCATAATTTTAAACTTACAACTTACGCTTATATAAAAAACTGAAATTATTGTTTTTATTATTTTTATATTTTTACTTTGAAAACATTAATGTATCTTTTAAAAATAGTATAAGAATATTTTTGTTCATATTGTTATTACAAATACGAGTATTTGTAGTCTTTGATATTCTTTATAAATTTAAAAAAAAAATACTATTATTATCCATTTTTAGATCTAAAAGTAATAGGAATAGAAAAAAAAAATTAAAATGCATGCAAAAATCAAGCTGACCATTTTTTATTTTATGTACAATATACATTGGTATTGACATATATATCAAATTAAAAAAACAAAACACGACACCTGTCAAGAAGAATATGATATAGATACCTTCATCTATCAAGCTTAAATGTTTGTCACATATCTTGAAAGTGTGAATACCTCATGAAATGAATAACGCGTAAATTAATTATATTTACTTACGAAGATATGGTTCCAATTATTTTTAATAATTTTTCTATTAAACTAGTATTTGATAAAACTATTGTAATATGAAATGGAATCGCACTAGTGCAGAAATGTGTGAAACAAATTTTAGGCATGGATCTTGTTGTTTTTCACTTTTGATTCTAAGCTATATTCTGAATTGAAATTAAAGATATCGATCACAATATTATGGATTACATACGTTTTGTTATTAATTTATCATTTTTTTTCCGTCGGAAAATAGGTTAAATTCTATAAAATTAAAAATAATGAATAGTTCGATGACTTCAGATTTATTTTAATGGATAACTAAATAATAATATAAGACATACATTACTATAAAAACAAATACATATATACACTTTGGTTTTTTTATTATGATTACAATTTTTATTACACAATCTAAAAACAAAATTTACAATAATTGTAATTGGTGAACATTTTTTTAATATGTTCACTGAAGAAGTCTCAAGTAAGGAGGCCACTTTGGTGGTACTCCGACTAATTTTGGTTTTCATTTTCATTTCTATTTAATAAACTGATAACCAGGGCTCGGAAGTTGTAGCACTAAAAAAATTAATTTTTAGCGCTTAAATATGCACATAAAAATTTTAATATAAGCGCTATAAATAGCACTAAAAATTGGAAAATATGCAAAATAAAATTTTCAACAAAAAATTTAAGATACAAAAAATTTATAGATTTTTAATGTACTTCATAGAATATGGTGGTAGATATGTAAGAACTATAGGTAATATTTGAGAGTATGTACAACAGTTCACGATCAATCGAACATGTGATTTATGTGATGAACATTTATTTTCGTTAAAATATTCGTAGACGGCTGTTTGGTAGGTACCTAATTTAGTTTTTCAACAATATATGTTTACTTCCTTTATTATCTAAAAATACGCCCATAAACAGCATTTAAGACTCCAAATTAGCAAAATAGCTCCCATAGTATGTATTTATGTAAAAATATTCCCAAAAATAGCACTAAAAACCTTAAATTAGTAAAATAGCGGTAAAAACCGTAAATATGCAAAAAATAGCAAAATAAAATGTCGTGAATGACATCAGAGAAGTGTGAAACATACTTGTATCTTACTTTGGATGTTCTGGGACGAACCAAGAAAAATATGCATTTTCTAGAACTTCCGAGTCCTGCTGATAACATTTTTTAAACGATTTACTGTCATATTAATAGCATACTATCTATTAATTTAACTTATTGAAAATTCTTGAAATTATTATTGTTTGTTTTGTGTTATAATTGTATGTATAATAGGTATATTCAAATTGAGTTACATACATTTTGTTTTATTCTGTTCCGATAGGCGCAAAATTTATTTACAGTTTGGAAAACAGCAGTTATTTTCGTGCATTCGAAAAGACTATTGTTGTATTGTAATTATTCTAAAAATGAACATATACGTAGTATAATATTATTAATTTATATATTATGTTTAATCGAGAAAAGTGCACTTATACAATTGTGACTTCAATAACACGTATTTATGCAAATTATATTGACTGTGTACTAATTACGATTATATACACGTCACAAAAAATAATGTGAACTTGAATAAATGTTTTGTATAAAAATAGCCGAAAGCAATAAAGTGCTAGCCAAATCATTCAAAGCAAATTTATTTATGAATATTTTAAACCCCTATACTTTATGTTTCATTCAATTTTATAATTACGTTTTATTTTAAATAAAAAAAATATATATACTATACATAATTTATTTAAAAACGGCCCCTTGAAAATTAATTATTATTAATTTTTATGGTGTATTATTAGATTATTATAACATAAAAAAAATAATAATAATTCCATAATAATGATTCAAACGATTTTAAAAATAGGAAATTAACAGACATTTTCTTATATTCAATTATGATATTTAACGTGGATTATTTAATATCAAAACATTTTTTCATAAAATTTTGAAAATAAGGAAAGCAATATTAAAACATAGTTGAATTTAATAATAATAAGTGATGTGGTGTCTGAAAAATAATGATTTAAATGTAATTACAATATAAGTAAAATGTTACTAAAATCAAACGAAATTGTCAAATTAGTGTATGTTATAATCTGAACGCAGATTTTATTGATCTAAAATCTAAGTCAAGAACTAACATTTAGGGTTTTAATCGTCTACTTAATATTAAACCATTTAATTAATATTATTACAAGTTTTTATTGTAGTCTTGGCTTACGCAATGTTTAGTCGTTTAGATGTGTACGTGTATAAATTTATGTTTAATGGTAAAATTTTTACGGACAACAGCGTCTGTACGGAACTCTCCAGTATGGGCAGATGCGAAACATTATTCTTAGATACTATAAATATTTGGTTTATTTTCAAATATTTATTTAACAATTAATCGAAGCTTCTATGATAGTTATGATTTATTACGCTGTTATAGTGTGTTACAGAAAAATATGATTTAAAATCAGTTGCTTATTGAATTGATGATTATTTAAAAAGTTATAAACGATAATTACACAAATGAGAGTTTAGACAATAGTATTCAATTTTCATCTAGTACCTACATTTTTTTTTTCATTATCAATGTAACTATGTTTAAAACATAAATAGTTACAAGCTAAGTTTGATTCATTGCAATACGTATAGAGGGAGTAATGGGCTGGTCGCGGGACAAGAAACCCATACTAAAATTATTATTAATCACATTCTGTGAAAAATGCCTGCGCACGCCAATGGTTACAAACAATTGTCGTACACATACTCAATAATGGGTAGTGGGAGGTGTAGGGGGGAGTAGTTTCAAGTGTAGTTTTACCTTTGGCGGAGTGCAGGTGTCGTATTGAATCACACTCCACGCAATAAGGATAATAAGAGGGTGGTACTTGATTTACATTTTACACGATTTATGAACGTGGCTGCGGCGATACAAGCGATCGCGATCCCGGAGAAGTAATGGGAAACAATGTTACGTATATAGATCTCAGGCGCGCGAGTGCGGTTACACGATGGCTATAATTCACCGGGTATACTGCTGCCGTGTTCATGGGATATAACGCGCAATCGGTTGTATGTATTATGGCGGAAAAACTTTTGATGTATATGATTCATTGTGCTGTGACGGCCGGAACGTGAACCGAGGTATCATTGAAAATTGGTTCGCGAAGTTGAGAAAACCAATAAATAATTCGAAAACACGGTATCTATGCACAGTAGACGTTTCATTATAAAAAAATGTTTCAAATTATCGGGGATGTGGTGTGGTGTTAACAGGAGTCCTCCGCCGTGGTTAGATGCGTGTACCCGTATACATTGTTGTAATGGGGTGGCAATAAAGACGCGCGGGATTTTATATTTTTTTTTTTATAACGCGGTATTCTGTCAAAACTTTGAGACGAGCACTGAAATCGGTTGTGTATTCCAATCATATTAATAAGCAAGACTGGACAAGTTAACAGATTTGTTTAACTCGATAAGTGTAGTTAGTTAATGAGGGAGTTAAATTTAGTTAAAAGTTACTTCTTATTTTTAATAATTTGTTGAAATCATATGTTAAAAAAAGTGTCTAAACTTATAAAAAGTTCTTTTTTTCTTAATTGAATAACATAATATTTATAAAGAACTATATTTTGTTGGTTATTTTAATCCCTATTGTAATCCAAGAGTAGTGCATCAATATTTCTACTACAATTGTAATTCTTATTACTTTTTATGAAAAACAATAATTTGTACAAAGAAATGTACTTTTAACCTCTAAAATTTGAATAAGAAAAACAATTAATCTTACGTGACCATAAAATTAATCAAATGATAAGTATCTGTATATCATAAAACTGAAATTAACGAATTGTTGTTAAAAAAAAAAATACAAAAATGCGTTATTAAAAAAAGTAACTAATATTTTTAACTTGTTAATGACCATCCTTGTAAAAAATCATATTTTGAAACCATAGATATGAACGCAACATTTTTCCTAGAATGTGAATCAATTGCATTTTTTAGAGTGAAAATTTACAAGCCAATGAGTACAATGGAATGTCGTATATTGATTTTATATGATAAATAGCTTACATTGACTAATAACGACATTAATGTGAACAATTTCGATAGAATTTATCACGATGGTTTAAAATAATGACTATTATCAAATCGTCTTGTGTCACGCCAGCAGAAAACGTTGCCAGATCGGTCCAAAACGCCATGTCGCGTAACAGTTTTATTTTCGCGTATCATTGTTTTCTCATTTAAAATATAAATCGCCTAAGATCGCAATGATTTATTCGTTTCGTATTCGATTTCATCCCCATGCAATAGAGGTAAGATATATTTCCGAAAACAACGGGAAAATAAAGGGTTCGGTCGGTTAACACATAGCGAACCATAGCATGTGAGCGTATGCATAATACATAGGTTCTTACACGAATGAAAATATACCGGTAAATAAGTTTCTGTACGAACAAAAAAATACCGGTAAGTACGTGAGTTGCTGCACAAATAAAAATAAAATTATTTCAACTTAAAAATGTAGGACATCGTACGACTGCATGTCGTGAACCGTATAAAATGTAATTATAATTATTGCTATTACAATACGTAAGTGTAACATTATGCGGACTAGACATAACGCATAAACATGATTAAAAATCGGATATCGGACGTTAGACAAATGCTTCCAACGAATGCACAAAAACTATATTTTGATCATCTAGCTACATATTTTCAGTCGTTGGTCTCAAGTCCGAACGGAATTGAGGAAGGAATCCGTTACCGTCGTGATAACATTTGTCCGCGCAGGAATCGACATAATAGATTTAATATGATTTTTTCTCCTCTAGCGGGAAGAACTTACGTACACGTGTGCGGATAATTTTCGACAGCTAAATCTTGGCGTAAGTGCTCGTGTTCGCCCAAACCTAACGTTCGGTCGAAAAAGCGGTGATGTCTCAATACGATCGGTATCACGTGCCGCAGCCCGTCATCCTCTTACTGACTTTGTAACGTGTACGCGACGCAACGGCTAAATGTCGACTGAAACACCCGCAGCGTTTGCCGACTCTTACCTGCGCGTACGTCTCGCGGATGCTCTGGCGGCGGCGACTGAAACGGTTATGATCGGAACGCGTACGGCTCGAAGCGTGGTCCGCAAACGACTACTACTATTCTACTACTCGTACTACTACTATTACAAATACTACTACTACTACTACTGTTACTATTACTACTACTACTACTACTACGATTACGGTTACATACTCTTAAACATTACTCCGCCGCAGCGTGTGCGATTCCCACCATTGACAGGGTGGGTCCACGGGGCGGCGGGTGGGCATGCGGCGGCGTATCGTCAGCGACCCCTAGGCCGATATTCGACGTAGTGTCCTGCCGGCGACAGGGTAAGGTTGTGTGTGCGCGCGCAAACGAATCGACACACTCGCATACACATACACATGCGCACACATATACACTGGCATACGCGTCCGCGTCGTCGAGAATGATTACATTTACCACATCGTTTGTAAAAGATATAAGGAGAATAGCAAAAAAAAACGAGAGAGAAAGAAAGAGGGACAGAGAGAGAGTGAAAGAACCAACCAATGATCCTTTGTAGTCGATCGGTCGATTATCGTTTCAGGTTCGACCCCCGTGCTTTTTTTTTTTTTTTGTGTCCCTTCTTTTCCTCTGAGTGTCACGATGTGTCCAGCCCGCTGGCCCCGATGATTTGTTACCAGCATTTTATTTTATTTTTTCGAGATGGATTGCAGGCGAATATAATAAATCGTACCAAAACATAATCTCTGTAAACAACGTACTTGACCAGCTGCTTTTACACTCGTGTCCTCAAATAAAAGAGATGAATTGTCGTTGTTGTTACACAACAATTTCGCGACTGATGAAAAATATAATTAACATGTGGAGGGGGGGGGGTTGATAGGAGAAAAGAGTAAATATATAATTTTAGCATCAATATCTTTACTCAATCGACTAAGTATCATGGTAATTCAAGATTCAGTTCTATTAAGGTAGGGTCAATTGAAATTCTATCGGTCGGGTACTGGCCGACATAAAACAAATACAAAATAAAGACAATAAACTACCGTTCATAATAACTATTATATTATTTTTTTTTTTTATAATTCACGTGAGACTTGAAAACTAAAATTTCAACCACGCCTATTGTAACTATTGTCTCAGCTATTTTTAGAGTATATGAGGCATCAGGGGCTAATATATATCGGGAGCGTTTTAATACATAAATCATAAAATTTTTGTGTAAATTGAAAATAACTTATTGCTTTTAAAACACATTTTTCTGCACTTGTCCACATTTTTAAATTCAAAATTTTTCACGATTTGTTTAAATCATAATCATATCATATGAAGAAGAGAACATCAGTTTCTCTTTTCATCAATAAAATTGTATTATATTTATAAAAAGCTATTTTTAATATTTTGCATTCTATATTTATTTTTTAAAACAAATGTAAAATTATAATATTTTGAATAATCCCAAATCAATATATGTATGTATAACTTGAATTAAGAGATAGGAATTAGAATTTCAAAATTATTTTAAATTTACAATTATGGTAAAAACATAATATTTTTCATTAGATGAGTGCAATTCAAATATTCAGGTAAAAACTCATATATTCCCATTAGAACATTAAAATTTTTATATATACATATATATATTGCAATTAATACCAAACAAGGAAATAAGATAAAAACAATCAACAATGTCCACCTTCAACGAAAAATTGGTCGAAGTCGAAGTGTTTCCGGTTTGTGCTTCTCTGTGTAACTCTCATTGATACTAAAGCATCGTTCGTACGTCGAACGTTTGTAACTCGCCGTCTCAAATTTTAGTAAAAGAAAATAAAATAAAATAAAATAAAAAACTTATTTTGTTATTTGAACTTTACGTCGGCTCAGATACGTCTACATAATTATAATTAAAACATTCGTTTAACTGATAGTTCAATAATCGCACGTGTGCAGGTTAAACTACTATAATAGTTATACCAATATATCGACTACTCGTACTTTTCTTTTTACAGCATATATTTCTTGCGTTATGAATGTAAAAACAGTCATGTGTGCAAATAGTTTGTGCGAGCGAATGCTCGCCAAGATCGATGAATTGTGATTTTTTCTCCGATAATATCGGTTATATATTATATTATAATATATTATATACCATCCCATCGGGCTTTATGACGGTGCGATTGGTGGTCGATTCGTTGTGGACAACTGTAGCTCATTCAAATTATCATACGCACCCCCGACTGGTTTTTTTATTAATTTCAATTAAACCTGTATAGCAGCCATTGCACGTCCCGACGCATCTAGTAATTATTATTTCAGGGCAGCTCGGTTATAACGAAAGTTGACGTGGGTTACCGTTTGACGGCTCCACGTTTATTAAATTTAATTGTTACTTGTATACTTTATAATACAGTGTTTCCACCCTTCCTCATCCCGTTTATACACCGGTAAGCTACACGTATACGCATATGATGTATAATGAAAAGCCGAGGAATATTTTTGCGAAAAAATCAATAATAATTAGAAAAAAAATAAATGAAAAACACACGATCATGTTTTATGTGCACGTGCGTTAATTAATTCTATTGTTTTGAATGCACAATGCAATTGAAATGTATTCAATTCAAATGCGAAATAAATATAACACGGATCGCGGTTGTACACGATTCGCAGTGACAGCAGGGAAACAACGTTTCGTGACGGTATTATATTGAAACATACGAGTATTTGGAAATCTTCTCGACGACTGCATCCGATGCACCGACCGACCGTGTGTGACACTAAATTGACGTGTCGGCACGTTTTGCGTCCAAACGACCGCGCTCGCGCTTGCTTTTCGGACAGAAATATTAGGCGTCACGTGCATACCATCCACCGTTTACCTTCAATACCACGTTTTTTCTCCCACGCTATCTTTTCCCACAGCAAGTTTCGTGAAACCTAATGGTTCCGCAAAATTATCTAGGCGGTTCTGCAAGACGTGTGACATATTGAAAAAGGTCTTCTGCGCTGTACATTCATTATGCTCCAATAATAACTATTCGATTTTGAAACGACTAAACGATCATTTTTTAGTTTTAAACACGAGCACATTACACGCTATGGCTATGCAATGGGAGAGAAGTATGAGGATGAAAATTGCACGCGTTATTATTCCCGGCCATGGAAATCTGTCGACATCAACAATATCGAATTAAAAGGTGCGCGTGGATACCCTGAGATCGGACACATTTTCGGTGCTGGACAGTGGAGTTGAAAGTAAAATATTTTCAATGGGTGCAGTTGTCATAAAAGTTTCGGAAACTATTGCTTTACACAAGAAAATACGAGACGGTTGTCTTTTACGTTGTGCCGGGTTTTGAGGTTAACAACGAATCACTTATATTGTTACGTACTGTTCACGCCAATACTGTACGACTTGGTACCGAATAGTATTGACCTCACAACTATGTATCCGTAGCAGAAGCGTATCTAATGGGGAAGGACATGTCAGGAAATCTTAAATTATGTATATACATATCCTAATCTCAAATAACAAAAAAAAAAACATTTATAAATATATATACCGTTTACTTTTTCCAGAACCAAACTTATGATCAAACACAATTTATTGTTTTAAACATGAGAACAGAACGTTTTAAGTGTACATAGTTAGAATACAAATTATAATTTCTGATTATTTTTTTTCATATTTATTTTGAAGTTTTAATGGCTTATTCTTTATATTATGCCATAGTTATCAGCCTCATCCTTAAAAAGAACCGGATAGGTACTGTACACTTGGAGGTGAAGTGCGACTCTTCATAGGATAGGTCATTATAATGGATTTGTTAAATTTGAATTCAATGATAGGTATCATTGTATTCGAAAAACGATTCTGAACGGAGATGATATGTTCGTCTAGAATATAATACAATGTTATTTATAAATATTGTAATAAGTATATTTTATTTTGAAACGAAAAATTTAGAAAAATCGAAAATTTAAATTGTCTCTAAATAAGTCAAAATATGTCAAAATACATTAAAAACTTAACCATGTATAGAAAACGTCAATATAAAGATTTGGTGAAAATTTCAAGTTGTTGCAGTTTTTCGTTTTTGAGTTAGAGCATTTTAAAAAAAAACAATATCTTTGTCAGTCTAGAACATTATACATTATATAATATTTTACATGTAATGTTATGTCAATATTCGCTGTTCAAACGCTTATAAAAAAAAATTGTGTCTATGGATTTTAATAATTTTTGAATGACAATAAGAACTACTTCCGTGGAATTTTCTATTACATTTTCAAGTATTTTGTAGGAGCAAAATTTTTTTTATCACCGATTATAAAAATAAAATGTAAAAAAATAGAATATTTTAAATGCCTATAAGTGGCTTAAAAATCAATATTATATTTTGAAAAAAATATGACATAAAGGAAATATCAATCTTAACAGCTGGTAGAAATTTCAAAAATCTGCGACTTATACTTTTTGAATTAAAAGAAATATTAAAAATCGTTTGAGAATAAATTGCTATTTTATGCAATTTCGTGAATATTTAAATTTCAAACAGTCATAAATTTTTTCCTCTAAATACGGTATAAATTTTTTTAAAGATTTTTGAAGAGTAGCTTATAGATAACCTAGTGTTAAAATTTTGAACCTTAAGTATGAACAGAAAAAATTTTATGAATTTTTATCTACAAAATAACTTGCAAATTTTCGTGATTTTTACATATTTCGTATAAATTGGAACTTTGAGCACATATAAAAAAAAATTGTGACTTACGATTTTAGATTTTTTTTTATCAGTTAAGGAACAACTTATAAGAAACCTTGTATTAAATTTTCAAGATTTTCTGGGCAGCCAAAAAAATTTTATCGTTATTTAAAAAAAAAATACTTAAAAAAAATTGAAAATTTTAATTGTCTATTAATAGCTCAGTAAAAGTCAATATACTTTGAAAATTTAATGGTGTATAGAGAACGCTAATCTTAACATTTTGTGAAAATTTTAAGTATTTACATCGATTAGTTTTTGAGTTATAGCAAAATAAATAAATTGATTATGTCGAAAACTGGTTTTGCGTAAAAACTCCCGTTTTTCCCAAAATTTTTTAGGGTTTTTCCCGTCGCATTTAAAAAATATTGAAAATTTTTTACTTTTGACCTCTCAAAGTACCAAATAGATTCACTTTCCTTTCAGAAAAGTTGCTACATAAGGCAATCGAAGCATTTTTACTGCCCCAAATCGTGTCGACAGACAAAAAAAAAAAAAAAAAAAAATTAAAAAAAAAACACACATCATTGTAAAACCAATAGATTCCATCACTCCGTTCAGAATCTAAAATATAATTCTTAGCTACGTCACTGGTCAACGGTTATAATTTTTGTGATACATTTTAACAATGTGACGTCATTTTTATGTTTTTATTAACAGTTTGTTTTATTGTATAACTGCAAAACATATTTGCGCACCAACCTAATATACAAACACCTAATTAAAAACTGGTTACTTAAAAAAATATTATTGTAATTAATTTAAATGTATTTTTGAATGTTTAGCAGAATTTAATTTTAATAACTATATTGTTTTTACATTTAGTTCGTGTAATAATATGATAAGTATTATTAGCAATAAGCATTTGTCTTAAAATATATAACTTACATTTAAAATATTGAAAAATACGAAAAAAAAAATGATAAAATAGCGTATACAAATTGTGATCGTCGTTCAACGAATTCAAAAATGAATTTCATTAAATTTAATATGCATAAAGTAGATGATTTTTTTAATATTAAAATTTTACGGAGGACAGTTTATCTTTTTAAATTAATAACCATTATGGTTTATAATAATAATAATAATAATTTTAATAATAATAATAATAATAATAATAATAATAATAATAATAATAATAACAAAAATGTAGAAGGAAACCTCACGTAAGATAGAAATTAAAATTAAATTATTTTTATTTTTATCATAATTCATACTTAAGAAAATTATATACGTATATATATATTACCTATTTTTTTTTTTTTTAATTTATGGCTTCATGATGTATAATATATTCATTAATAAATAAAAATGATTTGGCATTTAACTTAAAAAAAAGAAAGACGAAATTTTCACGAGTAGAAATTATAATTATTTTGAAGATAATTTATTCAGATCAGCTCAGCACAAGAACAAACTAAACATAGTAATTAGTTATTGTATTTTTAGTTAGTGCAATCACGTTTCAAATACTACGCTGTATAGATACAAATACATAATATAATTCGTTGGACCAAACATACTAAGATAATATATTAATGTAATTTGCTTAAAAATGTGGTTATAGAGTGAAAACTGTATTTTCCCATTGGATGTTATGAAGATTTATCGGAAGAAAGGTTGATATAGATCACGACAGTATATAAAACTGACACGTGCATTTGACCATCGTTATAGATTGTTACTGCCACTGAGCTCACAAGGACAGTTACAGAATTAATGTCCGAAGCCATCTGTCTCACTCCGATGACGTTACCATCGTCCAGCGTACCAAGCGACTCCCCCCTCCCTCCAACACCCAAGCTACGCGAGTTAGCCTCGTCAGTTAACGTTTTATAATCCGTACCATGAGAAAAACTATTTCGAACAAAAACTTATTTAATATTTTTCAAATTAATATATATTACATTGAGATAATATTCATATCTGACAATACCTTTAACAAATTATAAAGTAAAACGTTAGTTTGAAAATTGTTTTCTTATTATAAAATGTCTTAGATTAATACAAAGATAGATTGTATTAATAATTATGTCGATCGACATGTATGAAACTTACGTTTGGTGATAACTTGGATACTTTAAAATTATGTAAATTCAAAAAAAGACATTTTAAAATTAACATTTATTAGTAAATTTGGTTTTATTACAGTATATTTTATGTTGCAACATATACAGTGTGCTTATCAATGTCACATCAATGATCTAATTATATGTGCTATATATTGTCTACTACGATATAAAGTAGATGAAAAAAAGTTTACAGTATTTTTCAAGACTCTGAGTATCAGATTCATTCTTGAAGTAGATTGTAATGCGAAACACTCTTTCTGGGAATCGAGATTGATCACCACTAAAGGGTGTGGTCTATTCAAATCTACAAATAAAATTAAAGCACAATTTATCTCAACTATAAAACCGACTCACTGGTCAACTGACCCAAATAAATTACTTGATCTTATTGGCTTCTATGTAATGAACGGAGTTTCATGAAATTATACATAAGTAGAAAGTTTAATAGATCTAATGTCAGATCAAATTCCTGTGCTTCTTTTATTAAGCTCCAATGTAACAATGAAACTACACAAAAACTCCCATAACAAGTAAAAAAACAAATCGGGATCTATTAAGAAGTACTTTTGATATAAAATACTGTTTAAACCCTATTAAAAACCATAGGTGACATTGAAATTACAATAGAAAAATGTACCAACATCATTATTAATGCGGGAGAAATACCAAATCCGGTGAAAGTGAAAATGGTCAAATTACCTATTCACAAGAAATAAAAAATCTAGTTCAACTTTCTGCAATAGATAAAACTGATTATTTGCTATGGATAGCTACAAGACACATAAAGGGAAATTATGGTCAAATACCACCCATTTGCAAGGGAGATAGTACTTAGGCTCATAGTGAACAAGTATAAGTCGAAGTATACGCTCAACACCTTGAACGTGTATTTCTACCAAACTCCATAGATTCTGAGCTTGGTAATGTATAATGCCAATATCTTGATGCAACGTATGAAAAAAATAAATATTTCTCTCCGTTAGAAATTGCCAATAAAATAGATGACAACATAAATTAAAAAAAATACCAGACCCTGATGGTATTAATCCTAAAATACTTAAAGAGCTTTCAAAGAATACAATCGTTAAATCTTACGCAAACATAAAATGCTATTTCGCGCATGGAATATATTCTATCCATTTGTTAGATAACTCCAAGGATATTAGATTTCTAAAGCGTCGAAAACTCTATGACTTAGTTCGAGAATTTAAATTAAGATAGAAGCCAATTCATTGGAAGTTCGACTTTAACAATGTGTATATATTAACGTCTAGTAGTGCTGGCGGCAATAATTTTTTTTTATTTGTTTGTTGTTAGCTATTGCAAGGGCCGTAGCACCGTGTTGCACAGATTGGTCACATTGAGCCCCGGGCTCATTGCTCCAGCTCACACTACCGCGGCGGCCGCGTGTCGAGCCAATCTGTCATCATTCTGTCAAGTGACCGATGTCACCATGTTCACCACTGTGTTCTCCGGGCAACCGATGCCGACAACGTTGATCAAATATCGCCCTAACAGTATGTAAACGTATACAATTGTTAAACATATTTATAAAGACATTTGGGTCGTTTAAGTAATAAAGCCTTAGAGTATTAAAAAAAAAAAAATAAAAACAGATATAGAATAATATAGAAAAGATAAAAAATTAAAGTCATCAACATTTTACTGAATCTAGTTTCCTATCTTTCAAATATTGTGCAACGATTGCAAGTGAATTGGTAAATAATATAACCCAAAGAAATCGAGATGTTTATATTTTATTTCAAAAGTTATTTGTCCATTTATATTGGTCCACCTGCAAACCAGATGCGGTAACGTTGTTGTTGACTTGATAAGAAAAACCAAACAAGTTGATTAGTAGACAATATAGTAGATAAAAAAGATAATGTGCATGGGTTTCAGTAGCAGTCAGGTGGAGTAAGGATGTTGGCGGTGGTCTACGTTGAAGCGATGAATTATTATTTTATTCGTTCAATTTTAACTATTAATGTTCAATGAACTTTACATAACTGTAGTTTTTTAATATCCAATAATAAAATACTATAATATTATATTGTATGGACTTGGCATTTTTCCACGACAATATAAATCAATACTTATCGTAACTGACATACATTATATAATAATGTAGACGTGATAATTATAATGCATTATAGGTTCGTATGCTTACTTTCATAGATCGGTGGACATAAGTATAACATGAACATTCCATTGGGGAGAACTTCGATGGATTTTTCGTGTACCAATATATGTACTAAGGATTATCGCGTGGGTTTGAAACTTCTTCTGAATATATCCTTCGATATCACTCCAAAAATAATCCACCCGAACTATGCATAATATTGTTTCGTAGATAAAATAAAAAAATAATACTGTAACAGAGACATTCATAAGTTAGCCATCGCAATAATCGCGCTATTTGTTGTTTCATCTAAAAATGTATCGATTTTTAATTGCTGCACATCTAATACGTTTTCATTTTACATATGTCAATATCGAACGATTACTGCACAATTTACGCAGTACGGCGTCAGTGGTTAGCAAAAATATTAGTGTTACATGCTGTATAATTTCATTGTTATTCGATGAACATACACGTATGAACTATTTGAAATTTTTATCAGTTTTAGGAAGCGCACACTATTGGTTTTAAAGTGATATATTTTAATTTATGTCGACTGAAGAACAACGACGGGGACAAAATACGAACAAAAAAAGTAATGATAGCAGGGGCTGGCCTAGGGTGCTATACACCAAGTAGCACCCCGGGTTCCCATTCGTATTTATGATCCGGGCTCCTGATTTCTACTATCGGGCCATTTTTAATTTAACCCGTATTAATTGTAATGTAGAATAGATAGATAAATTATAATATTAATCATTATATAAGTATACATTATACCCGTATATAGGTTATACGTAAGTTATATTTTATTATTTAATAACGTACGGTATATTTTAATTAATAAATAATGTTAAAAATTTAACTATGTGAGTGTATGAATAGAAGACATTTGTTCTTATTCGAAATATATTAAATAGGTACCTCGTACTTACTCGTTATGTCGGCTTTAAAACTTTTTAATTTTAAGAATAATTGGATATTCGATAAAATAAAAGTGTTCCTTTGAGTGGGTTAAAATCAATTTTTTTTTTAAAAATTAATTTACTCTAAACTACCTACTAGTATAAATAGTTACTATTTTTTTTTTATAAGTATCTATATTATATTCATATCTGCATCATACTTCCAAAAAAATAACATGTTATTATTATTTTTTTTATATTTACGTATCTGGACTATTTCCTAACTTAGGTAAGTTTGAAAAAAAATAAACAGGCCCTTAATTAATTTTGCACCCCGGGCCGAAAGTAGCCAGTTATTCGTACGTAATGCTTGTATTTAACAATATTACATTTTAATTTATACAAAAATAACTCAAATGCTTATATTCCTTAATGTAAACGGTTGTTGTTCAAATTTAGTTTATAGATTTTGTAAATTAAGGTGGTCCAACTTTTTGTGGTTGGTGGGCTAATTTACACGTATATATGAACACCGGGGGCCACAACAAATTAATATTTTTATTCAAATTGTATTTAATGAAAAACATATTAAGTAATAGAAGTTATCATGAATTTATTTGAATATATTAAGAATTTGGTATTCAAATAATAAATTGTATGATCGTGATGATTCCCATCGCTTTATTGTTTGGCTTTTTCAATTACATCCATCATCACTTTAAGATAAAATAAATTTACTACATATGTCGTCTAAGAAGTGGGGAGCAGAAAAAGAATATTTTTAAGATTGTAGGTTGAACAAATGCAGTGCCGTTGGAAGGGCAAGGCAGAAGAAGCAGCAGCCCATGGCCCCGCATCTTTCATGGGATTTAATAATCTATCAGCATGTAATAATAAGTTAACAAGCAAAAATGTAGATTTGAAGCTTTGATAATCAAATATAATATACATAGAATGGAAATAAAAAAATTACTCCAATTATGTAAAATGAAAAACACGCAATACGTGTACTGGAACTTCCGAGAAACATTTTTTTGGTTTCACGGAATAAAAAAATTAAGGCCCCGTGAAGAAATCTACCCCGGAACCCGAAAAATCTCCAACCAGCGCTAGAAAAATGTGTAAATCTTACGAAATAATATTGAGACACATTGATTTATAATTATTTGTAAAATAAATCTGTAATTATACGTTGTAAGATAGAGTAACGAAAAGTGTTTTAAATTTAAAATATATTAAAATATTATATTTTATAATTCGTCAGCGGAAAAAAACTGTACTGATACTATAATAACACTGTCAATTGTAACTTCAATAGTTTTTAACGAATAATATTACACGACAAAGTGATGGATATTTCAAGTTCATAAATTCAATTTTTAACGACAAAATTGCCATATTTGGCTAACGCGGCTATTAAGATAGGCAATTTTAATGCATTGATGTCGACAGTAAATAGTCATGGTATCAGTACTAAATGTTTAAAATAATATTTATTTTATTTGCAACTTCAAAAATGTGACTTTTACGTATTAATTGTTTAATTGAATAACGACACCACGTACAACTGATTTAAATCATTTTTCAGAATATATTTTTTATTATTTTCGAATATATTTCACCTATTTCTTTTACTAGCACTTAAAATATTAAAATGTGTGCTTCAACTTCGATTTGTATGATAAAATGTTATTTCTATGATTGTACATTTAAAAATAATAGTATTCATTTTTGTAGCAACCGAAGAAAGATAATTTTTCGATATAAGTAATTTATTTTTACTGAAATTTTTCTATGAAAATTCACAACAAAAACCGATGGTAATTTTGTGGATAATCTACTTGCTTAGGAAAAGCCTGGTTATCGAGTGAAACACAATGATTGCGATAATAGAAAAATGTATACACATAAAAATGTAACGTAAATTATATTTATATTTTACTTTGAAAATCACTAAATTAATATGTCACATATAGTTTACTTATGTACATAATACTCTTTCAGTCATAATTATTTTATTTTTATGTTATTTTAACATAAAATGATTCGTAGTTGACTCACGCAGAGCAAATGACCAACAGGTACATGAAAAATTTATATCTGATTCATTCCTGCGTCTAGCATTCCAGTATGAGCCCGATATTGAATATTATGCTCATTCAAAAGTAGTAATTTGTGCTATGGACAAGGAATGCCCGCACTGCTATGCTCTCAAATTCAAAAATGAGCCAGTCTGGATGTGTTGTGCGTCAGGAAAGATGCAACTACCTGAAATTGAAACACCACCTGAACCATTGAACGGTTTACTTATCGGTACAGATCCAGATTCTAACGTGTTCCTGAAGTCAATTAGAACATTCAATTCATGTTTTCAAATGACATCGTTCGGAGCAACAGAAATAGTTCGTAATACTAATGCAAATGGTCAACAATACAATTCTATACTACGGATTTTAGTACGTTAAGGTTAAGTTAGGATTATGTATTAATTGATTATATTAATCCACCGTATTATGTCAAACTTGGTATAACTTTGATACTTTATTAGATTTAAATCATACACTAAGGTACGTACAAACAGCACTAGGTCCGCGACTGCCTAAAACTATCTAACCTAAATCTAACTAGATTGCCTACCTGATAATATACTACTGTGAATCAGAATTTTTATTCCGGAGAGAAAACTTAAGATATATCTAGAACATCATCCACCGAATATTAAATAACGAGTTGAACAAAGTAAGAGTCATATAGAGTTGGTATATTTAACGAGCAACGAAGTGCACGGGATCAGCTAGTAATTATATAATTTAATTGACCCAATAAATTTTGTATACACCAAAAATATAATTTTGAAAACTATTGGTGGTACAATTTTCGATAGAAAACGATTTATTTTTTTAACTATGGTAACATTTTTAAAAATTTCATTATCTCATAAATTCAGTTTGCATTTGTTTTATACATAAACATTTATAAAAAATTTCATAAGCACAACAAATTGAAAAAACGGATGAAACACTATTAAGATTATAAGAATCGAACATTTTTGAAAAATCAGATTAACAAAATTGTTGTTTTTACTTTTTTCTCCTATGATAAGTTTTTGATTTCAAGTATTCAAGTTAAAAAAAAAATTAATAATATAGCGCAATATCAACAAATATTTTTCTTAAAATAAAATGAAAATTTGTTAATAATAACCGGATGGGCCTCGCTCTGCTGTACACTTGGGGGTGGAGTGCGACTCTTCATAGGATAGGTCATTATAATGGATTTGTTAAATTTGAATTCAATGATAGGTATCATTGTATACGAAAAACGATTCTGAACGGAGATGATATGTTAGTCTAGAATATAATACATTGCTATTTATAAATATTGTAATAAGTATATTTTATTTTGAAATTAAAAATTTAGAAAAATCGTCTATAAATAAGTCAAAATATGTCAAAATACATTGAAAACTTAACGATGTATAGAGAACGCTAATCTTAACATTTGGTGAAAATTTCGAGTGTTTACATAGATTAGTTTTTGAGTTATAGCAAAATAAAAAATTTGATTATGTCGAAACTGGTATGCGTAAAAACTCCCGTTTTTCCCTTATTTTTTTAGGGTTTTTCCCGTCGCATTTAAAAAATATTGAAAATTTTTTACTTTTGACCTCCCAAAATACAAAACCTAACCAAAAAGATTCACTTTCCTTTCAGAAAAGTTGCTACATAAGGTAACCGAAGCATTTTTACTGCTCCAAATCGTGTCGACAGATACAAAAATAAAAAAAAATAAAAAAACACATCATTGTAAAATCAATACATTCTTCACTCCGTTCAGAATCTAAAAAATACACATCATTGTAAAACTAATAGATTCCATCACTCCGTTCAGAATCTAAAAAAAATTACAGAAAACAAAAATTTTAATTGTCTATAAATAAGTCAAAATAAATTAAAATACTTTGAAAATGTATAGAAAAAGACATTATAAAAATTTATTGAATATTGAATATGTGTTTGCAGTTTTTCATTTTTTAGTTAGAGCATTTAAAAAAAAAGTATTTTGTCAAAAAGTGGATTTGCGTAAGATTTCCCGTTTTTTCGTAATTTTTTGATTTTCCTTTACCTTTTTTTAACTATTAAAAACCTTATTCAACTCCTATATTAAGAGTGTTAAGTCTAAATTATGTGAATTAGTAAACACAAATTTTTTTTTTAATTTGCCAACTGTTTTAAATTATATACTCATAGTCCATTCCACGAGAGAATAATCGGTTCACCGACCAGTTTTCGTCGGTCTTTGCGTATGTCGCCCCAAAGTTTGGTCTCTTTTAATACGCTCGGAAGAGGTAATCGAGGCCTGGCATCACCAAATTCATCAGTCGAGATGTGCGAAAAGTGATTATTCTCTCGAGAAACGGACTGTAGTTTTAACATACTATATTCGTATATGAATGTTGATAAAGGTAAATTGGCACAAACCATACGCTCAATTTATAGTACAACTGTTCTGAAACGAGTAGTAGTTTTTTGAATGAACTAGGACCGCTCCTGCCGAAACGCGCATGCGTCAATTACTACCTCGATCAGAAGCGATACAAGTGATTCCGTTTAATAATTTTGAAAAGGAAGATCAGAATATCGTGAATTCTCGACGCACGCATATTATCACGTGTTGAAAGTGTACTTCGGTCGAAGATCGAATTCGTCGTACACTATAAAATGTACGTCCTGTACATCTGTACGCAATGAAAAATACTATAGTAAGAGTTAGATCAATTTGAACTACAATAGAAGAGTGTTCAAACTACTAATGAATTTTCTATGAGCAGATCAGTCACTTGGAGCACGTTGATTAGTAAATGAACGATCAATGCTATAGCTTCTATCACAGGGTAAACTTAGGCAATAGATGCTAATATTCTTATATTTATCTTATTTAAAAATCATCAGGGCGTAGTTGATGATTGCAAACTTCACGCGAAATACATTGAACTGAAAACACGTTTCAACTGCAATTAAAGCATATTGTTTGATTGAAAATGAACAAAGAAGTTGTGGGTAAAAAATTGTATGTAAAAAACAAAGATGAAAAAAGTACATGCGCAATTTACTGAAAGAAGTCAGTGTAAAATATATCACTTCATATCGAATTTTTGGTCGAAAATAATAATTAAAATATTTTATAAATAGCTTAACGAAAAATCATTAAAAAAAATACTCATTTCCAAAAAGCGATTTCAGTTTCAAAACGACTTAAATACATGTTAACAACGGCGTATGATTATTACCATAATGAATGAGCAAAACGGTTTAGAACAATTGAAAAATCGAAAGCGTTAGTGCATTTGGAAAACCAAATGTTTACGGTTAATCAGGAGAAAATACAATTTCGAAAAAATACGATAGCAATAATAGAGATGAAAAATGTTAACCGAAAAAGTCTCGGGTCGGTGTCCTTTCGTATATGACCACATCCCCAGCCCTCATCATCACGTCTTTCCGACCGATGATTGTCGAAATGATACGCGTTTATTGAAATGCGTGGGAGAGGGTGCACGTGCGCTTTCCAAAAACGATATAAAACGTGGTCCAGCCGGCGCCAACGACTGCATTTTGTACGCGCACGCACTTACACGCTCACGAATTTACACGCACACCCACCGCACGTGCTGCCGCCGCCGAGTAGGCCGATAAACCCAGGATGTCTGGGTTCCGTCAACAAATCGGTCAAATCGACAATTGAGCGGAACGTTTTTTTCTTCCGGAAAAAATACCAAAAATTGGATATTCCGATGTCGTACCAGCTTTTGACCATTATACAAGGAGTTTCTAAAATAATTGATTTACTGGAATAACATCAATCGTATTGTACCGAGACATAGTAGTAACCGAAGAATTTTTTTTTTTTAAAAGACATACATTGAAAAAAAAAAAATAAAGAAAAATGTTACTTGCGCGCACACTACTTCGCCCTACAAGCACCGCCGCGGTTCAACGTATTTTGAGTGCGTTTAATGAAAAAAAAATTAAAAAAATCATAAATTAATTATCACAGGCCAATTATTCGCGTACGCGAGTGGTAATCATATTATGTAAATCACGAAAACTTTTGCGTAAGCTTGCCGAGAGCGCTAATCATCGCGAAGAGCCACTGAGCACACTGTGTCTGTGTTGCACCGTGTTACTGTTTAAACTGCGACCCGAACCGTATATTACACACACACATAATGAACACCTACTGTGAGGGTTTGATTAATTAACATTTACCAGGCATTTAACTTAAGTCAATAACCATTATATACGAACTGCGCCGAGTAAATTCAAGTGGCCGGCTTCTAAATACTTGGACATAGTAATAGTGGCATCGCGAAATCGTGGAGTTTGGCCAAAAGTTGGATGGTAATTCACTTTTCGTTTAAAAGTATTTTAACGAATTTTTTTTAGTTTCATCGAATGCTTTTACCAACCTAAAATTTTGTTTTTCAACAGCTGTGTCCAAATCTGAATGACTTATTACATTTTTAATATTTGTTTGTTATTTTTCATAATACACTAACTGATCGTACTGTTCCGCTTATAATTTTGACCGTGACTATTTAAAATTCCAGCAACAGTCAATGTTTATAAATCATACACAACTTTGTACATCAATGAAGAGTTAAAATTAATTGTTCTTTAAATTATATTTTTATAATTTGAAATGATTTTATATCATATAAGTACAATATTTTTTATGTTTTAATAAACTATTACTTCTTTTTGTCGTTTTTTTTTTCTAGATTCATGACATACATGCAATATGATAATCTTTTCAAAATTAAACATAAGGACAAATCTATGTAGAAATATCAAGATTTACTATAAAAATTCAAGATGTATCATATAAGAACTTGTATGTAGAATAATTTTCAATACTACTCGTATCATTCGTTATTTGACTTAACAATCGATGATTTTCATAACCAGTTCTACTAGTAATAATTCTGTTTGCTTCGTAAAATTACCTCGGCAAAATGTTTTGAATTATTACTATAATTAGACAAACTCGATCGAGCGTAAATAACAAAACCCGAGAGATAGAGAATTAATTAAACTCACTAACCATCACACATATATTAAGAACAGACCAAACTGCTTGAAAATACGTCTATTATTACGATTTGCATATTAGGGTGTGACGTATATATTTTGTGAAATAAAATTAAAAAACAAACAAATTGAATCGTTTTTCAAATTTTTACAGTGTTATTTATCGTGCAATGTTGATGATCCTTGTATTATTGTAATATACGATTACTGTGCAAAATGTGCTTCTTTTATACGTAAGAATAGCTTATTCTATCAATCGGCAAATAAAGTATAATTATAAGAATATTAACTGCATTAAAATAATAAATATATATATTTTTTTTTTTAGGAGCATCGACACCCTTATCTTTTTAGAATCTACAAATGTTTTTTGTACAAGATTATTTTTTGATTTTCCTACTACAGTTTTGTTGTGATGCAGAGGCCTTAAGGTCTGTAATAAATAGAATTTTCCCGTTCGATTTGCCAAATAAATTATTTTTAGATTCTGAACGGAGTGAAGAATGTATTTATTTTACAATGATGTGTGTTTTTTTTATTTTTTATTTTTTTTTTTTTGTGTCTGTCGACACGATTTGGGGCAGTAAAAATGCTTCGCTTGCCTTATGTAGCAAATTTTCTGAAAGGAAAGTGAATCCATTTGGTACTTTGGGGGGTCAAAAGTAAAAAATTTTCAATATTTTTTAAATGCGACGGGAAAACCCTAAAAAATTTTGGGAAAAACGGGAGTTTTTACGCAAAACCAGTTTTCGACATAATCAAATTATTTATTTTGCTATAACTCAAAAACTAATCGATGTAAATACTTGATTATTTTGTAGATAAAAATTCATAAAATTTTTTCTGTTCATACTTAAGGTTCAAAATGTTAACACTAGGTTATCTATAAGCTACTCTTCAAAAATCTTTAAAAAAATTTATACCGTATTTAGAGGAAAAAAATTTATGACTGTTTGAAATTTAAATATTTACGAAATTGCATAAAATAGCAATTTTTTCGCAAACGATTTTAAATATTTGTTATAATTCAAAAAGTATAAGTCGCAGTTTTTTGAAATTTCTACCAGCTGTTAAGATTATAGGCATTTAAAATATTCGATTTCATTTTTGAGTTAGAGCATTTTAAAAAAAAACTGATATCTTTGTCAGTCTAGAATATTATACATTATATTATATTTTACATGTAATTTTTTGTCAATATTCGCTGTTCAAACGCTTATAAAAAAAAATTGTGCCTATGGATTTTAATAATTTTTGAATGACTTTAAGAACTACTTCTGTGGAATCTTCTATTAAGTTTTCAAGTATTTTGTAGAAGCCAAATTTTTTTTATCACCGATTATAAAAATAAAATATAAAAAAATCGAATATTTTAAATGCCTATAAGTAGCTTAAAAATCAATATTATATTTTGAAAAAAATATGACATAAAGGAAATGTCAATCTTAACAGCTGGTAGAAATTTCAAAAATCTGCGACTTATACTTTTTGAATTATAACAAATATTAAAAATCGTTTGAGAATAAGTCGCTGTTTTATGCAATTTCATAAATATTTAAATTTCAAACCGTCATAAAATTTTTTCTTTTAAGTCTGGTATAAATTTTTTTAAAAATTTTTGAAGAGTAGCTTATAGATAACCTAGTGTTAAAATTTTGAACCTTAAGTATGAACAGAAAAATCTTTATGAATTTTTATCTACAAAATAACTTGCAAATTTTCCCAATTTTTACATATTTCGTATGAATTGGAACTTTGAGCACTTATAAAAAAAAATTGTGACTTACGATTTTTTTTATCAGTTAAGGAATAACTTATAAGAAACCATGTATTAAATTTTCAAAATTTTCTGGCCGGCCAAAAAAATTTAATCGTTATTTTAAAAAAAAAAAATTAAAAAAATTGAAAATTTCAATTGACTATAAATAGCTTAATAAAAGTCAAAATACTTTGAAAATTTAACGGTGTATAGAGAATGCTAATCTAAACATTTAGTGAAAATTTATAATAGTCGAAAACTGGTTTTGCGTAAAAACTCCCGTTTTCCCTTATTTTTTTAGGGTTTTTCCCGTCGCATTTAAAAAATATTGAAAATTTTTTACTTTTGACCCCCCAATGTACCAACTAGATTCACTTTCCTTTGAGATAAGTTGCTACATAAGCAAATTGAAGAATTTTTATTGCCAAAAAAGGTGTCGTCAGACACAAAAATAAAAAATAAAAGTAAAAAAAAAATAAAAAAATAAAAAAAAAAAATAAAAAAAAAACACACATCTTTGTAAAACCAATAGATTCCATCACTCCGTTTAGAATCTAAAATAATAATAATATTAACATTTCAATTACACAAAAAAATTATTTCTTTGGTTATAGATATTTACTAAGACTTTCTCTTTTGGACACTTAATAGTCGTTCTTTTAATTCTTCTTCTTGATATTTTGTTTTTAGATTCTTCAAATATGTTTTAAAACCATGGTTGGTATTTCGATTTATTGGTATCTTTCATCCGCTTTACATTTTTATTCAGCCAGAATGGTTGATTTGATTATTTGGACGATCAAATATACATACGTTTTTCAACAGCTCAAAAAGTAATTTTCATTACCGTGAAATGAATTATCAACAATGCAAATAGTGTTCAACAGCGCTTTAGAATAATCCCCGGGGAAAACCAGAGTACATTTTATTTCATAGTGTTCTTAATCTATTTCCTATTTTTCAGGTGAAAATTGTAGTCTGTTGAAAATAAATGTGTAGTCTTACGGCAGTACATGTGCCCATGTGCGTGCAATAACTTAATACGAGAACGAAAAGTGTGGTAAGTAAACAGAGACGGCTCGCATGTGCAATCCATATGCGCACTGTGATATGATCACTTAGTAATGTAGTAATATTGACAATTATCATATTATATTCAGTGCACTAATTATTTTCGTTATCGTTAAGGATTAATAGTAAGAAGTACCTTCTTCGCGACGTGTTCAGTATTCCATCGAACGTTCTCTATGAAATTATGCATAATAGTTCATGTGTTAAGGTTGTACGCTTAACATACTAAGAATATCTAAATCGATTTAGGAACACCATGAGCACTGATAAATCAAACATTCTATAGAGACGCATGTTAATGCGTCAAAAATTATTAAAGAATAAATTAAGTTTTTATCATACTTCTTTTAGATAATGTTCAGATAATTTTACGAATGCAATAGACGGAGTGAACAAAGGACATATTTACTATTATATGGTAGAAAATGATTTTTTGAAGGAATTTTGAAACAGTTAAATTAAATAACTCAATAAAAACACCATGACATAGAATTTATACGTTTTTGTTGTGCAATAACAATAATCATAAAGTGCTATGATAAAATAAACACATTATAGAAAGCGGAGTAAAGATGATCAGTGGTAAAACCACTCTAGGTAAAACAGTGTTTATGAACATCACGTTCACTTAACGGTAACTTGTAATAGCTTAAATTAATAAAATATGTTATTTATGAATATTTATGAACATTTGTAATTTGACCCATGTACTACGGAAACGCTGTCGTTCGCCTTGAGCACTTTTAGTATAGTACCTCAATAAACGAGTTTATTCGCAACATTCCAGCTACCCAACGATAATATGACAACACGTCTGAAGTGGACTGATGTGCTAGTGCTGCTGGAACGACGGGAACAAGCGCTTTACCGTTGCGAGGCAATGACGTAATCATTGTTATAGCTGTACGATTATAATATTTATGAATGCAATAATACTGATAACCATATTATGGTATAAATTCCCGGGGTCAAAACGACTCGGCAAAACATTTGTTTGGAAATAACTCGGTATTCGGAACACAAACACTTTACAGAAAATGATAGAGCTGTGTCATTATAAAGGGCTTGGATTTGACATTTTAAAACCCAGAAATAAACGTTGATGAAATAGTACAATTGCTGCGGAAAACCGGAAAGAACGTTCAGTCACGACGATGGTTTTATTTTATACTTACAGCTTGGACAAAATATGCTCGTTTCGACTGAACGACAAATTCGATTCATTCACAGGAGAGGAGTGGCTCCGTATTATTTAGTGATAAGAGCCCGTGATTAAGGATTAACATCTCTAAAATCAATATTATTCTTAACCGTTATTTCTGATAATAGAATACCATATATCGATATACCTCCATAAATGATAATACTTTTTGTAATTGGTGTAATACAGAATTTCTCTTAATAAGATGTTATATAGATCATTTGATAGAACGCGTAAGTATATAGAACAAATCAAAAATTAAAATGAATTACATAATTAAAAAAAAAAATTAAAAAGCATTAAGCATCATGCATATGATATATTTTGTAACTAGTAAAATAAAATCAGGCTCAGTTTAGTTTTTGTTATAAAGGGGTTGTAATTAGTGATTTTTTTTATACCTATTTTCTAAGCCATGACACTGATAAAGGTTAATAGTGTAACGATGATGTAACGTATTTACTGCTGGCATTATGAATTATGATTTATGGTAAATTAGATCAAACTGTATATTATGGATCTATTTACACATGGTACGACAAAAACTTGTAATCACCACTTTGAATTTTCCCGAATATTGCAATTTCAATAATAATAGGGCTGTAGACTTTTGTTGGCTCAGTTCCCCCATGTCGTCCTGGTCTTTACATCTTGCTCCTGTTTCATAAATCCTCGGACAGTTTTCTACCATTGTGTTACGATATACATGATTTTAAAAAATTATCATGTCATCAATAATTCACTTATTGTTCGAATTATACAACTGATTTCGAACGTAATATTGAGTTATAAAGAAAAAAAAAAAATTATAACCGTTTTAAATAAACAAACGTTTCAGTGGTTTTTAGCGTTCCGATACAGCATGATTACAGCGATCGGGAGGATGCGAAAACCGCCTAGGTGAATTTATCGTAATAGTCATGGGTTCGCGGACGCGGCGCTAAAGCAATAGACCTTGGGGGCGCCGGATTAATCTGTTACACGATTGCGTCCGCATGACGTCATTGTTTGAGCGCATGACGTCATTGGCTTTCGACCCGCGACACGGTACCGGGCGACGTGTGCATATATCGACTCGTGACCACGGTCGCTGCTACCCGATAACCACCGCTACACTGGGGTGAAGGAGAGGGGGGGGCTGCGGCACCTTTATGCATTCGCCGGTCCACCGTGTGGCCGCCGGGTTCAGTAAACTTAAACGTCTCGTGTAACGATTGTACACAGCCGCGGTGGTGTCCGATCGAAAGCTTATGGTAGTTAAAATCACTCCTTCCCTCACCTTCTTTATTCGAGTACGGCAGATTCAATGGGGCTAAACGGAGGTGATGAAAAACTCATCTCTTAGTCTGCAATTTTTCGGTCCCAGAAACATGTAGTTCTTCCTATTGTTGAATATATCTATTTCGACTATTTCAATGTATTATAATTATTTTAGTAAAACTGTTTTGTACTTTTCCTCGTATATTATAATATATTAAATTAAAATGTGTACTCGTAAATTGATTATTATTGCACCGCGTACATGATAACATTATATCCACTGAACCAACTACATTCAACGCGTATTATTACAATGTAGTAAACTTTTATGTCGTCGTCCTCTTTCCCCTTTTGTTTCACATATACTGTGCGCGAATACGTTTAAAATGGTTCATTCTCGCTACTATAAAGGTGGGTTTACACGAGACGTGAGCCATAGCCGTATTTCACGATCTTGTGAGTTGTGACTCACAAGTGTAGTTTCAAAAAGCATTAGACGAATCATGAAGGTGTTTACTCGTGAACGCAATTTTCAATCGGTAAAAATGGAATCGTTAGTGATGGAAGCATGTGCTGTTTTGTCTGATGTAATGGCCAAACAACTAAGACAACAATTAATAGAAATATTCATGGCTGTTACAATTCTTTTCACAGTTTCGTCTATATCGTCTATTTCTATACGCTTGTAATTTTGTATTCCATAAAACCTCTTCCTTTTTGTAATAATCTATGAAATCCATTGTTTGTTTATCGTTCATTTTCATAACATTCTTATTTACAGTCAGATCTGTATGTAACTTTTTATACTTTTACAATTTAAATGTAATATAATAATTTAATTTAAAAATCTATAATAATTTATGCATAATATATTATATGTATAATATTTATAATATTTTACAAACTAATAAATATACTTTCAATTATACATCACGAGTGAGCTTTTACCACCAAAATATCCAACATGGTTTGATATTTTACGAACCAGTCGTAACAGGATCTTTAATGACAATACCACAAACGTAAATTACGAATTGTCTGTTTACACAGAGCATGAATCACGATTCCACAAACCATGATTTTGGCACACGTCTCGCGTAGACCCACCTGAAAGGAATAAGATATATCTAAACTGAATCAAATTTTCATCAAACGGTTTTCAAATGTATTTTACTACAGTACAATTCAAAATCCGACGTAACGATCTATCTTCGGTAAACCGTTTTCCGTACATCATTGGCGGGGATACCTTCATCTTTCTGAGAACACGTATAGTTTCCAAGCACGGCGAATCGACGCGTAAGCGTTTTTCTTTTCGGTCGATCATAACCATGCAAACGAGACGGGTCAAAATACCGAATTAAGCTATGAAAAGGAATCCACGACGAACGTTTTTGGGTTGTGTGATGCAAAAAAAACGGCAATTACCGATTTTAAAACACGTAGTACCTTTTAGATGGATAATAATGTATTTTCATAAACTACTTGTATATCAAATTGCATCTGCCTTGAGTGTCATTTATTTTGATCATACCTTGAACATATTCATAAAATATTAAAATGTATTTAATCACAATTCTAATAGACGATCGTTAAGTTAACATTGTAATTATTTTTAAATCGTCTGTGCATTCGCTATTTAAAATTCAGCATTTGAGCGGTATGAAATGTTTACCATAAAACAATCGGAAAAAAAAAATCGTAATTAGAATTCGGTCGGTGGTAAATTCACCATACTTAAGTTGGAAAACAAATTTTAAAGATTGATGAAACGTTTCTGGAAAATAAATACATTATGCAAGTACGAAGACATTTTACTGCGGTCACATATAATAAAAATTATGCAATATTATCCTGAAAAATGACTTAATACATATCAAAGTAAAATCAGGTCAAACGTATAGTAGAGTAGCTATGTAAATAAATTTTATTTTTTGTTTTAAATCGCACAATTAATACATATTATACTAATTTAATATTAATATCGAGTGTACAGTAATATATTTCATCCAACATCAATAGTTCTATACATAAAATAATAATAATATGTATTATTTTAAGCATACACAAAATTATTGTAATACATCATACATTGAAACAAATCAGATCACTCACATAATTATAATAATAATAGTTAATAAAAATAAAATATTAAAAAATAATATTCTTGAGCACAACTACAAAAATTTTAATATAATATCATAATAATAATATTAATAATAATATAATAATTACAAACTAATATAAATTTTGGATTTCACAAACGTTAAGCTTCGGCGAGACCGCGATACGGCTGTAAACTAATTTATGTTAACCTAGTCTAAGGTATATTTATATTTTTCGTAACAGCCGTGTAAATGAAATTATAATGTAATATCATGTAACTAAATTAATCGCGAGTCTGACAAGCGCGCGCGAAACGAATGTTAACGGTCGACCGAAGGAACATGTTCGTTTACTAAAAAAAATATATATATATATATATAGGTAAATAATAAAATACAAAATAATAATATAATTGGACGGATAATATATTACAGACGTGAATGATATTATATTTTATTCCTACGTGTATCATTATACTATCAATATGGCAACTCTGTATACAAATACACAATTATATATTATGTACTCACTAGTGTTGAAAACATGCCACGCGTTATATCGTCGTTATGTTACGGGAAAAAGCCTAATTCATTCGAATATTATTTTATAATTGTCGACCATACGCTGAGGCGTACACAATCGGAAAATTAACATTATTATATTTTATTAATCTCTTCTAAAAACGTATAAAAAAAAAAAAAAAAAAAAAAAAAACATTTAAATGATACTAAAAACTGTATTCAACACAAAAATGATAATAATAATAATAATAATAATAATAATAATAATAATAATAATAATAATAATAATAATAATAGTAATAATAATAATATATATATATATACGTATCGTGCGGACATACGTGAAATCGTCCGTTTCCTCAGGGATATAAATTTCGATGGTACAAAGAATATTATATATGATTGTTATCATCACTACCGGTAACGACTCGTTGTTATACCAAATGTTATAGTATTCGTGCGAGACGATAGGTTATTGAAATGGTTGTTTGATTGGATGATTCGTCCGCTGTAGAATACTTACAAGCTAGTAAAATTGTATAATTGTACAACTTTCTGGAGCTGGGAAAAAAATACGTTTCCAGTGGTGTTATTTAAATGCAGGGGGATGGGGCTAAAGGGATAATACCGAGGAAACGATAACAGCTTCCAATAATACATCTGTAAATACAGAATTAAACTTGATGTATGCGGTTAGACACCGGACGCGATAGTATTCTCCGCCCATGACACTGCGTCCACAATGGCATTGTACAGTGATGGTTTGGATGAACGGCCGTAACCGCCTCGGTAACTAAGCACACCTTGTAACTGCCACAATCCGTTCTCCGCTAAACACATCAATGTCGAACCAATTTCCATCTGAATGGCACAGAAACGGGAGGGGAAAACAGCAAAAAAAAATAAAAAATAAACATTAAAGTTAATAACTAATATAAAAATAATAATAAATAACACAATATGTAATGTTAATAAATACTGTAAAACTTCCATTAAATAGGGCCAACCGAATAATTCGTTTTATTATAGAGCACTAGTAATTAATAACAGAATTATATAATTGTAAATGTATAATGCATACATTTATTAGAATAAGTAATTTGAAGTTATTTAAAACAATCTTATTAAAACGACATCGATTTTATTTTACATATTTAGTACAGTTAATAATGCATATATTTTTAAATTAAAAGATAATTTTTTGATTTAGAATACATTATTTTTTTATCATCGGATACAATAAGACAAATGGTTAAAAATGAATTCGGTTACGAATAAGATATTTTTATATGTGTGTACTTTGTGTGTACATATTTGAAGACGACCTCAAATTTATAGCATCCATAAAAATTGAGTCTTTTATTAGTGGCAATAAAAGAATAACAATAATTAATTTGTCATATACCCTTTTTTCTATAATATATCTAATAAAATAAATATATATTTTGTTGTAGGTATATTAAAGTATTTTATGTGAATTTTAGTGCATATTAATCAGTTTCATACTAATTTGAATATGCACTGGAAATCTTGCATTTTTAGTGAGGTTTAACTATTAATAATAATCGCGTTTTTTTATTTATAATATACATATACATATATATATATATATATATATATATATATATATATATATATATATATATATATATATATATATATATATATATACAGGGTGTTTCACGATGAACTGACAAATGCAATAACAATCCTATTTAATATTTAAAAAAATCAAGATAGTCATTTTGTAAATCCGATTTTTAGAAAAATGTTGGCCCAAAAACTTTTACTAAGATTAAGTCAATAATTTTTAAACAATTTTTAAAGTTTGTTTAAATACTAATTTATTTCTTGTTTATCAGTGTTATAGCGATTATCGTCATCATGAATAATCAAAAATTATGATACTAACGCAGTATAATAATATGAATGGTTATAAATAGAACAAATTATTTCTTGGGAAAAAATAATTCAAAATCGATAATCGCTATAACTCTGATAAACAAGAAATAAATTAGAATTTAAACAAACTTTAAAAATTGTTTAAAAATTATTGACTTAATCTTAGTAAAAGTTTTTGACGCCAACATTTTTCTAAAAATCGGATTTACAAAATGGCTATCTTGATTTTTTTTAAATAATAAATAGAACAAATTTTAATTTTTTAATTTTGCATACATGTTAGAAAATATTGAAAATAATTGAAAAATATTTTGAATGTAGCACAGGCAACAATTGACTATTAAAAAAAAAAAAATTAAAAAAAAAGTTGAAAATGTTCAATAGACCAAAAGTCATTGCATTTGTCAGGTGAAACACCCTGTATATGTATATATATATCTGCATATCATAAAAATAATGATGAGACCTATGACAAGCGCCATCGTATACATACATCATTATTCTATTATGCGTATCATGAATATTAACGACATACACAAGGATGGATACAAAATGTTTTTTTATAAGGGGAATTATTAAATAGACATTTCAGAACAAATATAAGTTATAAAACCATAATTATTATTGTTTATAAAATAATGAAAATAATAATATTATCAATTATTTTTAATTTAATTATATTTAATGTTATAATTTTCTTTCGACTATAACCATGGATAAAACAATATGTTATTTCACATTATACATGTTCATTTTCCTTTATCTTAAATTCATCACGACTTTTATCAAATATCAAAATTTTCTTTAATTATAACTCAAATATATTTTCTAAAAAACACTGTTCATCACGAGAATAATAGTTTCTAAGATATGAATTTTCTCACTTTACTCTGTTGTGTTCCTAATTAAAATAGGTTGATAAATTATAATCATTATGCACAATATTTTGTGAATGTTAATATTTATTTTATCGACATACTAGAAGTAATAACATTTCTGTCGTACAAGAATAGGATGTAGAATAGTTTATAAAGGTTTCACTTTCGTATTAGTTTTTCCTACCAATGGCGTTTTACGTATTCATTAAGAATTTCATACAAAAAAGATAAAAGATGATTCTATAATTTTACGAAAGTTACAATTTAACCATAGGTCGAAGATATTTTAATAAAAGAAAATTAAAAAATGTGAATAAAAATAAAACTATTAAAAGATCTGCAACTTTTTTATAGTCAGATTAACATTATAATCAAAAGTTCGAATTGGAATGGTGTAAAAACAACAATATTTTTTTTAACTATAATACTTTAGATTAATATGTCTGGAAAATATTATTTATTATACGAAAAAATGTTGAATATGCAAAACCATTCACATTAAATCGATTTTTAAATTTTTTTTCGAGTTATGAAAAAAATTAAAACATTTAAATTATAATTTAGTAGATCGTGTGGATTATCCATTCAATCTAAATTATTAATAAATTTTTTTAAATGGTCATATATATATATATATTATTTAAATATATTAATTCGATCTATAATATAAAATATCGCAATAACATCTTTATTTAAATAACAGTTCAATGTCTAGTTTTGTGATTTTAATTGAAACGGAATTCAAAAACGCTTTGGTGTTCGACCAATTTCATTTTATGATATATTTATGAATTCAAATGGTATTTCATAACAATTTTTTCACAAATATTCGAATGATTCTGCATAGCGATCAAAAAGCATACGCATAATACATTTTACAACAAACTGTTTCAACCTTAAATATTTGAAAATTACATCGAACGAATATTTTATTTATAGCTCGTGAATATTAAATACACACATGCTATACTCTTGACTATGACGAAACATGTTTAATCCATTATTTGAAAATGACCAATGTCCATCATAAATTATTATATAGTTCGTTTTCACAATTTAAAACACGTATAGAGTCGTATGTTTTGTGTGATGTTTCGTATCAAAATAATATTCTTACATAAGATTTTTATTATTTATTTCTCTTTTTCTTTTATTATTTAACTTTTTCTGTTTATGAATATAGCTAACCTATACGCCATTTAAGACATATTAATATACATAATGGGGGATTTTTCGTTTTCAAAAAATTTGTACAGATATATCGCTAATAGCTTAAGAATAACACTTACATTGGTAGTTTCCATTTCTCCTGAAGCAACACAAATATCTCGTTCTGTTAGTAGACCATTAAAGTTTTTCGTCGAGTTGCACACATCCGTTTGCATTAACGGTTCGGACAAAGAGCGTGAAAATTGCTTGAAAACTGTAATCATAAAAACCGAACCGATTTTTATTAAAATTTACTAATGGACGATAAAGAGAGAAACCATATAATTTCAGAATATATGAATTAATGCAATAGCATTACAACTTAATATGAAATTATAGAAAATCAATTCTCAAATTTACCTCCTGGTGACTCGTAAGACCAACTGGCTATAACGCACGGTTGCTTGTTGTCGACAATTTGCTCGGGTAGACAAATGGTATTAACTTCGTCCGATAGATCGTACGGTGCATTGAGTTGAATCAACACAGTGTCGTTCAAATAACGTATTTTTTCGAATTTAACCCCGGGATGAATGATTATTCTGGATACGGATCTTTTGGTCAAACTCGACTCGTTGGCTACGCGAGTTTTGCTCGATACCGCTTCCCATTGATCGACAGATAGCGACTTGTCACTAAAATAATAATTATAATAATAATATAAACTGATTTAACGAAAATGAATTATCACCGCGGGCAGTGGTTCGTTTCTGATGCCGAAATAACTTACATGGAATGCAAGCAACTGAACGACGATAACAACCAATTACGTTTTACTAGACTAGACGTACATGACTTGTGGGTTTTGGTGTTATGCAAATAGACAACGGACGGCCACATTTCCATTGATAGCGGGTCTTTACCACCGAAATCTCCACAAACTATTGAAAACAATGTGAAAATTTTTTTTCCAAAAACGTAAGTATAAAAATTCAAGTCTTACGGTGCTTGGAAGAACACTTTATCTCAATTGTCTCGCATTGAGTGTTAGTTGGCTCAAGGAATGCAGTCAAACTTTTAGAACTGTCTAAAGTAGAATTATCTTTTAATCTGAGATATTTGATTTCAACTTTTTCATCGGGTTCGTTTGGTTTAAAAATGGTTGACTTTGTTTCGGTAAAACCTAGACTCTGACACACCAAGTCACTCCATTGGTTTGACCAGTTAGTGCTACATACTTTCAAAGCAATTTCACCTTCTCTTCTGTTTAGAATATAAAAAAATATGTATAAGAATTAATACATTTTACACGAACAGCTAACAAAATGATGAATTAAAAACCACCGCATTCATACTTTGCGAGAAGTTGAGTGCCATCTAATTGAACGCATTGCCATTCATCACTCCTATCTACGCATTGCGCTATGCTGTCACACCTTTGTGCTTTTGGAATACATTGTGAACCTGTATTGCACTTAAATTCGTCGATGCCACATTCTGAAACGAACCCATGAAAATGATAAATGTGAAAATATTAGTTTCGTAATCGTGTAAATGTTTTCTGTTTTATTTCTTAAACCATATAGCGATATTGATATTTTGTAAAAAAAAAAAAAAAGTCGTCGATTGAACTCCACGATATTTCACCTTTATTTTTAAAATCAAAACACGGTAGATTTAATTCACAAATAAGTGTTATAACTCATGAAATTTGCAAAATATTTGCGCAGTTCAATAAGGTAAATATATTTCTATATAAACGTACCACAGTTTTTTTCATCCTCGCTACCAGTGCAATCATTTACACCGTTGCACTGTAATGCACTCGATATGCAGTAACCGTCGAAACATCGATAACCTTCACAGGTACCTGGAAAAACAAGCAAGTTTTCGTAAAACGTGGTGTCAATATTAATTTAACTTTATTGGTATTTATATAATTAGTTTATTACTGTTGCATTGAAGTTCATCAGAATGGTCAATACAATCAGCTTTGCCGTCGCAGAAATAGGAGGCAGGTAAACATTGACCGTTAGAGCATTGTTTCTCATCATCGCCACACTTCCATAAATCTAACATACGTAAATCAAACAAACGTCATTACATCGAATACGTTATAGTATTATGATATTGAGACTTGAAAAATGAACATTGTTCAAAATTCAATTATAATATGTAATGTGAAAATACTAACCACAAGATTGCTCGTCGCTTCCGTCTTCACAGTCCATTATGTTATTGCAAACTAAATTTCTTTGTAAACATTCTCCACTTTTGCACTAATAAAAGCAATTACATAAGTAAGCTCATATAATTAAAATAATATGAACAATTTAAAATAATAAATTATTACCAGGAAATTTCCTGAGCACGCATTTTCTACGCAATCGTATTCATCAGAATTATCAATGCAATCTTTGTTCATATCACATTTTGACGAAATTTTTATACAATATGATCCATCTTTGGTCGTACTATTTACACATTGGAACTGGCCTTCTTCGCATTTATCTAAATTCATCATCTCTGACATAACGTCCGTGAAATCTGGTTTATTATTTTTTTTATTTTCCTTTTCTGTTTTTGTTTTATTCCTTTTTGTAAACCCTGTATCAGTTACGTACAAATCAGGATTTTTGGACGTTTTCTTTTCCTTTTTTTTCAATTCAGGTTTCTGGTATAGATCTAAGGCACTTGTTTTTTCATCTTCATCAACAATATCTGCGATGTTTTGTTCACCAACATTAGTTCGAATTTGATCTAATGATTCATGCTCGTCAACAGAACTATTTTCATTTAAATTATCTATACTGCTAGGTGTCGATGACGTAACATCGGTAAAAGGTAAATTAACGATCTGTTCTTCCAGTGATGTTAATGACTGTAATTTTTTAGTTGGGTCAGGTAGGTTCATTTTGTCTAAAGAAGACAAATCATCAGAATCTTTTTTGCCTGATAATTTCATCAAATCTTCTGAACTTTGAGGTTTTTCTTCTTTTGTAATAGACATTTGTTCTATTATTGAAGGCATAGTGGTCATATCCATCAACTCCGTAACGTGTTCTACTGATATATTTTCTAATACCTTCGTAGATAAACTCATATCTTTTGCACTAGTTGAACTTTCATCTATTGTTGCTTCAGTGACCATAGGTACATCTTTGAAGTTATAAAAAGTAGATTGTCCAGGCAATTCAGTTATGAATTCGGATGAATTTTTAATATTAGATTCTGATATCGAGTCTACAGATTTATTTTCAGATTTTAATTCAGTTTGTACAATACCCATAATAGTACTGGATTCAGATTTGAATTCATTTTGTTCAGAGTTCAAAAGAGTAGAATTTTCGATATTCATTTCTTTTTCCACAGCTCCATTTTCTTTATCTGTCGTTTCTAAATCACTAGGCAATTTTGGTAAATCTCGAATAGTACTAGATAGTGTACTTGTTAGCCAGTTTTCGGTTATTGTTGGTAACGTTGAAGATTGATCTGGAACATTTAAATCAACATTTCCTAATAAAAATTCATTAGATTCTTTTGGTTTAGAGTCATTTACGGATACAAATTCTGTCTTAGTTTCGAATTCAGACTCTGTTGATACAGTATATGTGAATTCGGGTTTGATTTCATGATTAAAAACTTCTTCTGAATGTGATTTTGCTTCTCTATCAGTTTGATCTACATTCAAAATTGATTTTTCTGAGGATGAGTCAATTGGTGCTTTGTCGCTTTTATCAGAAGTATCGAATTCAGAGCTTATATCAACATTTGATAAAGATTCATAGTTATCCACAGAACTTGATTTAGAATTTGGTTCTACGCTAGGTTCTGATTCTGGTCTATTAGATTCTAAACTTGGCTTAACTACAAGTTCTGAACTAGATTCAGGTTCTGCCTTAAACGCAGGTTCTGAAATAGGTTTAGGTTCCGCCTTAGACGCAGGTTCTGAACTAGGTTCAGGTTCCACCTTAGACGCAGGTTCTGAACTAGGCTCAGGTTCCGCCTTAGGCGCAGGTTCTGAACTAGGCTCAGGTTCCGCCTTAGGCGCAGGTTCTGAACTAGGCTCAGGTTCCGCCTTAGGCGCAGGTTCTGAACTAGGCTCAGGTTCCGCCTTAGGCGCAGGTTCTGAACTAGGCTCAGGTTCCGCCTTAGACGTAGGTTCTGAACTAGGCTCAGGTTCCGCCTTAGACGTAGGTTCTGAAATAAGTTCAGGTTCCACCTTAGGCGCAGGCTCTGAACTAGTTTCTGGTTCAGTCTTAACCGGAATTGGATTAAACATTGTTTCAGATTTTGCTTCATGTTCTGCTTGAACTTCTGGTTCTGAATTAGGCACTGGTTCTACTTTTACTTCAGGTTCTGAACTGGGTTCTGGTTCGGATTTTGATTCAGGTTCTAGTTCAGACTTTGATTCAGGTTCTGAACTTGGTTCTGGTTCAGATTTTGATTCAGGTTCTGAACTTGGTTCTGGTTCAGATTTTGATTCAGGTTCTGAACTTGGTTCTGGTTCCGAATTTGGTGTTGGTACTGAACTATGCTCATTCTCAGAAAAATAATCAAATGGTTTTTCATCAATATTTTCATCATCATTTTTAGTTAACATAACATCGTCCATTGCATTATTATCATCTAAATAAAAGATACATAATTAATAAAGTTTGACTAAGTTTTAATTTATATACACTTACCGATCCGTTTGCAGTCTTTCATATTCTCACTTATGGTAAGCTCAGACGGACATGAGCATATGAAATCTAAATTTGTATAATCATAAGAACAGTAATGGGAACATTTCCCGTTTTCGGTTTTACATTTATCTATAACAACTATAAAAATAATGATGTTATAATAATATTCTTATTTACACAGTTAGTGTCAATTTATAATTACGGTCTGAACGCAGTCTATGGATTGGAATTCTATAATTATATAAAAATCCATTATATTGTCGCAAATAAGAATCTAATCGAGTTTTAAGAGTTTCGGCATCAATGAGATCTTGTGGTTCGCTATCATCTTTATACTCCCAGCCTATTCTATACTTGGCTACAACACTTCCGGAACTATAACGCAATTATACATTTTATAAAACATATTATAAATTTTCCATTATTAATAGTTACTAATACTAACGAAAACTCAATGACTTTCACATGTATTCCATCCGAAGCACCATTTAATGTTTGTTCTTTAAATATAGCCATTTTGAGCTAAAAACACATTTTTAAGCATTATATTATCATAATTTGTATTAAATAAAATATATTACTTCGCTCTCAATTGAACTAGCTAATGTCTGAAATTCTGCAGACGATTTATTGGTCATTCCTGGTGTAAATTCCATATTGTCGATAACGATCTCTCCTTGTAATGTTCTAGGTACATATACCCCTGACATATCGGTAGTCGGTGGGCTGAACGGACCTGAGTTATCTACATTAGGTGGCGGGCTAACCGAGGAAGGGTGAGCATGGTGACTACCGAACCCGGCTAATTTCTCATTTTCTCCGAAATTTCGACTTTCCACTGCTGCATCGTTATTGAAAATAAAACCCGCTGTAAAATGAACGTGATTAGAGTCTGAATTATTACTTTATTTATACATTTATTTATTTATCACTCTCAATATACTGAGCCCTATACAATAGTTTATACAAGATAATGATTGTAATAATAGTTTGAATTTATTATACTCACTCGAAGCTAAAATCGCAATTATAACAGCAGCAGCCAATAAAACTAAACCGAATACCCAACACATGAATGGTTTTCTGGATTGATTCATATCCCGTTTGTCTTTGGTTACATACAGCTTTTCTCCACCCCTAAAAATTTATTTTTATAAATAATTGCGAAAAAAAAAAAACGATTAATTTAAGTTTAAATTTAATTTTCACGAAATTATATTGCAAGTCATAACACAAACCTCATGTATTTTTTATGTTCGTTTACAGGAATGAAATAATCGTCGTACGTATCATTCATATTAACAGCAGTTTCTTTCTTTTTTGTGGGTACACCATTTCCCGTACCGTTGGCGCTTTTAGCAAACGGTTTCATGTTGATTAATTCTAAATTCACAGCTTCAGCCATTTTATCCTTTTCAAGCCTACTATTTTCTTGATTAACAGTACCATTATGACCGTTAGTTAGTGGTTTGGGTACGTCAGTTTTATCAGTCTCAAAGCTCGGGTTGTCGATGCCAGTACGAGAAGTTTCCATTTCTATAGAAAAAAAAAAATTTAAATAAATGACATTTGCACATTAAATTAATATTTTGGTCAAATTGGTTGTTTTTATAAAATATGTAAAATTAATATTATAGACATAGGAATTTATAAGAATTTATATTTATTTATTGAAAGAAATAGACACAATAAGTATTTAGATAAAATGTATAATACATTTAGAACAACAATAATCAATTACGGTTTTCACAGTAAAATTAGATGTAAAATATATGAATAAAAGACATTATAATACGATATCACTATTTTTTATAGGTTTAAAACAAATTTATAAATGTGAATAAAAATAAAAAGTTTTAGTTTTAAAAATGTGGAGTAAACATTCCCATTAAGCCCGATTTAATTATAAAAGCTAAAAATTAAAAAAAAGTAGAATCGATGATTTATCGACGAGAAAAATTAATAACGTGTATTTCATTCGATTGGATACGAACAATACATGATTGATATAAAATATGAAATTATGAAAAATAATAGAAATATAAGCAATCATAACTGGAGCTCATGGCTTTCGTCCTTTCGCAAAGATCTCCTACCTACAGTCACTGAACTCGTCGAAAATCATTCTGAAATATTTCACGTTAAATTATCAAATCATCCAAATCCTATCATTATCAGTAATGTACTCTCCATTTATATCCCTGTAAATATCTAATGAAGTCCCAATCGTAATTATTCTGAAGATCTATTCAAATAATAAATAAATAATAATATAAAAAAAAAAACTAGGTAGTTGATACGAACAATTAAATTTATTTCCGAGAAATCATTAGTTAAGTGCTTATATTCTTGATGATATTCATATGAACTACATATTGCTATATATAGTTGTGCACAAACTGTATTTACAGTTTGATCCGATACCTAACGGAATGTAAACAATTCTTTCGAATGAAAAAAAAAATACATATATAATATTAATACAGAGTAAATAAATAAATTGTGTTTTTACCTTTGGAAAAGTCGGGTACGTCTATGATGAGTTTAGCGTCACCGGCGGACGATTCGGTGTTGGACATATCCAGACCGCTGTCGGGGTACGAAGAGGAAGGTGGCGACACGTGGTGGCCTGTCTCGGTAGCGGTCCTGTCACCGTTGTACACGGTGGTTACCGAGTTGTCTGGTTCGGGCACAGTTTCACCGCCGCTGGTCGAAGACATATCCTCGTGGTTCTCCCCGTTACTAGTCAGATTTTCGCAGACACAATTACCATGTCACACCTGCATGAAAAACACATGTTCGAGGTCAATATCTTTCCAACTTTTCTTTAGCTCTAGTCACGATATGCGCATTGCAAGAATTATTATCTACATAATTTGTCGTTTTTTTTTCTCGTCGAGAACGCGTCCTTCGGGAGAAAAACAAACCCATTAAAATACTTCTCGGAATGTGACGAATAGGTGAACGCGAGCAAACAAGAGTCAACAATAATATTTGTGTACAATTAAAAAATTATAATTTATACAAGTACAAAAAAAAAATTACCACGTTTCGTAAGACTTATCGCTATAATTTGTCTAAAAATACATTGCAATGTATTAAAACTATAAAAAACCATATAAAGAATACTATTATGTTGTATTTATTGTTATTACTTTACAGTTTGCCTTTAAATATTATTAATACTTCACGTTGTTATCTTATAAATTCCGAATGGAATAAAATAAAGAAATACATGTATGAATAACTTACAATTTTTTTAAATGAATCAAAAATAAATAAAAATAATAATAATAATAAGTACCCTATGTAAACATTTTGTCGACCTACAACGTGTCGTAGGCAGGTTTAAAGTGGCAAAAAAGAGCAGGAGGGACTTCATTCCATATATTATTCTTAGCGTTCCATTTAGTCCCATACAATTATTAGATAATTATAAATAGTTATGTATTATGAAATGTTGCCAGTGAATAATTTCCTCCACAAACTTTTCATGTTGTAAAAACGTATAAATATGTAAATTACTTACTTATTGTTTTAAATAACATATTGAAAATATATTTTAATAAAATCAAATAAATTACAAAATCGTTTCATAAGTAAATATTATTATGTAACTTAAATTTAATATTAGTTAGTTTGATTTGTAGAACACTGTTTAACACCAAGTTACATCAACTAAATTGAAAAGCCAATATTTCAACTATTTTATTGTGAATGATTATTTTTTAACAGACAGTTAAGCATTCCAATAAAATGTATGGAGAAATTTTAAAGGGGATGCTTTATAAGCACTTTGAGAGATAGGGATACTGAGTCCCCTTGCGCCCCTTTCTCATTTTAAGCCTTGGTCGTAGGATTTAAGAAACAAAACAATTTTACAGAACCTTGTAATATTATACGTACGATTTTGACGTTTAATAACATCGATATATGCACAGATATCGCATAGAAACAGTGAAAGGCGCAGTTTGCGTATCTAAAAAGAGTACATATATTGCGAACTACAAAGACAAAAGAGAAACTTTTTACTACGTGAAAAAATAATACGGAATAAAAAAAATAATATTTTACCATTGGTCAGTCTCTTAAAAAGGGTACGCACCATCACTGTATTACTAAAGGTACTCTTGGCTCTCGCCAAACATCTGGAACGTATTTATAGTACTATTGCACTACTCATATCATTCAAATTAACAATATACTTGTATAAATATTATTTCATCGATTTATTGAATTAAATAGCTTATATTATTACTTTACTTAATTACTTAGTTAAATAATCGTTGAAAGTAAGTCAACGAATATTAATTTGGGCATAAAACATTAATTATCACAAACACCAATTAAACATTCTATATATGCCTCTATAAAAAATCTTAAATAAAAGGCTATACATCGTTGCGACCCGGTAATTATAGTCTTACTTAAATAATTACAGTTTCATTGATGTAGAAATATAGGTAGTAAAAAGTACGATAAAGACTTTAAACAATAATGTTTATATTGAAATAAAAACATTAGTTTCATTTAAAAATTATAGTTTTATTATATGCTCCGATCATAAATTTTCTTTATATTGTTGTAATTTTAATAGTATTTATACTATTTATATATAAATCTAAACTTAAGATTATTATTGAATAGTCAACAAATAGTCAAACCTGAATAGAAAGCTGCCCATCCACGTTTCGATGAGATACAAAGCAGACGTTTTGAGCAATTGATCGATGTACGAGTGTACTCTTCCATCACGATTTGTAAATGAACAAGTAATTATTTTTTATACATCGTTGAACCACGATTCGAATAATAAACTGTGATTTCTTTCCAATATCATAAACCAAATCAAACGATATAAACACTCAATACATCATATTTCTAATTTCCAATGTTCGAAAAAATATATATTCAAATACTTTTTCCCACGACCATGTTCTATTACACTTGTAACGTTTATGTTGATTTTGTGACGAATACATTTTATAAATATTATTTAGATTTCATTCGAAAGTTTTTCGGCAACATTTATAATTTATTCAAATAAATTTAAAAAAAAAATAAATATTTGTTTTCATATAATTTTAAACTAGGTTGAAATTGTATATAATATATAATATAAGCACGACGGTTAAAAATACCATTTGAAGTTTGAGCCTGAAACCAATTGGCACATAATATTACATAGCGTGTTGCTAATGACCAGACGTAGTTCAGTGTTCATCATAATGCGATTCTTTAGATTTTAAACGCACTAGAACATGTCTGGTGTCATCATCTCTGTGAAAAGACTGTATAATAAATACATTTACGGATCTGAAAACTGATGAATTTCAATAATTTGTCAAAATAATTTATGGCTTAGAGCACGGCGACAGCCGGGTGCAATTATATATCTTAGTGTTTCATAACACAAAAGTATATGCATATACAATAATATAGATATTCTCTTCTTATTTGTGTCACAAGGTAGAATTCGCTTCGAAAACAGAAATCAGCGGATATTAAATAATTATTGATAATAAATTCATGATGACAAGCTAGACGACAAATTTCTAGTTTACGATTAATGTACATTTGCAGCACTTGAAAGTGATTGTTTACGATAATTTATAGAACACTTTTGAAAAATCATAAGTCAATCAAAATTGATAAATCATTAAATGTATTATGACCTACTCTATATACACGTAATCAATAATAATTCAAACAAAACTAATAAATACAATTATAATGGTCTATAAATTAATATGTTCAACAGCCCTACCGTACTAAATATATGATGATGATATAATAGAAATGTAGAAACGATAAAATAATTACATTTCAGTAAACGAAAACGCAAAGTGCAATAAGTTAAAACTAATTAAATACTTAGTATTAAACAACATGTATATGCGAAATTGAAAAAAAAATCTGATTTTACAATAAAATACAACAAAATATAATATTAAAAATAAAATCAATTAAAATCTCGGTATTTTATTCAAATTATTAAATTATTCTGGCAAATACCGCCTGTGGCGGTTGTTTCATGTAATTAAACATTACATTTTCGCTGTTTTAATAATAATAATAACAACCATAATGTAAAACAGTTAAATATCTTATGATCAAACTAGGTTCATTAGTTATCGTCTGCCAATTGTTGTAGTAGCAGTATGCACGTAGTTCGTGAACTATTTCATTCCATACATAATATTAATACATTAAACAACATTAAAACACAACATACGCGCACTCGTTGACTTAAACGCTGTTCAGAGGATAAAGTTTTCGAGGGACACAGCTGGCAACTACCCAGTCTACCATATAGAGAAGAATTCTCAAACCTCCGACAAAGTGCAGGGTGTATATACAAATAATTTCGCAACACGATGGGTCTCCGAAAAATTATGACTAAAATTGTAGTGATGTGTTAGTGATAATATGTTAAACGTTAAGTGTTGGCAACTTTCCGTCCGTGCACGCGTGCAATAGAGATTATTATTTAATCGGATGGCAGGAACATCACATGGGAAGGCACTGGACACAATAACTTAGGTAGTACGATATATAATGTCCACGCAAGCCCAGTTGTAAAATGAAAAAAAAAATAATAATAATAATTGCACAACTAATTGAATTCGATTTTAGATACATTTTAAAATAGATAAAGTATGTCACATAAAAATAATATTTTGTTATGGATATTGAAGTTAAAATATTTGAACAGAACGTTGTACGACTCTTTACGGTGTTTAATTGCTCGACGGACCGACATACGACCTTCGCGATCTAAATCAATCTATCACGTTAATGCTATTATTATCATTTTCCTCTGTTGCCAACGAAGGTTGGTGGTAGGAACATTTCATCACACTCGCAACGGACCTACACGTTCACCCGTTTTTCCCATTCAGCGTTTATTCCCCCGAATTTACCGCCACTATCTAACCATGTATGCAGTACAGTGTATTGTAGTATTATATTGAAGTAATAATGCGGTACACTGCAGGTGCATTGTACACATATAATATTCTATTATCGTACGTTCTACCACGCACGCGCGCGCACTACGTCTAGACGGGTTAATCGTTTCGTATACGTGTCCAATCGCAGAAGTGTTATGTATTATTATATTATAATAACACGTACTTTATACTCAGTATACGTAAATTGTAGATGGGATCTGTAACTAATTTACACGGGGGTCTATTTAGAAATGTCCTGTGCAGTGTTGGGAATAGATAAATAATACTTTATCTAGATAAAGATGACTATACTAATTCCTATCTAGATACAGATAAAGACAGTTATACTAAATTTTATCTAGATAAAAATAAGTACATTTTTATCTAGATAAATATGAGATAATTTCATGTTTGATTTTAAAAATATTCAGGATACTACAGCCAACAGGTATAAGGTAAAAATAATTCATAATTAAAAACATTTTAAAATAAATATCATTTTTTAAACTCATTTCAAGCATTAATAAACATAAAATATAAAAAATTATTTTTTTTTAAATGAACTTCATAAGAAGATGACAAATCATTCTCTAACTTAATAATAAAAAAATCTTAGATTTGTAAAATAAACATAATATATAGAAATATTTTTTTTTAAATAAACGTCACAAAAAGATTGTCATCTTGTCAGTAAGTGATTATCTGTGTAATAGGTAGGTATATGGTATACAGAAAAATATAAAAATATTTTAAATTTTCAAATTTTATTTTTATTTCATATAAATAAATTATCTAGATAGGTACTCATAGATAACTAGAATTTTATCTAGATGAAGATAAAGATAACTGAGTATAAATTTATCTAGACAAGATAAAAGACAAGTAATTTTTATCTAGATAACTTATCTAGATAAATTTATCTAGATATTTCCTAACACTGATTCTATGGTCCGAAGCACTTTTAATGATTTTATCGACATAATAATAATAAATAAATAATATGTACCTATGCTTTAATACGAAAAATTACTCTTTTAGTTTTAACGAGCTTCTTAATATTTTGAGTTCAGTTAATGCAAATAGACACACATAAATAATAACCACCATAGTCAGTAAGAATTATGTCTGTTAGTTTATGATCCTATGTCGGCCCAACCTATGTGTCGCAAAATATAAAATATAATTCTGATTTATATATATAAATTCGGTTTTGTAGTATTGCGTTAAAGTATATGATAAAATTATTAGTAATCTCATTATATTAAAGCATACTAATTTTTTGTTTTCTTTTGAGGGTCCTTTACCTAACAAAATGGACATTTATGAGCCGCCTGGGTTGAGAAATACTGCCCTAGGTTATATAGCCCCGTATACTGCAGATTCAATGATAAACACGCATGCGGGCAGTCTTGCAGGCACACATGTTAAGGTGAAAGTAGTCACAGGTTCATACCGATTTTTACCCATGATCGCTTACATACGAGTACAACACATTAATGAAAATATTATATAAATGCAAGGATTCCTCGAAACGCAGCAGCAGCAGTATAGTATAGTAAAACGCGGCCACCTGACGATTTTTTTCCACAGAATTCAGTCCCCGGGCAATCATCGAGAAGAAAAATAAAAAAAAACAAGCGTAGGTATATAAATAATATTTATAGATACATAATATATACTCGTATGTCTATAATTCGGCTGCGACCGTGAACTCCCTAGTGCCCTTCGGCAATGGTCGTGTGTGGTGGTGATCTAACCACATTAAGATCATTTTTGTGTATGTATATATATGTATGTATTATATTATTTATCATTCGTCAAACAAAAAACCAACTATAACCCCCTATCCCCTCTTCTCTGCTGCCTAAGGAGCAGCCCAAAGATCAGTTTACGCTCACGGCGAAAACATGTGAACCTAGCAGTGGCTATTT